>BSBK01003228.1:0-600000 GCA_027943335.1 Chamaecyparis obtusa | reverse complement strand
TGTCATGTGTTGATTTCATGTTCCATGTTTATGTGAATGTTTAATTCAGTACTTAAGCATTTAAGTTCAATATAAATATTAAAGTGAAAATTTAAAATACAATGAACACTGATTCACCCCCCCTCTCAGTGTTCCCATTCCTAACAATTATTTTGCCCATTTCTAGATAGAAATCCTTGAATTCATGTGATCTAAAAATCATGGCATTATCCATCACTTGTTGGAAATTTGGCTGAAGTGAGTACATAGATGTTGTCATTATGGCGACATATGATCCACATGAAGATCGCACAGGTCAGAGAGCAAGTATAGCAGTGCCCATTGCAAATTTGTCTCAGTGTAAGACAATGTTTTCACTAGTGCACCACGATACAGTTTTGGTTTGCGACATTGACTGGAGTAAGTTCAGTGCTTGCACACTTGAACATAGACTCTATGATGACTAATGATGACCCATCTTAGATTGAAAGTTAGTATGGCATGTACGGAATTAGTTATGATAGTTTTACCGAAGATAGTGTTAAGCCAACAAGACAGAATATGAAGGCAAAATTGGTAAAGAGTGAAGGGATTATTTTGTTTATCAAAGTAATGACTTAACAATATAAAGGGATGACATCCTAGATGTTAACTCTTGGATAAAGATATACGGAAGCCGACCATGTAAAGTTATTATCCTTAATAACTTGTATATATGTAATATGTAATTGTAAGAAGAAGAAGAAAATGAGACACGTGGTAATATTGTAATGATATGATGCAAGTAGCATAAGGTTATATACCTTAATCCATTTTTGTAATTAGTATACATTGTACATTACTTGTTTGGGTAGTGGGCTCATCTGGTAATCAAATTTTGTATTGACAACTCCTAACAAGGTTGAGCCTTCTAACAAGGCCTATAGTCCCTTAATCAGGACTGATACACTATATGCTTTTAATAGACTCCTAAAAAGGTCAAAATCCTTAACAAGATACTTTTGATTAGTGGATCTTTGTGGGTACCATCCCCACCAGGGTTTTCCCTTGGCCAAGGTTTCCTCGAGAACATATCATGTGTTATGAGTTCTTTATTTCTATTCCTATGCATATTGTTTAGCTTCTTATGTTATGCATGTTTAAAGATAATCTATTATATCCATAATTGGGAAAAAGATAAAGCTTGTAGAATACTAATTCACCCCCCCTCCTCTTAGTATTCTCTATTTCTAACAATTGGTATCAGAGCTTAGTTACTCGGAGAAGAATCATTCAAGGAAAGCCTAGCATCTTGAGTAAGATATCTATGGATATGGATCAACTACAAAAGAATCTTGAAGAAACTCTTGAATAAATTGATATGCTTAATAATGAAAGAAACAATCTGAAAAGGAAATATGATGATGCAAAGAACCTTATTGAGAAACTGAAAAACAAGGTAGAAGATCTGAAATCTGAAAAGGAATCTGAAATTATTATTGAAGATTGTGATGACAATTTAGAAAAAGAAAATGTGATCCTTAAGCATGAACTGAAGATAGCAAATCTAAAGCTTAGTTTGAAAGATGGAAATGAAAAAAATGAGGCAAATCTAAGATCTGAGAATGAAAGCTTGAAGATTGAGAATGCAAAATTAAAATCTAAACTTGGCAAAGTAACATTTGAATTTGAGAAAGTTAATTTGCAGCATGCAGAACTTGAGAAATACAATAAGATTGTGAAAGGTGAATTGACTCAATCCAAACAACTTGAAAGGATATATTCAAATAGTGAGAAGATCGATGAACAAGTATCTTATGGAAAACCATCCTATGATAAGACTAGACTTGGATTTAATATATTCAGAACAAATGATGAAAGCAAGAAACCAAATCTGAAAGAATCTAAAAGCATAGATAAGAAGAAGTTAGATGAGATCAACAAATCTAATGACACACCTAAAGGAGAAGAACCACCTAAAGAAGAAGAACCAATGAACCAAGAAGAATCACCCAAAGGTATGCAAAGAGAATTTAAAGGTAGATGTTTTGGTTGTAATACTATTGGTCATGTGAAGAGAGATTGCATAGGTAAACAATTTAAACCTCTTAATGGTTATTGTTATAATTGTCATGATTTTGGACATAGAGCTATTGAATGTAGAAGACCTAAAGTTATTGAGAATAATTATGGTAGTAGAATGTTTAGGAATACTAACAATGCAGATAAGAGAGCTATTGAACATATGAACAGAAGAAATGTAGTATGTTATAGATGCAACAAGATTGGACACATTGCTAGAAACTGTAGATCACAAATCAATCAGCAAGGACCAAGATATGGAAACAATGGAACTATTTGTCAGATATGTAACAAGATTGGACATAGAACAAGTTTTGTAGAATGAACAATGGATTTTTTCATCCTAACCCTAACCCTAGAAATCATGCAAGAAGAAATGAAGATGCATGTAACAGATAGAAAGGTTGTTGTAGTAATGCAGATGAAGTGAAGTTTGTTAAAGGCATAGATCAAGGAGACATATTGAACATTTAAGGTAATCAGAAAGGTGAAGTATCAAGTGGTAAGAATGAATACTTACCTAACCTAACTCAAAGCACTTAATTTATGAAAATTACAGTAGATTAGGAACTTAGAATTAGTGTAGAAGTATATTTTTGATGAATTAAGTCTTGTGCAATTAATGTAAGGTATTTTATGATGTACTAATGCTATGGTTAAGAGAATAAAATAAAATATTATGTTTTGCGAGATCACAAGAAGTTTTAAGTTTTGCAGGATAGCAGAAACAACTTTTTGGAAAGAAGTGGCAAAAGAATTGAATGCGATGTCAGATCTAAGTGAGATTGAAGTAATAAAAGGTTATGATTGATGTTATTTGATTATCAAAGTGAATTGAAGTGTTTGGGAGAGAAAGGAATAGAGATTGGAAGCATTTTGTAGTGATTTGGTGAAAGATTTGAGCGTTGAATCTATGAAAGCCCTAAAATCGTAAACTTGAGGTATTTATCTTGGCAGATCTTTGAATCGATATAAGGAATTTAAAGTAGTCACAGATGTATCCTTAATTCACAATGTCAGAGATAAGAATAGACCTAGAATGAAGAGGGAACCAGTAGAACCCTTGGAAGAAGATGATCCTAGGTTAGCATTATCATCCGTACCATACAGAGTTTTGCATTTAGAAAATGTGAGAGGTTATCTTGGATGCAAGTTAGAAACCATCAGTGATAGTGATTTTACCAATGAATATCAGAAGATTTACAACCATGATGTCATTGAAACAAGGATATGAACACTTGAAAGATAATGAGATTGTTCAGTATGCTTTGAAGTATGAGTTTGACAATGAAGAATGCACTAAGATTATTTTGAGAAAAATTCATAATGGGAAGTTTTGGCTAGAGGATAGAGTGATAGACATTACAGTTGACTTGATTGATGAAGTCACAAGTTTATCTAAAGTTGGCACTATTCCTTTAAATGAGAAAAATAGTCATAGACAACACAGGTTCATCCTACAATGGCAGAGGAATTGTGATTAGCAAAATCAAACAAGATGATGTGAGATACATATGCAAGATCCTAACCACTAAGTTTTGTACAAATTATAGAGAACATGCTATGGTAGTTGGAATGGTACATATTGCCTATTTAATGTGTGTTGACAAAGTACCATTTGATATGTGTGAAATTCTAAGAATTCAATTGTTTGAAAACTTGGAGAAGATTAAGAAATCTAATTATGCACAATTTAGATTTTCATCCTTAATCACATACATGTTTTTCCACTCATTGAGAAGATTTCCGTACACCATTGCAAATGATTGGAATGATGGACAAACTGCTATGGAAAGAATAAATAAAGTATATTTGAGACATATTATTGACAAAGTAAATGAGAGTGCTATGTTAGTAATGAAGACATTTCATAACATGGTAACTAGCAGATCAAGAATTCCATAGTCACCTATGAAGAAGTATAAAAATGATATATGTTTCATGGTTGAAACTAACTTTACCTATATCTGAGGCTGAAACAGAAGAATATGTTGGCAGATTACTTAAATGTAAATTAGACACTCAATGTATCAGATTTGGAACTTTTGAAGAGAACTTCAACTCAGCAAAAGCTATAACTAAAGAGAAGCAATCTAAGAAGAGAGTTGACAACACTATCAAGAGAATACTGAAAGATTCAGGAATGTTAGAACAAGAATTCTTAATAGCAAAATAGACAGCAACAGCAATTAGGGATATTGGACATAAAGAAGTCTTTATTGTACCACCCTTGTTATCCATTGCAGTACAACAAGAACCTACACCAATCAAGGTGAAAGTAGAGGAACCAAAAAAGGAACAAGTAACAACTAGATCCACTTCCTCCATAGCTAGCAAGAGAATGAAAGAAATTGCTACTGGACCAAGAAAGAGACAAAAGACTTTAGTTCAACCAGTACCAAGAGTAATTGTAGAAATAAAGGATGATGACACTACAGTTAAGAATAAGGCATGGAAACTGAGAGTTGAGAGAGTGAATGAAGAAATCATACAAGATGGAAATTTCACTAAAATGAACAAGTAGTATAAACTTTATGATTATTCAGAAAGACTAAATTTGGAGAATTCTATTGTGAGGCATATGATTTTGGCAGGCAAGAAATTTGATTCTATTCAATGTCAAATACCCGATGAGTTGTATACCAAACGTGTAAATAGAAAGCAAAGAGCAATTGAAGAAGACACTAATATCAGTAAAAATCTTGTGAAGAAGCTTTGTGATTTGAGAGATGATGAACACTTGAAGTAGATATTGAAGGCCTTAAGAACCCATTTGAGAACCAAAAGTAGAACCATTTTGATTATGGGAGGTAGATATGAAGAAGTTAATTCAGATACAGAGCAGGAAATAATCAAGGTCATGGCAGAAAATGTTGGAGAGCCATCGGTTGTAGTAGAGCAAGCAGTTGAAGCTAAACAAGAGGATATTCCCTCTCCTTCAGCTATTAAGATTGAAGATGAAACCATGAATATAGAAGGTACTAAGGTCACCTTGGATACTGATGACAATGTATTCAAGAACTTACCAGACATTGTTGACAATTCAGCTCTTGATGAGTCAGATAGAACTGAAGAAGTAGAGCAGACTCAATCTATCAATGAAGAACCTAAGGAGACTAAGATTCAAGAACCCATTCCTACCATATAAGACATCAATCTTACACCTGAGACTAGAAATAAGAAATAAATTGGATCTTTGTTTGAATATTTAGGAAAGGAAGTTGATGATGATGATCAGTTGGAACTGATCACTTCTTTGAATAAAATCATTGGCAAGAACAAGAAAGTGAAGAATCTTGAAGGGAGTCTAAAGGACCTTACTGAGAAGTTATAAAGCATTGTAACTACAAAAATCACAAAGGCAGAACCTTTGGAGAAAGATAAGAAGGTAATGAGCACTTTTGACAATGAATTCACTAACCTATCTGATATTGCAAAAGTGAGAGCTCAAGCAGCTTATGAAGCTAAAATGCTTTTGAACATCAGTCAGAATATTAGGAATGATATTAGCAGTCTTGATATTTGTATCAAGAACTTGAGGAAACATTTGGAGATAGGAAAATCATTGTACATACAGTGTACAAAACTAGAGATTTTGACAGCAGAAGAAGAACAGAAGATCAAGTTGAAGGAAGCTGAGATTCAGAATGAATGTAACCTTCTTTCTAGATGTAATGTGAAGGTATGTGATGGTGAAAAGAAAGTTTGCAAGCTTTATGATGAAATAAGAATATTAAAAGATGAGAGGAACAGAAAAATGAGGAGACTCACTCTTTTGAGAGAACACATCTCTATGAAGTTGAGCATCATTGAAGAGCAGTTAGAAGAATGTCTTATAGCTAAGACATCCTTTTAGAAATTCAAATTTGACAACCTCCAAGCTTGTCAAATAGCAGCTTATGGACTAAGCACATTACTCAATGTGGAAGATTCCATCAAGAATTCATGGGAAAAGGAGATAGAATCTATGAAAGATGATTTTGCAGATTATGTTACAAGCCTACTAGTGTTGCAATAAGAAAATGAAGGTATAATCTTTTTGGGATACAATTTTGTTATCCTCCCTAACTTATTTTGCCATTGTTGTCAAAGGGGGAGAGATATTAGAGTAGAAAACTAATATATTTGATAAGGATTGATACTCTTAGGGGGAGAAATGTATTAGAGTTTATATTTTGAGGAGTTATAAGGATAGTATACATATTCTATACTATGGCCACAATTTTGATACAATTTTGAGTTTTTGACTTGTACACTTAGCCAATTTTCTCATATGTTGCCACCAATGACAAAGCGGGAGATTGTTGGAAATTTGGCTAAAGTGAGTACATACATGTTTTCATTATGGAAACATATGATCCACATGAAGATTGTACAGGTCAAAGAGAAAGTATAGCAGAGTGCATTGCAAATTTGTCTAAGTGTAAGACAGTGTTTTCACCAGTGCACCAGGATACAATTTTTGTTTACGATGTTGACTCGAGTAAGTTCAATGCTTGTGCACTTGAACATAGACTCTATGATGACTAATGATGACCCATCTCAGAGTGCAAGTCAGTATGACATGTATGTAATTAGTTATGACAGTTTTACTAAAGACAGTGTCAAGCTGACAAGACAAAATATGAAGGCATAATTGGTAAAGAGTTAAGGGATTATTTTGTTTATCAAAATAATGACTTAACAATATCAAGGGATGACATCATAGATTTTAACTCTTGGATAAAGATATATGGAAGCTGACCATGTAAATTTATTATCCTTAATAACTTGTATATATGTAATATGTAATTGTAAGAAGAAGAAGAAAAAGAGACATGTGGTAATATTGTGATGATATGATGGGAATGTAAGAGCAGTGAAAATATATTGATGGAAGCAACATAAGGTTATATACCTTAATCCTTTTTTTTAATCAATATACATTGCACATTACTTGTTTGGGCAGTGGGCTCATCTGGTAATCAGATTTTGTATTAACAACTCCTAACAGGGTTGAGGTTTCTAACAAGGCCTATAGTCCCTTAATTAGGACTGATACACTATATGCTTGTAATAGACTCCTAACAGGGTCAATATCCTTAATAGGATACTTTTTATTAGTGGATCTTTGTGGGTACCATCCCCACCGGGGTTTTCCCTTGGCCAGGGTTTCCTCGAGAACATATCATGTGTTATGAGTTCTTTATTTCTATTGCTATGCATATTGTTTAGCTTCTTATGTTATGCATGTATAAAGATAATCTGTTATATCCATAATTGGGCAAAAGATAAAGTTTGTAGAATACTGATTCAACCCCCCCACCCCGTGCCCCCCTCTGAGTATTCCCTATTTCTAACATCACTATCTTGATAGGAACACCAAGCTTTGTGACATTGTTATCCATCAATAAATCAATAACCATTATTCTTGTAGCTTTCTTTGTTGGGATTGCTTCAATCCACTTGGTAAAGTAATAAGTGTCTATAATTATCCAACTATGTCCTCCACTGGACTTCTTAGTAAACTCCCCAATGAAATCAATACCCCACATAGAAAAAGGAGCTTCTGCCACTACAAGATTCAACATTAATGCTCCTAAAAACTTTAACTTGTTTGAGACCCTTTGGCATGGTTCACACTTCCTAACAAATGCATGGGTACCTTTGAACAACACAGGCTAGTAATATCTAGCCCTCAAAATCTTATGAGCATTTTCCCTAGCTGAATGGTGTCCTCCACACATTCTAGAATGAATCTCTTTTAAAATCTTCTCTGATTGTCCTTTGTCTAAATAGAACAACAAGATCCCATCATTGTCCTTCCAATACAAATCACCTTGCAATAATACATACCTTTGGGCTTGCAATTTTAAACTTCTCCTTTGATTATCATTAAGGTCCTTGGGGAAAATAGAATTCTTGAGAAAAAATACTATATTTGTGTACCAGGGCTGCATTTCAATGCCGGTGACATCTCTTCCATTGGCATCAACATTATTGCTGAATCAAGTCCATATTTTGTTCAATCATCAACTTTGCTAGACCTAGTCCTCTGACAAGTTTAGTAATGTGAAGTTCCAAATCAAACTCCTAGATTCTGTTAATCCATTTGCATCTTTTTCTTGTGACCTCACTCTATGCTAGAATATCTTTGACTGCAGCATGCGGGACATATGCATTTACTTTAGCACATATGATATAGGGAATGAATGATTTGATAGCTTTTACCATAGCGTAGACTTGTTTTTCCATCAGCTCATAGTTCAGTTTTGTTGATTGTAAAGACTTGTTGAAAAAGGCAATGGGATGCTCAAATCCCTCATCATCCTTTTGTAACAAGTCTGTAGCAATGGTGTGAAAAGATGCAAAAGAGAAAAGAGAAAAGGGCTTGGAATAATCAGAAGATGTCAAAATAGGAGCTTCTTGAATTGTTTTCTTTATCTTCTCAAAAGCTTCTTGTGCTTCTTGATCCCAAATGAACTTTACATCCTTCTTTAGTAACTTGACAATGGGCTTGACTAATTCAGCAAAATTTGCAATGAATCTTCTAAAAAAAATTATTTGTCCAAGGAAAGATTGGACACCCTTGAGATTTTTGGGGGCAGGGACTTTCTTAATAGCTTCTACCCTTTCAGGATCAATTCTTACTCCCTCTTTAGACACTATGTGCCCTAGTAGATTTCCCTTAGTGATAGAAAAATGGAACTTCTTAGGATTTGAAGAAATACCATATTCTAGAGCCTTGATCAAAACCTTTTCTAGGTGATTACAATGATCCTCATCTCTTTTAGAGTATACAGTCAAATAATCTTGGTACACAACCATGAGGACATCAATAAGGTCCTTAAAAGCTACATCCATTGCCCTTTGAAAAATTTCTTTAGCATTTTTTAGACCAAATGGCATCCTGACATACACATATGTTCCCCTAAGGAGTAGTAAATGCTATCTTGAACTATTGTGATTCTTTGACCAAGACTTGGTTATATCCTAAGAATCCATCCATCATGGAAAAAAAATCATATCCAGTCACCTTATGAAGCATAGCTTCCATATTAGGTAGTCCATAATTGTCCTTGAGTGAAGAAACATTTAAATTCCTAAAATCAACACACAACCTTATGTCACCACTCTTTTTCCTGACTAGCACTATGTTTGAGACCCAGGATGAATGTCTTATGGGCTCAATTATGCATGCATCCCTTAGGTTGGTTAACTCAGTTTTCATTTTGGTATCCAACAAGGGATTAATGGGCCTTTTCTTCTACCTGAAGGGTTTGGTGTATTCTTTTAAAGGAATCTCATGCTGAAACAAGTCTGCTCTATAAGCTTTAAGATCATCATATGACCAAGCAAAGACATGCTTATATTTTTTTATCTGCCTCACTAAATTATTTTCTACATCACTACTAAGATGTTTTCCAATGTAGACAATCTGAGGGGAAGTTTCTAACCCTAGGTTTATTTCCTCTAGGTCATCCACTTTGGCATTAGACTTCTGAGACATGTGACTGTCATTTATTTTGAACATACCTTCCAACTCAACTAAACACTTGGGGATATGGTTTGAAGGCAGCTGAACAATCTCATTTCTCATGACACAATCTTTCCCATTTACCACTTCTTGGTAATCATCAAAATCAATATGCTGACCATTGTACTGATCCAAGCCCTGAATAAACCTTAAGATGTCATTATCATCTTCAAAGACTTGCCAATTGCAGATATTATTAGGGATAGAGGGTCTACTTTTCACTTCTAATTTTGATACTCCAGTAAGGCTTTCATCATTTCATTTTAATGCAAAATTTGCAAGGAAGTCTTCCATAATATTTTTTGACCTTTCTATCCATAGAATATTGAAAGCATCAAAAACTTTAATTCTATCCCAGACAACATATTTGTATAACTTAAGTTTGTCATCCTTAGCAACATACTGTGATCTAATATTAGCAATGATTAATTGGGAATCTCCATAAACTTTTAAACATCTTATACCATGTTTTAATGCAATATCTAATCCCAATATCAAAGCTTCATATTCTATAGTGTTATTTGTGCACTAGAAAGTCAACAGAAAAGAGTATTTAAAAGTAATACCTGATAGGGATATTAGTAAAACACAAGCTCCTAAGCCCTCTTTAGATCATCCACCATCAATGTATAGTTTCCATAATCCATCTTGTTGTAAGAGAAACTCATCAACAATTGGGTCAGTATTTTTTAGTTGCGGCACTATTTCCTCAATCTTGAAGTTATTCATATCAATATCTACACAGCAATTTAGATCCTCAGGGGCTACCATCTCAATCATTACTGATGAATGAGGTTCTCTGTAAAAATTTACCTCAGTGCCATTCATAGGAATTTTAGCATAAGATAGATCTAACTATAACCTCCCCCCTATTGCTGCTACCCACTATCTTGATAGTAGCATACCATAATGAGGTTGGGTATCAACTAGAAAAACATCCATCTTGTAAGTGGCCTCAAGGAATGCAACAATCTTGACCTCTATTCCAACCAAGGTCCCTACCATAGGAACTGCTTTGTTGTCCATAGCATAACATCTTCCATTAGATGTATCAACTTGAAGTCCTAACTCTTTCATTACATGGTAGGGCATCATTGTTACTGCAACACCAAAGTCTATCATATAGTTTTTCAACAATAAATTATTCACAATTAAAGTGACATAAAAAGGATCAATGGAGGAAAGCTCTTGAGTTACAATATTTCCAACACAAAATTTGGAAACTCCTTTAGTTACCTCAGGTCCTACCATTGGTACTATCCTTTCTATCACAACAAGAATGTCTTCTTGCTCATTAATCAAAGCCAAAGTTGCTACTTTATGCTCTTTTATTTTCAAAACCTCTAATAAAGGGATTGATACCTTCATCTGAGACAGAGCATGTCTCATGTCAAAAGTTGGGGCCTCAGTAGAAATATTAGGAAAATTTCTTTTCCCACCTTCCCTCTTATTTCTTTGTTCTGTGGTATGTTCCTCATTCTTCTTAGCACTTTGAACTACAATAGGTTGCTTCTTGTTGTTGCTATCCTTGCTTGGGTAAGCAACAAGTTTAGGAGAAACCTTACTCTGAGAATCATTTTTGAAAAAGACTAACCTAGGAACTCCTTGATCTACATCAACCTTTCTATGTCTTAAGTTATAAGAAGATCTAGCTTGAGAAATGGTAGCCATAGTCTGATTCTTAATTTTTTCTTTACTAGCCCTTCTCCAATGAGTACTTTCCACCTCTAGTTTATTCATATTTGTTTGACCAGTCTCAGTATCAGATTCCTCATGATCAGAATGGGAAAATACTTTTTGTTCATAGGCAGGTAGAGTTCTCCTTTTATAATCAACATCTTCTAATATTTCTTCATCATCTGAAGAGTACATTCATCCACCCTTTAAGTGGTGAACATATTTACTATAGGCTTTTAAGAGCCTTCATGGTCTCCTGTAGATAGATCTTCTACCCTATCTTCCAAAGCTTGAGCAACAACACATTGAAAAGGTGAGTGGGGCATATTGTAGGCCACACACTAGGTAATATTCTCCACATTATGGGTTGCATTTATTTTCAAAGGGTCAAGAGTATCCCTGCCCTTTTGTGGCTCCTGGCTATCAAAAATAGGCTTCCCATCTTTCCAATTTATCTTATATGGATGGTCACGTAGACTAGGGAATCTTTCCTGCCTTTGATAAGGTGGTCTATTATCTTGGAAATTCTTCCCACCCATAGAAAATTTAGTAGATGGGTCCTTAATAGCATTGGCCAATTTTTCAACCTTATAATCTTCCCTAGCAGGTTTCACATTATGTGGCCTAGTTTTTTTCCATAATCTTCCTTCATCCCTTTTGTACATTTGACCAGATGCTTTTCTATTACTTTCTATATTTATTGCTAACTTGAAAGCATCTCTCAAGGTACATGGACTTTTATCTCTTAAGAGGTAAGAAATCTTCCCCTCTACAACATTGAAGTATGTAGTCAAACAAACTTCATCATCTAATCTTAAGACCTGAAATAATTTGTACATGGCTTTCTGAAACCTATTAATGAAATCTGACATACTTTCATTTGCATGCTTCTTGATATTATTGAATTCATTTAGCATGTTACTAGAGTTGACATGTTTAGCATATTGTTCTTCAAAAATCCTTGTAAATTCATCCCATGAGGTAATACTAGTTTTAGGTAATCCTCTATACCAATCCCTAGCATCTTCTATCAAAGATTGAAGAAAAAGCTTCATGACAACATCTTCACTTTCTATTTTATAATCATTTATTTTTTATGTGAAAGACTTAAGATGTTCTTCAAAAGTAATAACATTGTTACCAGTGAATTTAGGGATCTTGTCTCTTACCTCAGTTGGGATGACATTTGGTTGACCAGGAATACCATCAAAGAATAATGGCCTATATCTATCCAAATGAACTAGCCTTCTTTAAATATTTTGTAAAGCTTGGGCTCCACCTCTAGTATTATGATGCATAATATTTCAGGCAATATTACCAATCAAAGGTACAGTATGACTTACACTTTGAAGTGGTCCTTGGACCATTTGATTAGAGACTAAGGCTTGAGTGTGAGGCACAGGACCAATAGACTAATTTTGTGGCATTGGTCCACTGACAACAGGGAATGAACTACTACCATTTGTATTCATATTAGTATGAAGGAAATCAATCTTTCTCTTTATCTCATCTACAACAACCTCTAGTTCTAACTTTTCTAATTGAATGACCAAATCTTCCTTGGGTTTTCTAGCCTTTTCTAGATCTAAGCTAGCTTGAGATGATGGAGTAGGATTAGCTCCACTCTTCTTGGAATTATTTATGCTAATCCCCTCTATCTTTTGTTTTCCCTTGTTAGAAGCATCCTTCACTCTAATTTTAAGATCCTCATTTCTTTTGATATCTAATAAATGCAACTATCTCAGGACATGGCCTTCACCCTCAAACTCATCTCTCTTGGGATTTGACTCATTGCTATTGACCTATTGTCCTATAGCCCTTTCATCACCAGACAACTCACTATCCAAGCCTTTAAACTTTTCACTCGGACCCATGTCTTAGACCTCACTATTTTTTTTTTTCCTTAAGAGCTCTTGCCTTTCCATGAGTAACTCATAGATTTCTTGTTCCTGCTCCTTCTATCTCTTAGTAATTTCTAGAAATAGTTCCCTATCCTTTTTCCTTAAAGCAATGACTTCTTCCCATAATTTCTTAGAATCAATAGATTCAGTTTCAGCAGCAGAAGGATATTCTATCTATTCTAGATTCTCTTATGGAGGAAAGAAACCATTCTCTATAAAATCATCTCATTGAGGAGGACTAACTGACTCTGGGTTCATTCTTCTAAGGAACTCAAGATTTTTTGAAAAAAATGGGACTTCATTTTGGGTTGGAATTGGTACATATTCCTGAGCTGGTCTAGGGGAATCATTTGTAGCTATTCCTCTCTTGGACCACTACTTTCTACTAGGTGTATGTAGTTCTTCACCCATTTTACTTTGTGGGTGATCCCTATAGTATGACCTAGTATTCCTCTTCCTACGTACTCATGATACTTTGACGAGATAATCTCAAAATTTACAAAAGCTTTTACCAAAAAATGGTAACACAAAGCTTAGAGTTGACACCCACAAAATTATGGGAATATAGTGATAAACTGGTCTTCTATATACAACAATAAATTGTTAGAAAATTTATTGCTGAAATATTTTTTAGAGATCCCCAGCAGAGTCACCAATTTTGTTAGTACTCAAAATTGCAGATGATCAAAACTTAATCAGAAAAATCTGATTTATAACTCTAGCAGTCCCAATAGATTCATCAACAATAGTAAATACTAAGGTGTTAAGGATTAAAAATCCTTCTTCTCTTTGAGCTTTTAGCTACAGGTGGGTATTACCTTTCAGATTGAATTCTTCAAAAATTACAATAGTAACATGTATCTTGATACAGATTTGATCACATAATTCTCTCACAACATCAAAGTAAATCATTATTTTTTGATTGATTGGTGATGAAAACCAATGTAAACTAAGAAAATGACCAGTGCCAAATCCTAGGGCATTAGAGTCAATAAATGCACATCTACAGTAAATCTCAAAAGAAACACACCCAAACCTAAGATAAAATGCCTTTTAAATTACCCTTTTATGCATAAATTAGATCATCAAATTCATGTAGGAAAGGTGAAATCTCAGAGACCTCACTCAAGATTTACCCCTCCCTTAAAAGAAACTCAAGTTTCAACCCCACTATCTACCTTGTAGAAAGATGTATCTAAAATGCCTTGCAAATTTAAAAACACAAAGAAATCAAATTCATATGCAAAGACAGTACAAGATATACATGGAAACTTATATATTTTATTGATAAATTTCATGTATCAGTACATTCAAAAAAATTAGATTCCTGAGAATCAAAAACCAAATCTATATGCTCCTATTACAATTAGTATTTTTCACCACCCTTTGGTGTGAGTTAACCTTGACTATATATAGAGAGACCACCTTGGAATCCTTGAGAAAATGATGCAACAAGCTATGGGTGGCTTTGATAGTGACTTTTCACTAGTTTACAAAAGAGTGAAGATGTAACAGAATAAGGAGAGAAGATGGTGCCAGAAGTTATTTCCTCTTTTGTTCAATCTTCATTTGAGCTGCACCTTTGTCTGCTGGTATTCAGAGCAACTGCCAAAGTTGTTATGTGAATAATGACCACCTAACTGGCTAACTTACATCATTCTCTTCATGATTGGTTTTCCTCCCTATGCTCATAGGTTAGGTGCATTATTGTAGCTCACTCATCTTCCAAATCTTCAATGTCATCTGTTGTAGGTATATTGCTTTTTGGCTTTGTCATAGTATCCCAAGTAGATACATATTCTTCTATTGGCCACTGGAATTATTGAAGGCTCTGGAGTTGTTTTTTTCATCTCTCCCACCTGGAATCATTTACCTACTTGATATCTATAGTGATATTTATGAATTCCATCTCATCTTTTAAAGCCTCATCCAAAACCATATTGAATCTATCAACATCTAATTCATTATTTTCATTGACAAATGCCTCTTTTTTGGTAGTAAGGAATAAAAACTTGACCTCCACTGATCTAATTGTTGGAAATTTGGCTGAAGTGAGTACATAGATGTTGTCATTATGGAAACATATGATCCACATGAAGATCGTACAGGTCAGAGAGCAAGTATAGCAGAGCGCATTGCAAATTTGTCTAAGTGTTAGACAGTGTTTTCACCAGTGCACCAGGATACAGTTTGTGTTTGCGACATTGATTGGAGTAAGTTCAGTGCTTGTGCACTTGAACATAGACTCTATGATGACTAATTATGACCCACCTCAGACCACAAGTCAGTACGGCATGTACAAAATTAGTTATGATGGTTTTACCGAAGACAGTGTTAAGCCGACAGGACAGAATATGAAGGCAGAATTGGTAAAGAGTAAAGGGATTATTTTGTTTATCAAAATAATGACTTAAAAATATAAAGGGATGAAATCCTAGATGTTAACTCTTGGATAAAGATATATGGAAGCTGACCATGTAAATTTATTATAACTTATATATGTAATTGTAATTGCAAGAAGAGAAGTGATGATGTAATATTGTAATGATATGATGCGAATGTAAGAGCAGCAAAAAGATATTGATGTAAGAAGCATAAGGTTATATACCTTAATCCATTTTGTAATAATTATACATTTTACATTACTTGTTTGGGCAGTGGGCTCATCTGGTAATCAGATTTTGTATTGACAACTCCTAACAGGGTTGAGGCTTCTAACAAGGCCTATAGTCCCTTAATCGGGACTGATACACTATATGCTTGTAATAGACTCCTAACAGGGTCAACATCCTTAATAGGATACTTTTGATTAGTGGATCTTTGTGGGTATCATCCCCACCAGGGTTTTCCCTTGGCCAGGGTTTCCTCAAGAACATATCATGTGTTATGAGTTCTTTATTTCCATTTCTATGCATATTGTTTAGCTTCTTATTTTATGCATGTATAAAGATAATCTATTATATCCATAATTGGGAAAAAGAGAAAGTTTGTAGAATACTAATTCACCCCCCTCTTAGTATTCCATATTTCTAACAATTGGTATCAGAGCCTGGTTACTCGGAGAAGAATCATTCAAGGAAATCCTAGTAGCTTGAGTAAGATCTCTATGGATATGGATCAACTATAGAAAAATCTTGAAGAAGCTCTTGAACAGATTGATATGCTTACTGATGAAAGAAACACTCTAAAAAGGAAATATGATGATGCAAAGAACCTTATTGAGAAACTAAAAAATAAGGTAGAAGATCTGAAATTTGAAAAGGAATCTAAAATTCTTATTGAAGATTGTGATGACAACTTAGAAAAAGAAAATGTGATCCTTAAACATGAACTGAAGATAGAAAATCTGAAGCTTAGTTTGAAAGATGGAAATGACAAAAATGAAGAAAATTTGAGATTTGAGAATGAAGGGTTGAAGATTGAGAATGAAAAATTAAAATCTAAACTTGGAAAAGTAACATCTGAATCTAAGAAATACAATAACATTGTGAAAGGTGAACTAACTCAATCCAAACAAAAACTTGAAAGGCTATATTCAAATAGTGAGAAGATCGATGAACAAGTATCTTATGGAAAACCATCCTATTATAAGACTAGACTTGGATTTAATATATTCAGAACAAATGATGAAAGCAAGGAACCAGATTTGAAAGAATCTGAAAGCATAGATAAGAAAAAGACACATGAGATCAACAAATTTGAGGACATACCTAAAGGAGAAGAACCACCTAAAAGAGAAGAACCACCAAACCAAGAAGAATCACCAAAAGGTATGCAAAGAGAATTCAAAGGTAGATGTTTTGGTTGTAATACTATTGGTCACATGAAGAGATATTGCACAGGTAAACAATTTAAACCTCTTAATGGTTATTGTTATAATTGTCATTGTTTTGGACATAGAGCTATTGAATATAGAAGACCTAAAGTTATTGAGAATAATTATGGTAGTAGAATGTTTAGGAAAATACTAACAATGTAGATAAGAGACCTACTGAAGACATCAACAGAAGAAATGAAGTAGTATGTTATAGATGCAACAAGATTGGACACATTGCTAGAAACTGCAGATCACAAATCAATCAGCAAGGACCAAGATATGGGAACAATGGAATTGTTTGTCAGATATGTAACAAGATTTGACATAGAACAAGGTTTTGCAGAATGAACAATGGATTTTTTCATCCTAACCTTAACCCTAGAAATCATGTAAGAAGTAATGAAGATGCAAGTAATAGATAGAAAGGTTGATGTAGTAATGCAAATGAAGTGAAGTTTGTTAAAGGCATAGATCAAGGAGACATATTCAGCATTGAAGGTAATCAGAAAGGTGAAGTATCAAGTGGTAAGAATGAATCCTTACCTGACCTAACTCAAAGCACTTAATTTATGATAATTGCAGTAGATTAGGAACTTAGAATTAGTGTAGAAGTAGATTTTTGATGAATTAAGCCTTGTGAAGTTAATTTAAGGTAGTTTATGATGTACTAATGCTATGGTTAAGAGTGCAAAATAAAATATTATGTTTTGTGAGATTGCAAGAAGTTTTAAGTTTTGCAGGATAGCAGAAACAACTTTTTGGAAAGAAGCGACAAAAGAATTGAATGTGATGTTAGATCTAAGTGAGATTGAAGTAATAAAAGGTTATGATCAATGTTATTTGATTATCTAAGAAAATTGAAGTTTTTAGGAGAGCAAAGAATAGAGATTGGAAGCATTTTGCAGTGATTTAGTGAAAGATTTGAGCGCCGAATCTACGAAAGCCCAAAAATCATGAACTTGAGGTATTTATCTTGACAAATTTTTGAATCAGTATAAGGAATTTAAAGTAGTCATGGATGTATCCTTAATTCACAATATTGGAGATAAGAATAGACCTAGAATGAAGAGGGAACCAGTAGAACCCTTGGAAGAAGATGATCCTAGGTTAGCATTATGATCTGTACCAGACAGAGTTTTGCATTTAGAAAATGTGAGAAGTTATCTTGGATGCAAGTTAGAAACTGTCAGTGATAGTTATTTTACCAATGAACATACGAACATTTACAATAAGGACATGTCATTAAAACAAGGATATGAATATTTGAAAGATAATGAGATTGTTCACTATGCTTTGAAGTATGAGTTTGACAATGAAGAATGCACTAAGATCATTTTGAGCAGAATTCACAATGGGAAGTTTTTGCTAGAGGATAGAGTGATAGACATTATAGCTGACTTGATTCATGAAGTGACAGGTTTATCTAAAGTTGGTGCTATTCCTTTAAATGAGAAAAATAGTCATAGACAACACAGGTTCATCCTACAATGGTAGAGGAATTATGATTAGCAAGATCAAACAACATGATGTTAGATATTTATGCAAGTACCTAACAACTAAGTTTTGTGCAAATTCTAGAGAAGATGATATGGTAGCTAGAATAGTGCATATTGCCTATTTAGTGTGTGTTGACAAAGTGCTAGTTGATATGTGTGAAATTCTAAGAATTCAATTATTTGAAAACTTGGAGAAGATAAAGAAATCTAAGTATGCACAATTTAGATTTTCATCCTTAATTACATACATGTTTTTCCACTCATTGAGAAGATTTCCATACACCATTGCACATGATTGGAATGATGGAAAAACTACTATCGAAAGGATAAATACATTATATTTGAGACATGTTATTGACAAAGTAAATGAGAGTGCTATGTTAGTAGTGAAGACATTTCAGAACATGGTAACTAGTAGATCAAGAATTCCATAGTCACTTGTGAAGAAGTATAAGAATGATATATGTTTTATGGTTGACACTGACTTTACCTATATTGAAGCAGTGGAACCTAGAATTGAGTTCATAGACCCTCTTGGCTATGAGATATTTGAGGCTGAAATAGAAGAGTATTTTGGCAGATTACTTAAAAGTAAATTGGACACTCAGTGTAGCAAATTTGGAACTTTTGAAGAGAACTTCAACTTGGGAAAAGCTATAATTGAAGAGAAGCAATCTAAGAATAGAGTTGACAGCACTATAAAGAGAATACTGAAAGATACAGGGATGTCAGAACAAGAATTATTAATAGCAAAATAGACAGCAGCAACAATCAGGGATATTGGACAGAAAGAAGTTTTAATTGTACCACCCTTGTCATCCAGTGTAGCACAACAAGAACCTACACAAGTCAAGGTGAAAGTAGAGGAACCAAAAAAGGAACATGTAATAACTAGATCCACTTCCTCCACAACTGGCAAGAGAATGAAAGAAATTGCTACTAGACTAGGAAAGAGACAGAAGACTATAGTTGAACTAGTACCAAGAGTAATTGCAGAAGTAAAAAGTGATGACACTACAGTTAAGAGGAAAGGTTGGAAACCTAAAGTTGAAAAACTTAATGAGCAGATTATTGAAAATTGAGACTTTACCAGAATGAACAAGTACTATAGTCTTTATGATTATTTAGATAGACTTAATTTGGAGAATGCTATTGTGAAGCATACGATGTTGGAAAACAAGAAATTTGATTCTATTCAAGGTCAAATACCTGATGAGTTGTACACCAAACTGCTAAATAGAAAGCAGACAACAACTGAAGAAGACACCAATTCAGAAAGAATCTTGTGAAGAAGCTTTATGATGTGAGAGATGATGAACACTTGGAGGAGATATTGAAGGACCTAAGAATCCATTTGAGAGCCAAAAGGAGAACCATTTTAGTTATGGGAGATAGATATGAAGAAGTTAATTCAAATACAGAGCAGTCAATAATCAAGGTCATGGCAAAAAACATTGGAGAGTCATCGGTTGTAGCAGACCAAGTAGTTGAAGCTGAATAAGAGGATATTCCCTCTCCTTCAGCTATTAAGATTGAAGATGAAACCATGAATATTGAAGGTACTAAGGTCACCTTGGATACTGATGACAATGTATTCAAGAACTTAGCAAACATTGTTGACAATTCGGCTCTTGATGAACCAGCTAGAACTGAAGAAGCAGAGCAGACTAAATCTATCAGTGAAGAACCTAAGGAGACTGAGATTCAAGCACCCATTTCTTCCACAGAAGACATCAATCTTACTCCTAAGACTGGAAAGAAGAAAGAAATTAGATCTTTGTTTGAAGATTTAAGAAAGGAAGTTGATGATGATGATCAGTTGGAACTGATCACTTCTTTGAATAAAATCATTGGCAAGAACAAGAAAGTGAAGAATCTTGAAGGGATTCTGAAGGACCTTACTGAGAAGTTACAAAGCATTGTAACTACATAAATCATAGAGGCAGACCCTTTGGAGAAAGCTAAGAAGCTAATGAGCACTTTTAACAATGAATTCACTATCCTATCTAATATTGCAAAAGTGAGAACTCAAGCAGCTTATGAAGCTGAAATGCTTTTGAACATCAGTCAAAATATCAAGAATGATATTAGCAATCTTGATATTTGTATCAAGAACTTGAGGAAACATTTGGAGATAGCAAAATCATTGTACATATAGTGTACAAAACTAGAGATTTTCACAGTAGAAGAGGAACAAAAGATCAAGTTGAAGGAAGCTGAGATTCAGAATGAATGTAACCTTCTTTCTAGACCTAATGTGAAGGTATGTGATGTTGAAAAGAAAATTTGGAAGCTTTATGATGAAATAAGAATATTGCAAAATGAGAGGAACAAAAAAATGAGGAGACTCACTCTTTTGAGAGAACACATCTCTATGAAGTTGAGTATCATTGAAGAGTAGTTAGAAGAATGTCTTACAACTAAGACATCCTTTCATAAATTCAAATTTGACAACCTCCACTAGTAGAATTTGGGCAATAAATGACCAAGTGACTAAAACTTTTAGTCATGTGACTAAAAATTTTAGTCACATGACTAAAACTGATCATGTTCTACCCATTTTTTACAATTCACAAATATAAATGACTAAATAAATGACCAATTTGGTCATCAGGTAAAATCACAACTAAAATGACTAATTAAATGACTAAACAAATGACTAAATAAATGACCAATTTGGTCATCGGGTAAAATGACCAAATAAATGACTAAATAATTAGTCACCCAAATAAAAATGACTAGATTAATGAATGATTATAACTCCTTTATAATAACATTTGATAATATCATAGAATTACATACTTATAGGTTTCATTTCATGACCAGTATTGCTTGTTTGCCAATAGGCTAACACTATAAAGGACTAAAAACATTGAAACAACAAATTATTGACTCCATGATTAATGGTGTGATGAGAGGACAAGCAAGAAATTATTAGCGACTTCATAAAATAAAGCTACAAAATAGAACCCGAATTTGAGCTTAAATCATTAGAAAACTTGCCATGAGTGATCAGATACATTAATTATAAAGAACACTAGCTAGACTTAGAATAGTTTCCTCTTGAACCTATATAAACTCCTAGCCAAAACTATATTAATTATCTTTATAAATTAAAAAATAATTAAGATAAAATAAATATAGCACCAATTATGTCTATATAATATAGACCACTTAAAATATATTATTAATCATAATTACTAATTATATAAAAGCAAAGATGAATCAATTAAAAGTTAAAATAAATCTTATTAATTTAATTAATTACTAGTCATACAATAAGGACAAATTAAAATATTTATTTCAATTTATTCCATGCCATGCAATAGCATAACTTGATTCATTAATCAATCACTATCACCATACAAATATAATACTAACATTCTAAAACTTTCCCATTCTAAAATTTTCGTATTCTAAAATTTTCCCTATCCTAATATTAACTGGAATGAAGAAGATAATTGCCTACAAATGAAAACCAAATAGTAATATGTGAATAGGCGGCAAGGATTGAGCATAATTTTTTGGCTTCCGCGTTAGAGGGTTACATAATTCATCTAAGTATTTTGCAATTAGCATTATATAATATTTATTTTAGTGATCTTTGATGTAAACTTCGACTATACAAATACAATTAGTTGTTAATAAATATAACAAATATTCATTAAGTGATAAATTATAAAGTATTTAATACTTTTATTTTATTAATAATAATTATTAAGTAATTTATAGTTCACTATTTTAACAACTATTAATTATAATACTAATATTTATTAAGCGATAATTATAAAACACTTTATGATATTATTATTATTATTATTAAAATAGTAGATTGTCAATTACTTAATAATATCATTATAAATTACAAATACATATCTATTTTTTTTACTTTTGAAAGTCATCCTTATATTATATTATTCAATAATATTAATAAAAATGATTTATAAGTGTATCATTTATTAATATTTGTTTTATACAATGCAAAGTTTATAGAAACATATAAGACACAAAAAAATCAACTTAACATAGCGGCTATGAGTGGCATACTCGCAAGGGTATTTAGGTGGAGGAAATAAAATGAAAGAAGGCATGAAAAATGCCTCTTTCAAATGGGCGCCAATTTAGAGTAAATTGGAAAAGCTAAAATCACTTTAGTTTTTGTCTCTATCATTTGGAGCTCTGGCTGCCAAGGGTATGTCTCTATGAGGGTTTTGAAAGCATCTAAGATCACACAATGGAGATTGATGAACAATTTACAGTGCAGATCATTATCTATTGCAGGTATGTCTTCATTGATAAGCTCATTTTGTGCCCCCCCCAAAAAAAACTCATTCTGCTTCATTGTCTTTGTATTGTCTTTGTATATGAAGAAGAACATGAATAAAATCTAAAGTGTAAATATTGTATCACTAAGTATATTTATTTCAGAATCATTAAAATCCCCCCCAAAAACACCAAGTTCATTTAAAACTATTCAAATCTTGTCCACACATATTTTCAGGAAGTTCTAGTGGTAGTTTAAAATTTGCTATGAAAGTTTGTTTTGTTCGCATTACATTTTTTATTTTAGTTTAGGGTTTACTGGAGTTTTTTGATTGAAAATTATTACTTTTTTAATGTCTGAACAAGCGTAATTCATGCACATTTTTCAAAGTGAAAATATAATTTGGTATTCAATGCAAGTTCATTCGATGCACACTTTTTACTCTATATTCCACTTAAGGTTTAGAAGGATCATTGTACACGTCTTTAAATGAAATTCAACAGCTTGCATTTAAGCCCAGCCTTGATCGCCCACACCTCTAAAACTGATTGAACTGTACTAATGAAATTATTCAAACGTAACAAATTTTTTTATCTTGAAATTCATGCGTGCAGATGCATACACATCTAAATAATATGGGCCAAACCAAGCATCAATTACACTCCCTTAATGATAATCTACATCGGCTATCATCAATACCAGTTCACCATAAGCTCGACATGTCATGCTTCATTTTAATTTTATTTATTTAATCAAAATAGTAATTTGCCAATTTCTTTCATTAACCTCTCCAAAATAGAGGTGCTCAAGGTTCTTATAATACATAACCGTATCTTGCACAGAGAGTTACAACTAGATCCTCACTCTCTTGATGCCATAGGTAATTTTCGAGACATTGGCACCAACAGACTTGAAATTGAAGAGTGTCCAATTCGAAGAAAGTTATTTTATGGAAATTTTTCATTTGTGATTTTGTTGATTTTCTAAAATATAGGTAGAGCTCACCATGTTCAATGTTGTAGAGAAGTTTGTTTCAATACATGTATGAATGTGCTTAAGTTTGCAATTATATTGAGAAAGTTATGCTTTCACCGCCCATCAGCATCACCTCTGAACAAGTAAGAAATGACCACCAGACATATGTAAGGACCATGAAGGGCATGTAGCTGAAAGCATTTTAGAAATACAACAAAGAGCCCAAACAGATGAACTGAAATCCTAACAAAATTACCAAATCCAAGGATTATCATAATATTGAACATAGGTTAATCAAAAGCTGCAAGTTATCAGGGATTTTGGCTGCCAAATAAAGATCTGGAACTCTAACCATATGATCTAGCTATTATTGCTTCTATTGAAGAGCCTAACATGCTACATTATTTCACTATAAATCTTGTTAATTATAGGTTGAATAGCTGATATGAGGTGTTGCTGGAACTATGAGTTCTATTGATACTCTTTTAATCTTTAATTGTGTGGTGAGCTTTGCTGATACATTGGATTTTATTTCTCACAACATTATTTGAAAACCTATGGTGTCATTAGCTAGTACACATTGCTTATCATATCAAATGTTTGCGCTTTTGGTTGGTGATTGCATTTGTATGACCACACCAAGTGCTTTAAATTATTTCTCTGGAGCCTATTCTTGCATCAAAATCAAGGAAATACCAATCCTTTAAGATAGTAGTTTGTGTTCTAGTTCCATGTATATATGCCATGGCTTTTGGGAACTTTGGTGAATTGCTATATGCCTAGGTTTGGTGTCGTTGTTTGTTTGTTAATTTTGATATGATCTATCAAATAACATTGATGACTAGAACCTCTTCAGCAGTAGGGCTAGACATGATGAGGTCAAATTAAACCAATAAGTCCATTACATCCATAATTTATATAGCCAATCATGGAAACTACATATCAGAAATGATTGTAGCTGCATGCAATGTTGATCTCAAAAGAAAAAGTGTCCAAAGTACTTGATTACATGTATAGAACAAAGAACCTATTAGAACATATCCAAAGCCATGAATTTTGTGTATTAATGAACCCAAATGTAAACAACACATTCCACTAGGAATGATATTTATGAAATATTCACTCTTTTAATTCTTTATTCTGATATGTATCTTGTGAGGCTTGCAGGGGTCGCAGCAGCAGGGGAATCACCACAGGCTACTTCTGCGGTTGACAATGCAGTGGAGAGAAAGCCAAAAGTCCAACTATCTTTTATGCCTTGTGTGTACTATTGCAATAAGTGTAATTTGTAATTAGGACAGAAGAACCTATGCAATCCATTGATAAGTAATGTTTTTGTAATTCTTTTGTAGGAGGACTCATTCATAGATCACTCAAGTTATAAGTGAGTATCGCAAAACATCATATCGAGTGCCAATGGTAGTGTTAGTAAGTATGACAGTCATTATATTGAACAACTAGAAATTTCATTCCATTTACAACCGAACTCTTTCTCTACATAAATACATGCAAATGTTCACACAGACACATAATGAGCTTGCACTACTCCAGATAAACTTTAATTTGGAGATAGATTCCAGCTTGCAATTAAAATTTAATGAGAATCTACATTTGAGAATTGTGTTTTAACCATAAAAAAATATTTCCTATAATAGTAAAATATTTCTCATATGCTCATATTTTATGCCCTAAATGCAAGGGGTTGCAATTTGATTGGATAGTATTACCAAGTAAGTTATTTGTATACTCATACAACAATGATTGACGATATTAGAGAATAAATAATTTAATGTTAAATAGTAAAATACTGCAGTAATTGAATTTCAAAGGTAGCACTACTAGAGCTAATGCACAACTCCTTCATATACTTGACAAAGGCACTAAGATATGTGGCACCTTGTCATTCAAGCCTACAGAAGTTTAATCTGAGGCTCTAAGAATCGATGTGGGGAGATTAAGGCAACTAGTTTTATTGGGAGTGCACATTATAATTTCCCCTCCATGTTGCTTAAATTTTTTCCAAGGGCCTCTTTGACAAGAAGTTCCCTTTAAGACAATTTATAACCAAACTACAAGCAAAGCCTCCAATATCAAGGGGCACAAAGCTATAGAAGTGTCACTTTAGTGAAATTGAATTTCAGAGCAGCACTGCTAGATCTAATGCACACCTCCTTATAATTGACAAAGGCACTAAGGTATGTGGCACCTTGTCATTCAAACTAAGGGTTAAAATAGATAAATTGTGGGGATGTGTTGAAGAAAATACAATTGTAGCTACTGCTATGTCATTGAGGAGAACTACTCCTACTAGTACTAGTGTTCTCTAATAGCCACAACTCTTTTTTTTCATCTACTTTTAGGGGGTAGTGGAACCTAATGGAAAAAATTAGAATGACTAGTAGTATTGTTTTGGCTAGCATTGTCAGCTATATTGTTCTTTTCATTCAAATGCTTTAGTTGATGTGATGCAGCTCCACTTAAAGATAGAGTAGCTTGTGATGTAAAAGCCTCTTGATATTGCAGCTGGGAAGATCCAAGAGGAAAACTACCCTAAAAATTCTTTGGTTGCTTTTGAGTAGCACTTGGAGAGGTTGTGTTGGCTAATTGTTGAGACACCATATGAGTGTCATAGAAAGGGTGTTTTCTATAAACATGAGATACCTATTGTGATATAAGATGTCCATAAGTTGATCCAAAGGGATCAGTTGAAATAGGGAAAGGAAAAGTAGGTTGTTGAATAATTGAATTCAATAGTTGAGTCTGTAAAACAACAGTGGATTTCATGTTTCCATCTAATAAGCCATTCCTGATGCTACTTATAGAAGAACTATAGGTTGATGCAGAGCTGCCACCAGAAACCATAGCTATAGTTACCAAAATATTGCTTACTGCTACATTAGCAGTTCCTGTGCCATTTCCACTAACAGAAGCTATAGTTGATACAGTAACAGGCAAACCAACAGCAGGTTCATTCTTCTCTTTTGCTCCATTTACATTTGTAGCAGCCGGAGCTGCCTCATTAGCTTCAAATCCTAACACTTTTATTGCAATCCCATTGAAGGAGGTCCTGACTCAACCTTCTCCTTTGTACTCAAATGTGGTGAAATTTGTATCACCTTGTCGCAAGTTTCGGTAGCCTCTGGTCTCTTTTCTTTCAATCCAAACAATGTATCAATGCCCCCATCCCACTCTTCTCCTTTGAAATCTACTGGCACAACTCTTGGTTTCCCTACTTCTATTAGTTTTGACATTCCTTGTGCTTTGTTGTCCAAATCAAATAATCAAATACAAATACAAATAAAAAATCAATTTTCTCCTACAACACAATGTCCACAAATCGGTAAAACTAAACCATTGGTATTGTCAGAAAATAGTTTTTTTTGTCATAATAGAAGTCCATGAAAACATAACTTGTTGTAAAAGAGTGATTTCATGAATGTTTTCCACAAATATTCTGTAAGCATAAAACTAGAGAGAACCAAACTATATTCTATAGGTGGTCATGCACTGGCCAGGTGCATCACTAATTCTAAGTTGATATTTATTCATCTTTTTGTTATATTTTGGGCCTAAAATAAGTGGCATAAAATAAGTTAGTTGTAGGGCTTTGCAGTTGTAGAGGAGTTTATATGTATTTGAAATGACCAATAAATGGGTGTATTTGATGGCGGTTGATGTATGAAGTTGAGAATTAATAAAAGATCAAATTTTTGCAACTTTTGTGTTCCTGGATGATTGTTAAAGTCTAAAAAAGTATCTTCTTGTGCATTGTTTTATAAGTAATTTTAAGGACCATCACTTGTGGAGGTTAATACATAGAATCAATTTTCTTTTGGTGTTTGTAGCATTTAATTTTATTGAATATACTAAAAGTTATTGCAATTCTTCTAAAAATTGTCATAAACCCTCACCTAGGGTATTAAGCCCGACAATTTGATGTAGTTGCTTCAATTTTTTGTAAATGGGGTCTTCATTGTGGGGGAGAGGCAAGGAGTTCCAATGTATTTTTTCCCCCAAGTTCTTGCAAGGATTCTTGCAGAGGTTGGCATGTGCATTGAGTGAAGAGAAGTGACTGTCCAATCACAGGGAGGAGAGATTTGTCTGTCCCAGTCAAGGTAGAAGGCTTGTCTACAAATTTGGTGAATGCTAGGACCATGGGGCTTGAGGAGATGGTAGAAAGGAGATTCTAAAACATAAAGAATGCTTGGAAGAAGTCTAGGATCCCAAGTACAAGGTTCATCCACTAAAGTTGCACAAGTTGGTAAAACTGTCACAGTGGGACAGTCACATGGTAAGTTGGTTGTGTTGTTTGAGAGTTGTGTCTAAGGATTCATATGAATATGAGGGACTGTAGAAAGATCCTTAAGAGTCTAAAAAGAAGTCTTAGGTAGTGTCTTTATGCATTGGGAGTGAAGAGGACACCAAGGTTAAGGGTGTTCAATGACTGTCTCATTAAGATTGCAGAATTACTATCTCAAGAAACTGTGAGCCTCTAGTATTGTTGATTGACCAAGTTTGAGTTAGGGGTTGTGTGTTTTAGGTGTTGAAGGGAATGTAGAAGTGTTCCCAATAATAGTTGTGTTTGGGAAGACCATATTCCTAAAAGTAAATCTTTGGCTCTTTCTTGGAAAGTCTCTCCATCAATCTTTGGTTGAGCTCTTTTGTGGTAGTGATAGCTATGTACTTGGTTGTCATGTGTTGGTACTACCATTTGTCAACCATACTTTGTCTAGAAAATCCATCTGTTGATGTCACCATGTGCCGTGAGCCAGATTTCCTATGGGAGGAAGAGCATAGCTATTGGTACAAGTTTTTGGACAACAACTATGTTCCAATTTCTTCTCCATCTGTTGATTTTGAGAATATAGATTGTTTAACTATGTTTTCCATTTTTTGCCACAAACCAAAATTTCCAACCATTTTATTATTTTAAACTTCTAGGTTGGCTATTTGGGTCATTATATTAGATAACTTTTCTTCATCTAATTTATAATGTGGTTATGAGCACATCATTCTACACAAGAAGGATACTTCACTCTCTCTTTAATCTGAGTCTGAACTATATTCAAATTTAGATGCACCTTCCTGAGTGGATTGAAATTCTTCTCTTGAATACATGTCATCTTCAGATGATAGAGGTATATCATCATTGTGGCTTTGATATTCATTGATGAATTCACTTCATTTGTTGTTCCTAACTCCTGAACTTTCCTTATAACTTTGAATTTCCCTTTTCCTTTTTCTCTTTGAGGACATTTGTTTGCATAATGATCCCTTTTTACAAATATAGCAGATTAGCAGGTAGGTTTCCAGATCTTATCTTTTCTTGTATATTTCTTCTTCCTGAAAAATCCTTTACCAATCTTTCTCAATCATTTCTTTCCTTGGAAACAATTTATTTATGGAGATGTTGGTACTTCGCCCCTTTATGCCTTCAATTATCTTACTGTAAGTCATGGACAAGATATTTTGGGATATCTGAGCATCATATACTGGTCATCAACACTCATCAGCCTCATCAAATATATCTTGATTGTTATCAGAGTAGATGCTCATGGAGAAGGTAGGCAATGTATTATTGGTCTCAATTTTATGATTCCTCATGTTCCCTCTATAACTTGGTAACCACTAAAAGTATAATTCAACCTTTTTTCTAAATACAATTGTTATAACTCACTTCCTTATGATCAGGAGGAACATTTTCTCTATATTCATTGTTGTGTTGGCATGTCAATATGGGGAAAAATGGTAACACACAATTCCAACCATTTCCTTTGGATTGGAGTGTGACTGATTTTGGAAAATGAAATAATATGAGAAATCTTAACTACAAAGTGAAGGAACTGCTTGAGAAGACTGCAGTGGCACAAAGAATTCTCCTTATTTTTGTGATGATTGGAACCTACATGGTGATTGCTGATGGAGCACTCACCCCTGTAATTTCAGGTCTAAAATGAATTCTTTGCATTTTAATTATTTGTATACTAATGTTTTTTATAGTAGATCGGGATGAGGTGACAGAGGATTCGTGGTTGATTTGATTTATAATATCAACTGTTGAGCAATGTTGTCTGCTGTCCAAGGAATTGATGCAGTGAAATGTCATCTCCACAATGGTAAAAAACACAAAAAATTTATAGATCACTAGGGATCTTAGCATAATATCCTGTATTTGTTTATCTTAAATGCAATAGCATAGCTCGTATAGAGTGAACTAAGACATACAATACTGAATAGCATATTTTATGCAGGTGATGATGTGGGTGTGTTAGCTAAAATCCTTGTACTCTTTCTTGTTCAAAGATTTGGTACGGGTAAAGTGAGTTTTCTATTCTCCCCTGTAGCATTTGTCTGGTTCATTAGCAATGCCATTATTGGTGTACATAACATTATTCATCACTACCTAAAAGTATTCAAGGCAGTGAGCCCGTACTACATAGTCTGTTTCTTTCAAAATAATGGGAAAGATGGATGGGTGTTGCTTGGAGGCACAGTCTTAGCTGTAACAAGTTTGTAAAAAAAAAAATCACCTATTAAATTTGGCTCAAGCAATCTTAGAATTTTCCTAGATATACTTCATAACTAATTGAAAATATTTTGCTCAAGTCTTTTGTGTGTCTATATTTAAACCAGGTTCTAAGGCTATGTTTGCTGACTTGGGCCATTTCAATTAGGATTCCATCCAAGTTCAACAAATTTCAAAATTTTTAACGGTTACAGTTTCAATCCCTTATTGGGTTTGCACTTTGATGACAAAATTGGTATTTTACGTGCTGCAGATTGCTTTCTCTTTTCTGGTCTACCCTTCCTTGATTCTGACATACTCGGGGCAAGCAGCTTACTTAATCAAACATCAAAAGTAGACCATGGAGGACTTTCTACTCTTCAATTTTGAAAATTTAAAAATTGTCTAGGATTTCCATTGTTTCCATTTGTAAAGGTTTTTCCTTGTGCCTTATTGACTAACTGTTTGATTTTATTTATCTTATAGGATCTTGTTGCCAGATCCCATTCTCTCTTTACCTCAGGATCAATATTATAAATAGTGAGGGGTTTTTATTTTTCCCCAATGTTTTGAAATGAAATTGCACTGTCTAGAGAAATACCTCATTGTTTTCCTGAGATGTGGATTTTACCTTTAAGATGATCAACTGTGTGACTCAAGTGATTTCTTATTTACATGACCTCTTGTACAATTAAATATTATTGTTGTGTTTGCAATTGAACTAATTGAGTAATCTACTGAACATCTATTTTCACATCAGACTGAATTGTTTTTGTCATTATTTCTTGTTGAGTCCACCAGGCTTCTACATGTGTTTTAAAAGTTTTATAGTCAGCGGCTAGGGCTGCAACTTCTTGTTGAATAGTAAGAGAATGCTGAGCATGAAGTTCTTGCTCAATTTTAGTAATATGAGCCATCAGATCATGAATATTTGATACTTAATTGGATTTTTGTTTCATGGTTTCTAAAATGTTGAAGCTTTTGTTGATAGCGAATATCTTGAGTTAACAAAGCACTTTTACAAGCATAAAGATTCACCCAATTAAAAAGTTTGGACCCAGAGGGTGCTTCTTGACTGCCTATTGCATTGACATGTTGATGCAAAAAATGAATTTGATATTTTCCCTCAGAATCAAATTTCATAACATCCTTGAATCTGGGAATGATTCCAGGAATGAGAGATGCACAAACAGGGTTGACAATTTATGTTTCAGACTCAGTGACTATGTCAGGTTTAGGGAAAGTTGTAGATACTGTAGAAAGCATTCGAGCATTTCCTGTTGCTAGTTCTTGATACTCATAAGAACATTTTTTACATCTCATTATCCTTAATCCATCAAAATCTTCATATTCTATATGGGGTCAATTTGGAGTATCAACCTTAAGAATGTGAACAATAGTGATGTGTCCTTTTGCAGGAAGAGATATCTTTTACAGATGGAACACTTATGAGTTCCTGCCAGATCTAGGACATATTGACCATGATTACAAGAGGGTTCTTCTATTTCTTGGATGGTCAATGAACAAGAGGATGAGGTCCTCATCACTTGACTTGGATTTCTTTCAAGACTTGGTCTTGGTTCCTCAAAATTTAGAATTGCCTTATCAGCAATTTCTTCTATAGAAATGGCCTGTAGCTGATGACCCTTTTCAAATTGGTCATCCTCATACAACTCAAGTGCCCATTTTTTGGGAATCTGAATATCTTTCCATTTGACTAAATTAGTAGGTCTTAATTCAGATGTTCCACAAGGAGCAGTCTAGACTAGACTGAAGCGTTCATTAGCAGGAAGATCCCATGGATCATCCATAAAAAGCATGGTTGTATTACATAATCTAAAGTGGACTTAAAATGAAGTGTATGATCTATAGACCCAGATTTCACATCCAAATTCATGGTTTTGAATTTATATGTTGGGGAATAATCTAGATTATCATCTTTCAATGATATTGAGAAATTAGGGACTGCATCAAATATAATAGGGCCATTATTCATGGTTTGACAAGCAGCAGCGATGATTTTATCAGAAGTTCTGATGTATTAACCATCTTCTAAAGTCATTAAAATAATGACTGGAAAACCTCTTCGATAGTAGCCATCTATCCCTCTTCTAACACATGATAGATGTGTGTACTGATAGGCATTCGGAGAACTATGGACCATTCTAGTGTATTGCTAGATTTCCTTATCTGAGAACAATTTCAAAGATCCTATTTTCCCATTCTAGCTTTATGCTGAATTTCACACACTTTACATCTCATTTTTGAGTGATATTTAAGGATTTCTTTAGCACCTCTACAATTTGGATAAATTTGAGATGCATTTATTACAGGAACCTTAAAACTATTACTATTTCGATAATCATTATAATTGTGAGAACTGCTAGAAGCCTTAGTGGTATCTTCTTTAGGAGCAGATTTTGTAAAAAGTTCAAATATAGAAAATCATATAACCTGAGAAACTACTTTCCAAGGTTTAAGAAAAATGACTGTGGACCGAGGTCATCATAATCTTGAAAATATGGGATGTCCACTCTAGCTACCCTACTTCTGGTAATTTCTTGTCCTGGATGGATCTTCAAATTTGAATAGTTACACCACCCAGTTGAATGCTAACAAACAGTTCAGAAAATAGTTAAGTTATATGTGAACAGATAAAAAGAAAATTGAGTGCATTAATTTTATGATCTCTTCCTGCAACAGTCGGTAGTAAAGTCATTCAACTCCAATTTGGAAGAACAGAGTGCCAAGTGCATATACTTCTAATGTCAACTTTACAATTTTTCTTAAATCTTTTTTCATGTCCAATGTGCATCTCAAATTTCAGCTTGTTGTTGCATGGTTTTTCAACCAAACCTACCAAGATTAGAATTCTATTAGCACATAGATAATGTAAAACAGGAACTATTGCCTTCCCAAAGATGCATGAAATTTGACAAAAAAAATAATGAAACAAGAAAACAACAAAAAGTAAGTACTTTCATGTAAAATCTAGGTCAATTAGTAAAGGAATTCCTGAAAAGAAAGGTGAAATGAGAAAATATTGCGAACAAGGATGAAGAAAAAGAGGAGTAGAAGAGGGGTAATGGTGAGAAGCAGAGAGTGAGGCCAAAATCTCCCTCTAGGGAGAGAGTGAGAAGAATATTAAAGCCAAGGATATGAGTGTTGATGAAGGGGGTAGATCCAAGTGTCAGCATACCAAATGATTTTCTGAACTCTAAGGTAGAAAAGCTAAATAGGAACACAGTGATGGAAAAATTCATTGGAATTTGGCCATCAATGGAAATAACTAAAGTATGGATAAACTAAGAAAGGCATTGTCCTAAGCTGGAAGTTAGCTTCTTGGCATTAGAGTTTTTACAAATTGTCTTTCAATTGGAATATGACAAGGATTTAGTTCTTAAAGGTGGTCCATGGTTCATGAGGAATGTGGGTCTTTATATTCTTGCTTGAAATCCTAGATTGGATCCTCATTCAGAGCTACTTAAGGATGCTCATGTGTGGATAAGAATGTACAAGCTTCCTAGGAATAATGGTCAAAAGAAATCTTGAAAAAATAGGGGGTATGCTAAAAAAAATTTTTTTCTGTAGTATGATTATTCTTTAAAGGGTACTAGCTCAATGGAAGAGCACCTACTTTACAAGTAGGAGGATGATGGTTCGATTCCATCGTGCTCTAATATGACTAAATTAATGACTAAATATATGACTAAATTAAGGACTAAATATATGACCAAATAAATGACCAAATAAATGACTAAATAAATGACCAAATAAATGAAAAAAAAAAACTAAATAAATGACCAAATAAATGACTAAATAAATGACCAAATAAATGACTAAATAAATGACCAAATAAACGATCAAATAAATGATCAAATAAATGACCAAATAAACTACCAAATGACCAAATAAACGACCAAATAAATGACTAAATATATGACCAAATCAATGACCAAATAAATCACTAAAATAGTTTAGTCATAAATTTGGTCATGAGATAAATGACCAGCAATAAACTACCACTGGTCACGTGACCAAATTTGGTCATTTATCTATAATTTTTGGTAGTTTATTTGGTCATATATTGTTGTTTTTGTACTAGTGCTCCAAGCTTGTCAAATAGCGGCTTATGGACTGAGCACATTACTCAATGTGGCAGATTCCATCAAGAATTCATGGGAAAAGGAGATACAAGCTATGAAAGCTGATTTTGCAGATTGTGTTGCAAGCCTACCGACTTTGCAATAAGATAATGAAGGTATAATATTTTTTTTTGGGATACAATTTTGTAATCCTCCCTACCTTATTTTGTCAATGTTGTCAAAGGGGGAGAGATATTAAAGCAAAAAATTGATATATTTGATAAGGATTGATACTCTTAGGGGGAACATTGTATTAGAGTTTATATTTTGAGGAGTTATAAGGATAGTATACATATTCTATACTATGGCCACAATTTTAATTCAATTTTGAGATTTTGACTTGTACACTTAGCCAATTTTCTCATATGTTGCCACCAATGACAAAGGGGGAGATTGTTGGAAATTTGGCTAAAGTGAGTACATATATTTTTTCATTATGGAAACATATGATCCACATGACGATCAAACAGGACTAAGAGCAAGTATAGCAGAGCGCATTACAAATTTGTCTAAGTGTCAAACAGTGTTTTCACCAGTGCACCAGGATACAATTTGTGTTTGTGACATTGACTAGAGTAAGTTCAGTGCTTGTACACTTGAACATAGACTCTATGATGACTAATAATGACCCATCTCAGAGCACAAGTCAGTGTGGCATGTACGGAATTAGTTATGACAATTTTACTGAAGATAGTGTTAAGCCGACAGGACAAAATATGAAGGCAGAATTGGTTAAGAGTTAAGGGATTATTTTGTTTATCAAAATAATGACTTAACAATATAAAGGGATGACATCCTATATTTTAACTCTTGGATAAAGATATATGGAATTTGACCATGTAAAGTTATTATAACTTGTATATATGTAATTGTAATTGCAAGAAGAGAAGTGACGATGTAATATTGTATTGATATGATGTGAATGTAAGAGTAACAAAAAGATATTGATGCAAGCAACATAAGGTTATATACCTTAATCCATTTTGTAATAAGTATACATTGTACATTACTTGTTTGGGCAGTGGGCTCATTTGGTAATCAAATTTTGTATTGACAACTCCTAACAGGGTTGAGGCTTCTAACAAGGCCTATAGTCCCTTAATCAAGACTGATACACTATATGCGTATAATAGACTCTTAACAGGGTCAACATCCTTAACATGATACTTTTGATTAGTGGATCTTTGTGGTTATCATCCCCACCAGGGTTTTCCCTTGGCCAGGGTTTCCTCGAGAACATATCATGTGTTATGAGTTCTTTATTTCCATTGCTATGCATATTGTTTAGCTTCGTATGTTATGCATGTATAAAGATAATTTGTTATATCCATAATTGGGAAAAAGATAAAGTTTGTAGAATACTGATTCACCCCCCCTCTCAGTATTCCCTATTTCTAACACTAATCCCTTTATTTATCTATCCTCATTCTTAATTGGAGGAATAAATCTATTGAAATCAGAGCCAAACATTATTATTCTACTCTCTATTTGGTTGGCTTTTCCTTTGAAGAAAGATGAAACAATACTTATCTTCTGAATCTCATCCCCTACTTGTAAAAAAAATTTAGGGATATCATTCCTAAGAGGTTAAACATATGCCAATCTCTCAAACAATGGTCCTCTCACCCACCAAGATGTGTGATAAGTATTCGAAATGGAAACAAAATTATTCACTTCACTCTACAATCCAAATAATATATTGTAAGTAGTATGAACTGCATTTTCTTTCTCTTTCAAGACCTAAAGTCTATGTTGTAAAATCTTTAAAAAGGCATCCAATGCCACCTTATTCTGATCCATACTAGCATGTTCCTCTATCACCTCTTTCTCTCATGTACCTTGGTTTTCCAATTGAGGGGGTTATTCAGGTGGTTGAGGGGTAACTATAGGCATATTGAAGATTTGTAGTTGTAGATCCTTAACTAATGCACTATAATCATTAAAGAGTTTTTGGCTCCTATCAGAGAGTTTCTTTTTCTTGGCCTCATTTAGTCTTGCAAAATGAGTTATCACTTGTGAGATCTCAAGATCCCCAATATTGTGGATAGACCATATGATCTTATCCCCATCCATTTTTTCTTGTATATTCAGAAGAGAAGGCTTTTGATCCTTTGGATATAAAATCCACATGGCTAATGCCTGATTCTTAGGGCTATATACAAACCCTTTTATTAAATCCCCCACTTGGGTCTCTAAAATCAAGTTTACATTCTCCTGCTTTCTGATTTGATCTATAACAAAAGCTGAAGCTAGATCCCACCCAGGTATAAGCAATATGTTGCTAGTTTTTACTAATTGCCTAGCTTCCTTAGGGGTGATGGCTTCTGACATAGGATCATAATCTTTCAAAGCTTGGATGGCCTCATTAGGTACTTGGCCTTCCTTTGTGATCTTCACAGTTGATGCAACTTGTTGTTGCTTGTGCCATACTAGGAAATTCTTGAATTCATCTGATTTGATGAAATTATCATCATTCAAGAAAGCCTCTATTTCTAACATCCTCTCATCTCTTCCTAAGGCCAAGGGCAACTCAACTTCTTATGTAACCATCTTATATTTTCTCTTATCTTCTTTGATCTTCTGCCTGAGTTGGTGATCATAGGTTCTGTCTCCTGGAATTAGAGCTTTTACTCTTTCTCCTTTCTTCTAATGTGTCCTTACTTGTGAATTTCCTCCCACTTGCAATTTTTGCTTCTTAAGAGGAGGCCCACTTGTATCTTGAGAGCTAGGAAGCTCTATCAAACCCATTATAATATTTTCTTCTCCTTCTTGATCAATAGGAGGTGGTTGTTCCATGGTAGGAGGGCTATATACTGGGTAGCCCCCATCACTGTCCTCATAATATGACTCTGATTGTTTCTCTTTTTCCCTCTCCTTGTCATCTAGCAGGTCCTTAATTGAGTTGACCAATGTATGGAAATTATCCATCATCATATCTAGCCTTTGTAGATAAGGTACTGTAGGGTAGAAGCCTTCAAAAGACAATCCCTTCTTTTTTATTCTTTTCTCTAATGAGATTAACTCATAGAGTTGGTGGGCTCTTTTTTCTACTTCTTCATCCTCTATAATGTTCCTGATGACATCCTCCTCATAACACTCCTCATGTCTTTTATTTATAGGAATGGCAGGAGTGTAATATTCCTAGCATTTACAATGAAACCCTCAGTGTCCACATACCTATATGATGCAACATTCATATTGAATTGGCCCAACTAGTCATTTAATTTGGTAAATGTATTCTTCCCTATCATGAAATTGCATGTGAAGAAGTGTCTATGGGTGAATGTAACCTTTCTATGGGTGGCTAAATGCTCTTTGTTAGTCAACATTAGCTACCAAATAATTTCTAGATAATCAATTCTTGGTGGTACATAAAATGGTAGCATATGGGGTGGCTGGGGGCACCCATAGATTCTTATTATAGTAAATGCTTTTTCATAATAAAAGTCTCCCTAGTTATGGCCTTTAGCCCATTTGTCAACAAACTGACAAGGTCTTATTACTTGGAGAGCCTTTACTAGTAGCCTGCAAAGATTCACTCCCAAGGCGACTAGAATTGGTTGAACCATCCATTTCTAAAAGGCACAAAAGTCACATTCTGGTGAAGTATTACTCCAAGCCATAATCCAAAACTATACTAGATTTGGTTGTCCATGCCATATCATTTGGGGCTTAAGGTCTTGTAAGTTCATGATGTTGTAGTTGTAGAACAAAATGAGGTGCATCAAAAGTGAGAAATGCATGAACCTAGGTGAATTCTCCTTCTTTCTTATTGCCTACAGTCCCTCATGCATTTTATCAACGACATACCCTATGTAGTCATATCCATTGGTAATATGAAGGTTTTGAGAATCCAGCACCATCATCAGGATGTTTGATGAAATCATGTTCACCCCACCATCTACCCCTAGCACTCTATATAAACCGTATGCAATATACTTTATGTAGAAACATAAATCTTTGTCCCGACCACTGGTGCAATATAATTCTTGTTGGCTCGTGGGACATGGTTTTGAACCTCTTTGGACACAATGACAGACTCCTGAGTGAACCTATTTTCCTAGGCCTACAAGTTTATCTCCGTAGCCATAGGGATGTAGATACTAAAAGCTCTCATGAAAGAATTCCTGTCTAATGTAACTAAAGCTAATCCATCTTCTTTTCTTATTGTTCTAGATAGGGGGTCATAACTATTTTCCAATGCAATTAACAAGTCAACATCAAGCAAGACATCGAGGACAATCAATTTGGATAACCCTAAGGTCCAAGGGTTTGATACAGGCATTGGACTATTAGCATTTTTATGAAAATACTTAAACAGGTGCATTCCAAAAACATCAGGTGTTCTGGCATCTCTACAGTTTCTCAAATCATCATAGAAGAATTCATCACTAACCTTTTTGTTTTGTGACGATCTCGATAGTAAAGGGAGAAAATCATCTGACAAAATTTCTTTCACTTTCTCCTTGGAACCCTTGCTAGTAGAGGCTCCACTGGTTGATGGCTAACTCATCTTCATTAATTGGTGAAAATACTCTATAACTTCTGAAATTGTGAATGATCTGACTGCTAGAAAACTCAAGAACTCTTGTACCTTTTCATCTCTAGCTCTCTAAAATACTTGGTAATTTTTAGAATGAGTGATAGTTAGTTGTATTTATTTCAGAGAATTAAATGAAATTTCCATTTTGAGACTTCAAACTCTATAATTCATGTCACTTCTACCATTACTTAGCATGCCCTGAACTTTAATTCACTAGTCGTGAGATGGGAAAGTGATAGGTAATCAAATTTGATTTCTAGCGACCTAGCAACTACATAGCCAATCATGGTCACTGAAAGATTTAGCACTTTTAAAAATTATCATGAGACTTGGAGACTATAGTCATATAATCATAGTGGCTAGATGATTTTACCTTTCTTGATTTTATCTCGCGACTTGGAGACTCTTTGAAATTTAATCTTTCATTCTGAGACCTGGCGACTCTAGTCTGTCTCTCCATCATTGAATGCTTTGAGATTTTCTTGAATTTTCCTTGAGATTCAGTGACTACTATTAGATCTTAATCTAATGGTCCAACTTAAGTCCTTTTACTTTTAATTTTCTGCATTCAGAGACTCAGCGACTATAGTTTATCTCCCAATCACTGCAATATTCATCACTAGCCAATTTTATCTTGAGACCTGGCGACTTTAGTCTTTCCAAAGTCTCATATCCTTATTTCCTTATTTAGAGACTTAGCAACTACAGAGTAAGTCTCTTAATCACCAAAACTTGTTGACTTTTCAAACCTTTTCTAGAGATTTCCTGACTTCACCTATCTAGAGACTTGGCAACTACAGAGAAGTCTCTTAATTGCTGAAGCTTTATTCAAATCCTCATTTCTTCTCATGACATCATGATAGCCACAGGCTCTTGATCTAACGGTAGTCGCTCAGTCACATAAACTTTACTTTGACCTTGAGTTTCTCGGGAGATCTAGTGACTAAACCCTTATGGAGATCTAGCAACTATAGTCATAATATCTTTGATTTATTTCTTGTGGAGATTCAGAAACTATTGTTCATCTCGTAATCACTAAGAAATTTTTTTTTTTACTTCATTCTTCGACCAATCAAGAATGAAGATGTCACCAAATCTGGCAAATGGATTCCCATCTTTTTTATTTTTGACTTCAGCAAACACTTAACCCTTAGTTATCTGGAGATTGCGAGACTAAGGTTACCTCCCAGTCACTAGATGATTTTCTTAACCTAGGTTTGTTCCAAAGACTGGGTGACAAAGCACCTCTCACAGTCACTAAAACTTTTGTTAGCCCATGGTTTTATTTAGAGATAATGCGACCATCACCTAATCAAAACTGCATCAATGATTCATATTCATCTTGTAGAAACCCTACCTTAATTTATCATCCTCTGGCAAACACATGACTAAAGGAAACTCATAGTATCTTAAGACTTTCCTTTACCTTGGTTAAATCTGGAGACTATTCGAAAGCCTTTACTCTTGAAGTCACTAGCTTTCTTGTTTAACCTCAGTTAGAATATGAGATTAAACACCGACCATTGATCCTTCCTTCATCTTATGGTTCTCATTGAGTCGCCAAACACTTTAAGGACTAACCTTTACATTATGAGATTAGGAGATAACTATGTCGCCTGATCACTGAATCCTCATAACATAACTGTCAGGATCTTGAGGATACGCGACTACCACAATTGCTGGGTCACTGGATAAAAACATTAACTGCTAGAGAATTAGGAGACCTGGTGACTGAAGGAAAACATAACCACTAGCTTTCATCTAGAGACATAGAGACTAAGGAGAAGTCTCATAATCGCCGAATACTTGATCACTTTATTATTTCATTCAGAGATCACCTGACTGAAGGCTTTTTTCATTTGGAGATTGAGCGACTATAGTTGTCTTCAAAATATTTATCAGTAGTAGTCACTAGATCTCATAAAGATCATTCGGAGACAAGGCGACCGAGAACATCCACAAAGTCTCATGAAGAAAAGGAATATTCTTCATACTTAAAGAGATTGCGCGACAAAGCCATTTTCTAAATCGCCAAATTAAAAGGAATATGTTGAATGCTTTCGGAGACTAGGCAACTAGATTGTAAACATAAAGCACACATCCTTAAAGGCTTACTTAAGTAACTTGAAAAAGTAATGGCAAAATAGAACCCGGTTAGGTTTTTGTAGGGTTTTTGGATTTTCATAAGCATTTTTGACCTAGCACTTAGGGTTTTTTCTGTTAGGAACATATTTTCAACATCTTGGACATGATAATTGTAGGAAAAATAGCACAGGAGCAAGGAAAACATTTAAAGAAGCAAAATTTAAAATACAACCATGAAAACTTTGAAAATACTACCAACATGGCAACCGCATAACTTCACTTCTACTGCATATCAAACTCTACGTCCATGAATGTAACATTACTAGCATGTCTTCATCACATATCCAAAGGCACAAGGCTCCATGATAACTATACAGACAATCACACACAAAATATTATCTGTAACTCTATCAGGAACACTGCTGACACAAGTTTCTATATAACTGTCTATATAAACAATTAACCTCTACGTCCATGATATCATGTTGATAACATGTCCATGCTACATATACTAAAAGCTTACTACATAAATCTTACATGCATGCTACTTACCATATGTTATCATCAATGAAAAATATATAGTCAGCACTAGCTGCTGGAAAATATACTCAGATAGATGACTCTTATTACTTATTTATGCTCTTTAATATTTTCCTCATAGACCTTCTCTTTTGTCAACATTTTTTGGTCCTTTTCTTCAAGGGTCTTCTCATGGGTTGCTATCTTTCCCTCTAGCTACCTTGAGAACTCTTCTTTCTAGACCACCATCTCCACATATTGCCTCAAGAAATCTTCCTTCTAGGCCACCATGTCTACATACTACTTTGAAAACTCTTCCTTCTGGGCCACCACCTCCACATAATGCTTCATAAAAGACCTCATTTCCTCTTGAAAAACTTTCAACCAATCATTGGAGTTCATATCTGAAGTGGTGTTGGGACCGATTCTGAGGATTGTAATGGTGATCCTCATAGGGTGGTTCATAGGCATGCTGACATGATGCTTAATGCGGGGTCAGAATGGTATGGTGGTTCATATGCATGATGATAATTTTTTATTGGTAGGCCATTTTAGCTACATATTGTGGCTTGGCCAACTTTATATGGCATGAATGAAGGCACATGGGTAGCTTTCTCATGGTATGAGGGGTGATAGGGAAAATATGTATTAGGAAAGGCCATGCTTATTCATTAAATGAGTTGGTAAAAATGATATTTTATGAAACTTACCAGCACTTGGAGTGCTTAAAATAGTAGATTTTACTCAGAGTCACCATGGTGTTTGGAAAAACTACCTCTAAAGTCTGATTGCATTGAGGATCACACCAAAATCTTAGTGAATAATGGGAAACATCACTGGTCCCACCAAGCATGCCAAAAACTATTGTCACTAAGGATTACACCTGAATGAGCTAAGTGTGAAACCTAGCAATCCTGTGAAACATGGGATTACTTTCAAGATGTGGGTGACCTATAAGAAAGTAGACCTCTAGATTAGGGATCGGCTTCCCCTTGAATCACCTTAAACTTAAACTAACTTTTGGAGGAAAAGGGAAGAGAGTGCATGAATTGAAATAATTGAAAGGGAAACTAGGTGATTCACCAAAATTTTATAGATCTACAGACTAAAGAACGCTTACAGAAACACTTGAAAACAAATTTGTAATTCACAACTTGACCCTATTGCTTTGATATTCTTAGAAATAAAAAAGGTACTTGGAATAAAAGAAGGGAAAAAACTTACACAAGTTAAAACCCAAATGTACACTGATTAGGACTATAAATGACAAAATAATTCCTTGAACACTCAATCTAAACCAATATGCAGATTAAAGGATAGAATGAAATCACAATAACCTTAGTGTTAAGTTTAGTAACAAAACTTAGAAAATGAATAAGGACAAGAAGTATTACTTCTTTGTATTCACTAACAAAAGAATCCAAGTACAATCTGTATCTCTTAGAGCTACAAACATTCAAATCTTAGAGTGAGATAGAATGGAAGAACTGCCTCAATCACCAAAGTCAGAGGTATAAATAGATGAACCCTCAGAATTTGCAAATATGAGGATTCATGGTACCTAACTCCACTAAATCTAGAAATGAAGGTAAATCTTTGAAGAATCTATATTAGGTCCACCAAATATGTGTTAGGAATAGTCCCAAGAGATAACTGAGAGGGGGGGGGGGTGAATTACCTATCTACAAGTTTCAATTATTTATCCAATTAAGTATACTTAGACATAAATCATAAACACAATGAAAGAACACTTGAACACAACACTAATATTTTGGTTATGGGGAAACCCAAATAGGTAAAAACCCTGGTGGGACTTGATACCCACTAATATTCTATACTAGTATTTCATGATCCTTGTTAGAAGATCTTTAACCCTATTACGAGTTATCTTTACAATGCATTTAGTACAGTGACCTGGTCAAGGGTCAGACCCTGTTAGGAGTCTTTTACAATTAACCCTATTAGGGGTGAGGACGCACTGTCTGGGAGCACACTTCTCAAAGGGGTGAAGGCTACAACCTTCTGAATAACAGATATACACTATATCTAGATCTTGGTGAACTACATTTTGACCTGCTATCTAGATCAATTCCAATGTATAGCATAAACTCTTCACTTGCTCACATAGACCTTTTGTTGATGGCTCAACATTTCTCACACTCTGCTCTACTCTGCACAATCAACTTTGAATCATACTTTAGCAATCACAAATGACTTCCTATAAATATATTTCCTCAAAATGATATAATGAAGTAGGCCTATTAGAACCACCTTGAAATCATATTAGAGAAACAATAATATACTCCAATAATAATTTTGTCAGCTCTACTAAGCATGCAACACAATCTGTGACCTATCTAATATTAATAAATGTAGACACACGCTACACATTGTCAGCTCTACCAAAGTAACTGAAAATTTCTCCTCAAGATGAATTACATCATGCGCTCTTAACCGAACATTCTTAACTCTTCTCCAATCTGTAATCCAAGGGCACATATCAAAATGATAAGCGTAACTCTTGAACTGATACAATCTCTATCAGCTCTTATGAATAAACATAGTAAACTGCTACTAGTGAATAGCGACAGCATAACTTCACTTCTACTAAACATCAGACTCTGCGTCCATGATTGTAACATCAACAACATGTCTTCATCATATATCCAAAGGTGCAAGGCACCATAATGACTGTATGGATTGTTGGCAATTTGGTAGAGTTGATTGCATAGATGTTGTAATTATGGCAACATATGATCCACATGATGAAGATCACACAAGTCAGAGAGCAAGTATGATAGAGCGCATTGCATATTTGTCTAAGTATGAGATAGTATTTTTACCAGTGTACCCGGACATAGTTTTTGTTTGCAACATTGACTGGAGTGAGTTCAGTGTTTGCACACTTGAACATAGACTCTATGGTGACTAATGATGACCCATCTCAGAGTGCAAGTTAGTATGACATGTATGGAAGAAGTTATGATAGTTTTATCGAAGATAGTGTGAAGCCGACAAGACAGTATATGAAGGTAGAATTGGTAAAGAGTTAAGGGATTATTTTGTTTATCAAAAGAATGTCTTAACAAAATAAAGGGATGACATCTTAGATTTTTACTCTTCGTTAAAGCTATTGGTATATATGTAAATGTATTTGTAATTGTAAAGAGAAGTGAGAAATTGTAATAAGCAACAAGCATTTGTAATAGTATGATGCGAAGTATATGAAGCATATGTAGTAGCGATAGTGAAAGATCAGCGAAGAGATATTGATGCAAGAAGAATAAGGTTATGTACCTTGACCTATTTTGTAATTAGTGTATATTTTACATTACTTGTTTGGGTAGTGGGCTCAGCTAGTAATCACATTTTGTACTACCAACTCCTAACAGGGTTGAGGCTTCTAATAAGGCCTATAGTCCCTTAATCAGGACTGATACACTATATATTTGTAATAGACTCCTAAAAAGGTCAACATCCTTAATAGGATACTTTTGATTAGTGGATCTTTGTGGGTACCATCCCCACTGGGGTTTTCCCTTGGCTAGGGTTTCCTCGAGAACAAATCATGTGTTATGAGTTCTTCAGTTTTATTGCTATGCATGTTGTTTAGCTTCTTATCTTATGCATGTATAAAGATAATCTGTTATATCCATAATTGGGAAAAAGATAAAGTTTTTAGAATAATGATTCACCCCCCCCTCTCAGTATTCCTTATTTCTAACAATTGGTGTCAGAGCTTAGTTACCTAGAATAGAATCATTCAAGAAAAGCCTAGCAACCTGAGTAAGATCTCTATGGATATGGATCAACTACAGAAGAATCTAGAAGAAGCTCTTGAATAGATTGATATGCTTACTAATGAAAGAGACACTCTGAAAGGAAAATATGATGATGCAAAGAACCTCATTGAGAAATTGAAAAACAAATTAGAAGATCTGAGATTTGAAAAGAAATCTGAAGTTCTTATTGAAGATTGTGATGACAATTTGGAAAAAGAAAATGAGATCCTTAAGCATGAATTGAAGATAGAAAATTTGAATCTTAGTTTGAAAGATGGAAATGGAAAGAATGAAGCAAATCTGAAATCTGAGAATGAAAGTCTCAAAACTGAAAATGAAAGACTGAAATCTAAACTTGGAAATGTAACATCTAAACTTGAGAAAGTCAATGTGCAGTATGCTGAACTTGAGAAATACAACAAAATTGTGAAAGGAAAATTGACTCAATCCAAGCAATAACTTGAAAGGCTATATTCAACTAGTGAGAAGATTGATACACAAGCATCTTTTCAAAAACCATTCTATGATAAGATGTTAGAAAGTAGAGACCACCAAGATAACTGAGAGGGGGGGTGAATCAATTATCTGATAATTAAACCATTTATCATCATTAACTTCAGTATCAACTTCAATAGCTTTAAACCATATAATTAATACAGTAACCAACCATAGATGGATAATCATACACAATGACACAATAACACAAGATATGTTAACTAGGGAACCTCTTGATCAAAGAGTAAACCCCGGTGGGAATGATGCCCACAAAATGATGTACTAATATGAAAGTTCCTTGTTAGAGGATGGACCCTATTAGGAGTCTTATGAAATACATTCAGTACATATGAATCTCTATTAGGAGATTTTGAATCCCTGTTAAAAGATTCTAACCCTGTTAGGAGTTATGGAAGACAGAAGGACCCACTGCCCAAACAGCTTCAAGGCAAGATCTCTGAACTCACTGTCCAACAGATCTTAGGATTATTCAAAAGAATAATATGAAATATGTTACCTCCTTCAAAATATGCCAAAACTTCACTCTCTGCTACACAAGATCACAAATCCAGATCTTTGTACTTCACAAGTCTTCATTCATCACTAAATTAGCTTTTTTCTCCACTTTATGCATACATTCACATCAAAACTTTCATAATTTCATATTAAAACTATTAAAATCCTCATATAACAAGGAAAACATTCCTTCCTTTATACCACACTCAAATAATTACAAATGAGTCAGCATGCAAATACAAAATAATAATTTCAACACGCTACATCAAAATTACATAAAACTGTTGGCTCTAGATACAATAACTTTCCAATCGTGTGACCTCAAATTTTGTGCTATGAACCACGTCATCACCAATGAGTCTCAAACTTCCATTTAACTATGTAGAATCAAATTCCATCCCGGTTAGGAGATATCCTCCGATTACCAAAAACCGCTACACAGGTTTACTGCTAGAATACTGCTTCCACCAAAATGCTTATAACTTTTATGAATAAATGAATTTATTTTTGTGCTCTTAACCATAGGCTAATAAAACACCAAAGAACATACCATCAACTACACATAACTCAATCTACAATATAACATGTGTGCAAAACAAAACTATTCCTTCTTCTCTGCTAAACTCCAGAATATCACAGTGCTAACATCAATGACAATCATAGTCAGGAATGCAACAACCACTGCTACAGAATGACTACCAAAGGCTTCAGCATTCATTCCTAAATATCTTCCCCATTGGCATTGATGGAAACATAGATGAAAAACATCCAATGTTCCAAAAATCCAATCAATGTTGCTCAACTACACTGGTACTCATCATCAATCAAATCTTGCTTCGTTATCCTATTCAATCTCTCCAACAAATGTAGTTCCTCAATGTTTCCTCAATTTTTTTCATGATTCTCTCCCCTATTGACATCAATGATAGAAATTCTATCACTATGTCAAACAATAGCTCAATGTCAAAAGACACTACTCAGAAAATACATTCACAAGAGTCCTCAATGACTCAGCTTAGATACACATACTCCCCCATAAAGGAAGTACCACTGGATGGATGCAACCAACTACATCATTACTCAAAAGTAGGTTGGGGCATAACCCCAAGCATACCTCTCAGATACTTTAGTACCTCACCCATAGTTCGCTTTTAAGATTCTTTATGTTCCAGTGTTTGGCTGAATTCTTTTAGGTCACTTTTGATGTGATCAATTATTATGTTAATGAACGATGATTATGGATTTTTGTTTATTGAATGTGTATCAGGTTATTTCCTAGATTAGATGTTGATATCATTTGATGTTATGTTTATGTTTTATGTTGATTATGGTACTAATCCCATACTGGCATGTGTATGGTTATCTTGTGTTTGCATCTATTTGAAGTGGTTGTTTGGTAGAGGACAAAGGCATAGTTACTCACATTGTCAAGATCCACACGACTGACCGTACCCTATCATTGTTTGAAATATATTATTGTATGTACATGCTTCATCTTGTGGTGACAAGTTCCCAGGTATAGGGCATCGTCTTCCTTGAATTGGCAGGAGTGAGCGTGCCCACAAACATTCATCTCAATGGTAAAGAGGGGAGATAATACACAGACCCAAACCCTAAACCTAAGCCTTATTGTCCTAGGATTGGACAAGTGTCGGTCTAACTACCCTACCTGAATTCATCTGGTTGGCATGAGTTCGAGGTTCCCTTCTCTTGAGTTTGTTTGATTTATTGTGTTTGATTTTTACTCTGCATGATTCAATTGATTTATGATTATGTGGGTGATTGTTAGTTTATTGATTATAGTTGAATTATGTTAATTTAGATTATTTTATGAGAAAATCAATGTTAGGTGCATAGTTGAATTTAATGTTAAAATATGCTCCTAGAATTTAATTGAGGAAATTAAATTAAAGTTAATTATTTTGGTATTGGAAATTAATATTGATTATATCCTAAAGTTTATTTTGATGAAATTTAATTAAAATCAAATAATTGATTATTTAGATTTAATTGAATATTTTATTGAGAATTGGATTTTATTATGTATGTGAGTATTATTAAATAATTAAATAATTATTTGCATGAATTTATGATGCATTAAGTATTTAATTTATTTAATAATAGATTTTATTATTAACATGTGCATAATTGAAAGTGATTTATTTGAAAATGGTGACAACTTGTCTTTAGGAGACTAAGTTGAGTTGTGCACAATTATATTTATTTTTAATTATTAATTAGTAATTTCTCTCAACAAAAGTGGGAGAGTTTGATTAGGAGTTCTGTGTGAGTCATCTAGGGCTTTGCATGTTTAGTGGAGTTGAATCCCTAATAGGGGGATTTTGCATTCATTTGCATTCAATCAAGTTGTTGGAGGATTTTTGGAGAGAGAGAGAGCTTTTGGAGTTTTTGTGCTTTCCTTGTGTTCTTGAGCATTGGTGTGTGATTTTGGATTTTTGGGTAAAGGTTGTTTGCATTTGGATTCGAGGATTGTATGCATTGTGATTCAGATCTGTAGGTGGAGCTTTTCTATTGTCGGATCAGAGGGTTTCAACATTCTACAGGCAATTTTATTCAGTTCTAGCATTGGATTGAGGTAGGGGATTGAGAAACTTCCCTGTAATTTCATTTGTAGAATTTTCAATATTTAAATGTTCTTGATTTGACTTGAGGATGTAGATCTATTTTCTATTATGATTTCTTTTTGGGTGTTAGGAAAAACCCTTAGAATTATATTTCTTAGATTATTTTATGACTTGGCATGGTAAGGTTACTTTGTCAAAATTTTGAGAGAAAATTCACATTAGAAACCTTAGAAAATAGAAAAATCAAATTGTCTATAGTATGAACTATAGAGAGGCTAAAATAAATTAGTGGGTTGTTGTTAGAAAATCAATTTGGTTGAAAAATTACTATTCTGGAAAAATTATGTACTTTCTGTGTAAAATGACAGTCAAAATATATTTATGCCACAGTAAATTATTTTACTTACAAATGATGGAAAAATTACTTTAGTAAATGTGTAAGTGTTTGCAAAACAACTATACAATGAAACAAATTAGGAAGAAGACAAAATTTCATGTGTTGGGCAAATATTGTCTTTTTCCTTTTCTGGAAAAATTATACAGGTCTGATATTTTACCATTTTTGGAAATTTAGAATTTGCTTAAAAATTTTGTGTATATTAAATATAAGTATATGCTTTTTAAAAAATACCCTTTCTGGGTTCAAAAAAAAAATGCATTGTATTGCTTTAGGAAAAAGATTAACAAAAAATATTATTATAAAAAAAATATATTAAAAAAAGATTTTCGGAAGTATTTCTTTTACAAAAAAAATTATTTAAAATTAAAAAAAATTCATTGGGGCAGGGGTTGTCACATCCCCTAACTCCCTATCCTTAGTACTACCGCAGCAGTGTAAGGTACTGCCAGGAAAGTACCACACTGCCTAGGCAGTGGTACTGCCGTGACAATAGCCTGCAGGGTAGGGCTGTGCACGACAACATGGAGAAGCGTGAGGGGGGGCGCGTGGGGCCCACTCCCCCACTTTCACTTTTTGATTTTTGGTTTAGTTTCTTTTTATAGATAATATAAATCTTGTTTTATAATTAATTTCATAGTTATGTTTATTATTATTTATTTTGTTTAATAATTAGTTTAATTTAATTTAGTTAGATTAATTTATATTTAATGATTTTTAATTAATATTTATTCTATTTATTATCTTTAATAAATTAATTTGTTCAAGGGGGATTTAGAATTAATTTATTATTATTAATAATTTTATTTAAGTTGAAATTTATTCTATAATCTAACTTATTTATAATTTAATTAAAGTTGGAAAATGAGATTAGATGTTAATTTATTTCACTATGTGTTGTTTTGTATAATTATTTTGTTAACCAGTTATCTTAAACTTAATTTGATAGTAGTTTCTATTAAAGTAATGTTTAAGTACTTAATCAAATGTTAGGAAATTTGCGTATTACAATTAGAATTGATGCCCTGACGAGTGTTTAGTTTTATACTGAAATTGGGCGTTTCTGTTATGTTGAATTCATGGGTACTCTTAAGGGAATTTGTTTTACTTATGCTATTATTGGAATGTTTATTGTTAGAATTTCCTAGTAGACCTTTTATTTGAATTCAATTGTGATAGTTATGGAACGTATTTGATTATGATCTTTACTTCAGTTCAATTAGTGTGAACGTGTATTCTTCGTGTTTTTCATTATGGGTTATCAGTTTCTAGATGACCTAGGAGAATACAGAGGCTAGGGTTTGAGTTAGATGTTCAAGTTATCAGTTATGTTGGTGTGTGTGTACTCTATCTGATTATCATTCCTGTTTGACCATTGGGCTCATGTTATATTGTATTTTGTTTGTGGTATCTCTATAACCATATCTAGTTCTTTTGTGTGAAAATGGATATGAGGTTACATAGTTGTATACCTGATTAGAGCTAGGAGAGATCTGTGAGCCTAGGGTAGTTTACCTAGATATGTTATAGGAGGTGGCTTGCAATAAGTGTCGGGGCCCTCAAGTGGCTACCAGGATCACTTATTATAGGTTTTCAATAATCAAGTGATAACTTAATATAATTAAGGGGAAATAAATGAACCTAATAAGATATGAGTCCTCACCCAGGTGTTAGTGCTAGTACAGACTAAGATGGTGTTGAGAAGATGACTAGCCCTCTTTTAAGGGATGAGCTGGCATAGTTGATGACTTTATCAGTACGAGAGGTCATTGATACTGTGTATGGTCACTTGAGTGCTGGGATCCAGAGAGATTACCAGGACAAAACTCAAGGGTTAGACGTACATGATGACACCTTCCTATGCATAGCCTAGTTATTCTACATGTGTCAGTGGCCTCTAGTTTAGTGAGTTGTACCTTTATCTTTGTTATGTTATCTTGAGTTAGAATTCTTTTCAGGATCCTTCTGCTTAGAGTTTTATCCTTTTTTGGTATTGGTTATCCGATTGGGGTTTGTGATTATCTCCTCAGCACGGTGGGGTAGGCCTTTGTGGTTCTACACGGATGGGTTACCATTTGAGATTCGATGTCCTAGTGTCAGTGCTTGATGGTGACCCTGCAAATGGTTTCCTTATGATATTTTATTGATGCTTCTTTCTTATCTTCTTTATTTGTGATCCTATATTAGAGTATCACATGTGATACCTAATCTAGTCATTGTACTTTTATAGTTAGATTTATTACTACATACCCTGCGACATGTGCAGTGGATGTTAGTTTCTTTGGATATCATGGAAGTCCATGAGAATTGTATTTATTGTTATCATGTAATTGCAATTTAATAGTTATGGAATCTTTTATTGATGTTAGTTCTAGTTGTGTTTTATTCTTACGTAATTACGCCATGGAACTCTTGAGTCTTGTAATTAGTTTTGGATGTTGTATCAATGTGAGTAAATGGTAATTGCTTCCACACTGTTGTTTATCTTGTTTGTTAACTTTTTAAAAAAAAATTGTTCACCAAACTTAGTAGCATGTTTAGGGTTAAATTCTCTTGGGTTCCCTAGTGGGGCATTACAGATACTCAAATATATCCTTAGGCAAAGGTTTAGTAAATATATCTGCTATCTGCTCTTTTGTGCTTATGTAGTCTAGTTTGACTTCCTTTTCTGCAACTTTCTCTCTTACAACATGATACTTGATTTCTATATGCTTAATTTAGAATGTAAAACTGGATTCTTAGACATACTAACTGTACTTGTATTGTCACAATATATGACAATAGGCTCATCAAACTTGATTCCAATGTCCATCAACATCTGCTTCATCCAAATTATCTGATTACAATTTTTTGCTGCTGCTACATATTCTGCTTCTGTTGTACTTTATGAGATACAATTATGATTTTTGCTCAACCAAGAAACTAATCTTCTTCCAAGAAAAAAGGCTCCACCACTGGTGCTTTTCTTGTCATCAACACTGCCTCCCCAATTAGCATCAGTATATGCACATAGGGTAAAATCATCAGAATTTTCATACCACAGTCCATAGTCCATTGTGCCTCTAAGATATCTCAATATCCTTTTTATTGCTGCAAAATGTGACTCTCTGGGTTCAGCTTGAAATCTTGCTACCATCCCAACTAAATGTTGTATATCTGGTCTAGTGTGTGTGAAGTACTGCAATCCACCAATCATAGATCTGTATTTCTTTTGCTCAACTTCTAGTGTCTCATCTTTACTAGATAGTTTATGTCCTGTAACCATAGGTGTTCCAACTGGTTTACAATTCTCCATACCAAATCTTTTCAACAAATCATTCAAGTACTTTGTCTAACTTATAAAGATACCATCTTTGTTTTGTGTTATTTTTAATCCCAAAAAGTATTTCATTTCTCCAATCATACTCATTTGAAATTATGTCTTCATTTCATCAGCAAATTTGTCACTAGCTTCATCTTCTCCTCCAAAAATGATGTCATCAACAAAAATAACCAAAATTAACAATCCATTCTCAATTTCTTTTGTGTATAAGTTACTATCAGCTATTCCTTTTGTAAATCCCAATTTTAACAAATACTTATCTAATCTAGCATACCAAGTTCTAGGTGCTTGCTTTAGTCCATACAATGCTTTCTTTAGTTTACATACCATGTCTCCTTCTTGAGTCAAAGGAAAACCTTCAGGCTGCTCAATGTAGACTTCTTCCTCTAATTCACCATTCAAAAATGCTAACTTTACATCCATCTGATAAACTTTGAATTTTCTAAATGCTGCATAAGCCAAAAATATTCTTACCGATTCAAGTCTTGCCATAGGGGAAAAAGTCTCTTCATAGTCAATTCCTTCTTGCTGTGAGTATCCCTTACATACCAATCTTGCTTTGTTTCTAATTACTTCTCCTTGTTCATTCATCTTGTTCCCGAATACCCATTTAGTTCCAATCACATTTTTGTCTTTAGGTCTAGGGACCAATTCCCATGTCTTGTTCTTTTCAATTTGATCCAATTCTTCTTTCATAGCTTTAATCCAATGTTCATCTTCACAAGCTTCATTAGTAGACTTAGGTTCAATTTGAGAAATAAAACATAAATGTACCTTCTTTCTATTCATAACTCCTCTATCCAAACTTCCAATAACTTGCTCAATAGGATGATGTCTTGATATATACCTGTTAGGTGTCATAGTCACTGATCTTTCTTCAACTACAGATTCTTCTCTAGATTCTTCTCTATTTTCTTCAGCATGACTTTCATTCAACAATTCGATGTCAGTCTCAAAAAATTGTTCTGTAGTTTCAATGTTAGGCTGAGGGTTAGTTCCTTCATCAGATTCATAATCAAGCATTCTTTCCTAAATTTTAAACTTCTCATCAACTTTTACATTTTCACTTTCAACAATAGTTTTAGTTCTCTTATTGTAACATCTAAATGCTTTTCTTTTCAAAGAATATCCAAGAAAAATTCCTTCATCGCTTCTAGGATGAAACTTTCCTATATCATCATCTTTCTTAATATAACATTTGCTTCCAAAAATTCTAAAATACTTAACTGAGGGTGCATGTCTAAACCACAATTCATAAGGTGTCTTGTCTATGTCTACTCTGATTTGTACTCTATTCATTGTATATACTGTTGTATTCACTGCTTCTCTCCAAAATGTCTTTGCCAAATCACCTTCAAATAACATAGCTCTAGCATCTTCAGTTACTGATCTGTTCCTTCTTTCTGCAATACCATTTTATTTAGGTGTTCTAGGGGCTGATAACTATCTCTTAATACCATTCTCTTCACAAAAGGTGTTAAACTCTTTAGATGTAAATTCTCCACCTCTATCGGATCTCAAACATTTAATCATCATTCTTGATTCATTCTCAACTTTATTCTTCATGACCTTAAACTTATCAAATGCTTCAGATTTTTCTTTCAAAAATGCAATCCACATCATTCTTGTAAAATCATCAACAAGAATCATAAAACACCTTTCTCCATAGAATCCTCTAGTCCTAGTAGGACCGCTCAAGTCTTATGAACAATCTCCAACTTTTCTGTAAATGTGAACTTCTTGCTAGGAAATGAACTCCTTTTCTGCTTAGCCATCACACATTCCTTGCAAATCATGTTAGTAGGCTTCATAATCTTAGGTAAGTCTCTTACTGCAAGTGTAGAACTTACTTTCACAATATTATCAAAGTTTATATGACAAAACCTTCTATGCCATAACCAACTGTCATCAATCTTAGTCATCAAGCATGTCATCTCAGTAGGGTTCAACTGAAATACATTACCTCTTGTTCTAGATCCAGTTCCAATTAGATTTCCATTTTTATCGTTAATCACACAAGTTTTCTCAATAAACCAAACTTGATATCCTTTATCCACTAACTATCCAACACTTATAAGATTATGTTTCAATCAATCAACAAAATAAACATCATCAGTATTAGTCTTTCCATCAAGAGTAATAGATCCTATACCTTTAATCAAACAAGGTGCATTGTTACCAACTCTAACAACTCCTCCATCATAATTGTTAAACTTTATGAATTTTCCTTGATCACCAGTCATATGATGTGAACAACCACTATCTATAACCCAATCAACTTTCTTTTCAACTTGGGAAACTAAAGCTTTTTCTTCTTTAATATCAGATTCAAAATTTTCTTCCTTAATTGCTACAAATCCTATGTCATCAAAGTTATCATTATCATTGTCACTCAAATGTCTTTCAATTCCTACTTCAATTTTTTCATCATTTGCATAATAACATTCTTTAGATCTTCTAGGCTTAAAATTGTTTCTATACTTCTTAACTCTCTTAGGACACTTAGATGCAAAATGACCATATTCTTGACATGTCCAACATTTAAAGATTTTCTTACCATCTAGTTCTCTTTTCACAAGAAAGGCAATACCTTCTTCAATCTTCTTATCTTCATCAGATTTGGATCTACTACTACTGGCATAATCTCCATTCACACTTATACTTCTAGACAAAGTAGGTCTGATGCTAAGAGCACTGAATGATGTCTCCACTCTAGGTAGTTCTCCTGATAATCTCAAATTCATCTCTGTTGCTTCCAATCTTCTGAGAAGAGTCTCTCTTGAAAAGTTTGGTGTAAAAGGTATCACTTGTTCAATCATTTGTGTAGTCTACCTAAATACCAGTGTCAATGTTCTCAAAATCTTCCATATTACTTCATTCTCTATCTTTTCACCTCCACAAGACTTTATTCCTGCAGCAATTTCTTACATCCTACCAATATAGCTTCTAACAGATTCATCTTCCATCATTCTTATGTCTTCAAATGCACAAATCCAATTATGTAACCTAGCTTTCTTTGCATGTTCATCACCTTCAAAAGTAGAATGTAAAGCTTTCCAAATATCATGAGATTTAGTTAAACCTTTTACCTGACTATATTCATTCTCTAGAAGCGCTGATAAAAGTGGTTCTCTTGCAAGTGTGTTACACATAAATAGATCTACCTCATCTTTAGAACTTGTTTCAAGATTATCTTCTTCAATTATAGTCCTTTCATTCTTTGTAATCAACCAATAACTTGGTCCTAAACACAAGAGATGTGTCTTCATCTTTTCTTTCCAGCTGTCAAAATTTACTCCATCAAACTTAGGGCTTTCTTTCCTTAAATTCACCATAGATCTCCTTAAGTTGTTAAACTTCTCTTTCAAGGACCTACTGCTCTGATACCAATTGTTAGAAAGTAAAAACCACCAAGATAACTGAGAGGGGGGGGGGTGAATTAGTTATCTGATAATTAAACCATTTATCATCATTAACTTTAGTATTAACTTCAACAACTTTAAACCATATAATTAATGCAGTAACCAACCATAGAAGGATAATCATACACAATGACACAATAACACAAGATATGTTAACTAGGGAACCTCTTGATCAAAGAGTAAACCCCGGTGGGAATGATGCCCACAAAATGATGTACTAATATGAAAGTTCCTTGTTAGAGGATGGACCTTGTTAGGAGTCTTATGAAATACATTCAATACATATGAATCTCTGTTAGTAGATTTTGAATCCCTATTAAAAGATTCTAACCCTGTTAGGAGTTATGGAAGACAAAAGGACCCACTGCCCAAACAGCTTCAAGGCAAGATCTCTGAACTCACTATCCAATAGATCTTAGGATTATTCAAAAGAATAATATGAAATATGTTACCTCCTTCACACTATGCCAAAACCACACTCTCTACTAGACAAGATCACAAATCCAGATCTCTGTACTTTGCAAGTCTTCCTTCATCACTGAATTAGCTCTTTTCTTCACTTTATGCATACATTCACATCACAACTTTCATAATTTCATATTAAAACTATTACAATCCTCATATAACAAGGAAAAAATTCCTTCCTTTATACCACACTCAAATAATTACAAATGAGTCGGCATGCAAATACAAAATAATAATTTCAACATGCTACATCAAAATTACATAAAACTGTCAACTTCCAGATACAATAACTTTCCAATCATGTGACCTTGAAGTTTGTGCTATGAAACACATCATCACCAATGAGTCTCAAACTTCCCTTTAACTGCATAGAATTAGATTCCATCCTGGTTAGGAGATATCCTCCTATTACCAAAAACCGCTACATAGGAATACTGCCAGAATACTGCTTCCACCAAAATGCTTATAACTTTTATGAATAAATGAATTTATTTTTGCACTCTTAACCATAGGCTAATAACACACCAAAGAACATACCATAAATTATGCATAACTCAATCTACAATATAACATGTGTGCAAAACAAAACTGTGCATGCTTCTCTGCTAAACTCTAGAATATCACAGTGTTGACATCAATGACAATCATAGTCATGAATGCAACAACCACTACTATAGAATGACTGCCAAAGGCTTTTGCATTCATTCCTAACATAAGACTAGTCTTGGATTTAACACTCTCAAAGAAAATGATGAAAGCAAGGAACTAGATCTGAAAGTATCTGAAAGATTAGATGAAAAGAAGTGTGATGAGATCCACAAAGCTGAAGATACACCTAAAGAAGAAGAATCACCGAAGCAAGAAGAATCATCCAAAGGTATGCAAAGAGAATTTAAAGGTAGATGTTTTGCTTGTAATACTATTGGTCATATGAAGAGAGATTGCACAAGTAAGTAATTTAAACCTCTTAATGGTTATTGCTATAACTGTCATGGATTTGGACATAGAGCTATTAAATGTAGGAAACCTAAATTTGTTGAGAATAATAATAATAATAGAATGTTTAGGAATACTAACAATTTAGATAAGAAACCTACTAAAGATATGAATAGAAGAAATGTAGTAATATGTTATAGATGCAACAAGGTTGGACACATTGCTAGAAATTGCAGATCACAGATTAATCCACCTAGACCAAGATATGAAAGCAATGGAATTATTTGCCAGATATGCAACAAGATTGGACATACAACAAGGTTTTGTAGAATGAACAATGGAGTTCTTCATCCTAACCCTAACCTTAGAAATCATGAAAGAAGAAATGAAGATGTAGGTAAAAGATAGAAAGGTTGTTGTAGCAATACAGATGAAGTGAAGTTTGTTAAAAGCATAGATCAAGGAGACATATTCAACATTGAAGACAATCAGAAAGGTGAAGTATCAAGTGGTAAGAATGAATCCTTACCTAACCTATCTCAAATCACTTAATTTATGAAAATTATAGTAGATTAGGAACTTAGATTAGTGTAGAAGTAGATTTATGATGAATTAAGTCTTGTGCAGTTAATGGAAGGTAGTTTATGATATTATAATGCTATGGTTAAGAGCACAAAGAAAAATATTATGTTTTTCAAGATCGCAAGAAGTTTTAAGTTTTGCAGGATAGCAGAAACAACTTTTTGGAAAGAAGCGGCAAAAGAATTGAATGCGATGTTAGAACTAAGTGAGATTGAAGTAATAAAAGATTATGATCGATATTATTTGATCATCAAAGTGAAAAAAAGTGTTAAAGAGATCAAAGAGTAGTGATTGGAAGCTTTTTGCAATGATTTGGTGAAGGATATGAGCACCGAATGTATGCAAGCCCTAAAATCATGAATTTGAGGTATTTACTTGATAGATCTATGAATCGGTAAAAGGAATTTGAAGTAATCATGGATGTATCTTTAATTCACAATATCAGAGATAAAAATAGACCTAGAATGAAGAGGGAACCAATTGAACCTCTGAATGAAGACCCTAAGTTAGCTTTATCATCTATACTAGATGGAGTTTTGCATTTAGAGAATGTAAGAAGTTATCTAGGATGCAAGTTAGAAACCATTAGTGATAGTGATTTTACAAGTGAGTATGAGAAGATTTACAACCAGGACATGACATTGAAACAAGGATATGATCATTTGAAAGACAATGAGATTGTTAAGTATGCATTGCAGTATGAGTTTGATAATGAAGAATGCACTAAGATAATCCTTAGCAGAATTCATAATGGGAAGTTTTGGCTAGAAGATAGAGTGATAGACACTACAACTGATTTGATTCATGAAGTCACTGGACTATCTAAATTTGGAGCTATTCCTTTAAATGAGAAGAACATGAGAAAGATAGTCATTCATAATACTAATTCATCCTATAATGGCAAAGGAATTTTAATTAGTAAGGTTAAACAACCTGATGTTAGATACCTATGCAAGATCCTAACAACCAAGTTTTGTGCAAATTCAAGAGAGGATGACATGGTAGCTGGAATGGTACACCACTTATTTGATGTGTGTTGACAAAGCCCTAGTTGATATGTGTGAAATTTTGAGAATTCAACTATTTGAGAACTTGGAGAAGATTAAGATTTAGATTTTCATCTTTGATCACTTACATGTTTTTTCATCTTTTGAGGAGATTTCCTCACACCATAGAAAATGATTGGAATGATGGACTAAATACAATGGACAGGATTAATGTAGTATACAGAAAGCATGTTATTGACAGTGTTAATGAGAGTGCAATACTTGTTATTAAGACATTTCAAAATATTGTGTCTAGTAGATCAAGGATTCCATAGTCTCTTCTGGAGAAATACAAGAATGAAATATGTTTTATGGTTGACATTGACTTTACATACATTGAAGTAGTTGAACCTAGAATTGAATTCATAGACCCTCTTGGCTATGAAATATCTAAAATAGAGATAGAAGAATATGTGAACAAGCTACTTAAATGCAAGGTTGACACTCACAATAACAAATTTGGAACTTTTGAAGAAAATTTCAACTCCGCAAAGGCTATACTTGAGGAGAAACAGTGTAAGAAAAGAGTTGACAAAACTATTAAGAAAATATTGAAGGATATAGGATTGACAAAGAGAGAATTATTAGTGGAAAATTAGACAATAGTAGCAATTAGATATTTTTTCTGTACCTCCCTTATCATCTAGTTCAGCACCAGTCAAGGTGAAAGTAGATGAACCTGAGAAGGAACATGTAGCAAGCAAGCCTACTAGATCTACTTCCTCCACACCAAGCAAGAGGGTGAAAGAAATTGCTACTAGACCTAGTAAGAGGTAGAAAACCTTAGTGCCACCGGTACCTAGGAAAATTGCATAAATTAAAGATGATGACACAACTGTGAAGAAGAAAGCATGGAAACCTAGAATTGAGAGAGTGAATGAAGAAATTATAAAAGATGGAGACTTCACTAAAATGAAAAAATACTATGACCTCTATGACTATTCTGATAAATTGAATCTTGAAAATGTAGTGGTCAAGCATTTGATTCTAGCTAATAAGAGTTTTTACTCTATTCAAGGAAAGATACCTAATGACTTATTGCAGAAACTTGCTAACAGGAAGATGAGAGCACAAGAAGAAGACAAATCAATCAGAGAGAATCTTGTGAAGAAACTATGTGATGTAACAGATGTTGAACATCTTAAAAAAATTCTAAAGCCCCTTAGCACCCATTTAAGGGCAAAAATGAGAACCATTCAGATTATGGAAGGACAATATGAACAAGTGAATGCAGAGACTGAACAAGCAATAGTTAAAGTTATGGCAGACATTGTTGGAGAGACATCAGTTGTAGAAGAGAAAGTAGTAGAAGTAGAACACGAGGATATTCCCTCTCCACTAGCTATTAATATTGAAGAAGAATCTATGAATTTTGAAGGTACAAGGATAACCTTGGATACTGATGATAATGTATTCAAGAATCTAGAGAACATTGTTGATAATTTAGCTCTTGATGAACCAGATAGAACTGGAGAAGTAGAGATGACCCAATTTACTATTGGAGAACCCAAAGTATCAGAAGTACAAGAATCTATACCCTCTAAGGAACAAATTAGTCTTACCCCTGAAACTGGAAAGAAGAAGCAAACTATATCTTTGTTTGAGGATTTGGGAAAAGAAGTGGATGATGATGATCAGATGGAATTGATCACATCTTTGAACAAAATCATTGGGAAGAATAAGAAATTTAAAAGTCTAGAAGGATGTGTTAGGAATGAATGCTAGATGTTGGCAGTCGTTCTATAGCAGTTTTTGTTGCATTCATGACTATGATTGTCATTGATGTCAACACAGTGATCTTCTGGAGACTAGCAGAGAAGCAAACAATGTTTTGATTAGCGCACATGGGATATTATAGTTGGAGCTATGCAATGTTGATGTTATACTCTTTGAAATTTTATTTTTTTATTGTTAAGAGTGTAGACAGTAATTCATTGATTCATGAAAGTTATGAGTATTTTGGTAAAAATAGTATTCAGGCAGTGTTCCTAAGTAGCGGTTTGTGGAAATCGGATGATATCTCCTAATCGGGATGGAATCTGGTTTTGTGCAGTTAAAGAGAAGTTTGAGACACATTGATGGTGATGTGGTTCATAGCAAAAACTTTGAGATTGCACGAGTGAAGAGTTATTGCATTTGGTAGCTGACAGTTTTGTGTAATTTTAATGTAGCATGTGGAAACTTTTATTTTGTAATTGTGTGCCAACTCATTTGTAATTATTTGAGTGTGGTATAAAGGAAGGAATGTTTTTCCTTATTGTATGTAGTTTTAATATGAAAGAAGTGTGAACATGGTTTTGGTTGCATGCGAATGTAAGCATGAAGTGAAGAAAAGAGTCTAAGAGGTTGTGAAAGAAAAATTGTGAAGGAAGACATGTGAAGTACAGAGATCTGAAATTGAGATCTAATGTAGTAGTGAGTGCGGTTTGGCATAGTAAGGAGGTAACATATTTCATATTATTCTACTGAATAATATTAAGGTTATTTGGATAGTGTGTTCAGTGATCTTACCCTGAAGCTGTTTGTGCAGTGGGCCCTTCTGTCTTCCGTAACTCTTAACATGGCTAGAATCTTTTAATAGGGATTCAAAATCTCCTAACAGGGATTTATATGTACTGAATGTATTTCATAAGAATCCTAACAAATTCCATCCTCTCATAATGAATATTCATATTAGTGCATCTTTTTTGGGCATCATTCCCACCACGGTTTACTCTTTGATCAAGAGGTTCCCTAGTCAACATATCTTGTGTTATTGTGTCATTGTGTATGAATATCTTTGTATGGTTAGTAATTGCATTGCTTACATGGTTAAATGTTGTTGAAGATTATAAAAGTTATAATTATCTGATAATTGATTCACCCCCCCCCCCCTCTCAGTTATCTTGGTGGACTTTACTTTCTAACAATTGGTATCAGAGTGGCAGGTCCTTGAAAGGAAAGTTTAACAACTTAAGGAGATCCATGGCAAATTTTAGGAAAGAAATCCCTAAGTTTGATGGAGTAAATTTTGATAGCTCGAAGGAAAAGATGAAGACACATCTATTATGTTTAGGACTAGGCTATTGGTTGATTACAAAGAATGAAGGGACCATAATTGAAGAAGACAATCTTGAAACAAGTACTGAAGATGAGGTAGATCTATTCATGTGTAACATACTTGCAAGAGAAGCACTTTTGACAGCACTTACAGAGAATGAATATAGTCAGGTAAAATGTTTTAAGAAATCTAATGAAATTTGGAAAGCTTTAAACTCTACTTTTGAAGGTGATGAACATGCAAAAAGAGCTAGATTACATAATTGGATATGTGCATTTGAAGATATTAGAATGATGGAAGATGAATCTGTTAGAAGCTATATTGGTAGAATGTCAAAAATTGTTGCAGGGATAAAATCTTATGGAGGATCAAAGATAGAGAATGAAGTGATATGAAAAATTCTGAGGACATTGACTCCTGTATTTAAGAAGACAACAGAAATGATTGAACAAGTTATACCTTGTACAACAAACTTTACAAGAGAGACTCTTCTTGGAAGATTGGAAGCAGTAGAGATGAACCTAAGGTTATCAGAAGACTTACCTAGAATGGAGACAACATTCAGTGCTCTTAATATTTTCCCTACTTTGTCAAGAAGCACCAGTGTGAGTGGAGATTATGCCAGCAGTAGCAGATCTAAAAATGAAGAAGATAAGAAGATTGAAGAAGGTATTGCATTGCTTGTGAAAAGAGAACCAGATGGTAAGAAAATTTTTAAATGTTGGACTTGTCAAGAATATCGTCATGTTGCATCTAAATGTCCTAAGAGAGTTAAGAAGTACAAAAATAATTTCAAGCCTAGAAGATCTAAGGAATGATATTATGCTAATGATGAAGATGTTGAAGCTAGTATAGAAATAATTTTGAGTGAAAGTGATACTAAGAATAATGATGAAATAGGATTGTAGCAATTAAAGAATAAAATTTTGAATCTGATGTTAAAGAAGAAAAAGCATTAGTTTCCCAAGTTGAAAAGAAAGATGATTGGGTTATAGACAACAGTTATTCACATCACATGACTGGAGGTGTGAAGAAGTTCATAAATTTTAACAATTATGATGGAGGAGTTGTTAGAGTTGGTAACAATGCACCTTGTTTGATTAAAGGTATAGGATCTATTACTCTTGATGGAAAGACTAATACTGATGATGTTTACTTTGTTAATGGATTGAAACATAATATTTTGAGTGTTGGACAGTTAGTGGATAAGGGATATCAAGTTTGGTTTACTGAGAAAACTTGTGTGACAAAGGATAAAGATGGAAATCTAATTGGAACTAGATCTAGAACCAGAGGTAATGTATTTCAGTTGAATCCTACTGAGATGACATGCTTGATTACTAAAATTGATGATAGTTGGTTATGGTAGAGAAGGTTTTGTCATATAAATTTTGATAACATTGTGAAAGTGAGTACTACACTTGTAGTAAGGGATTTGCCTAAAATTATGAAGCCTACTAACATGATTTGCAAAGAATGTGTGATGGCTAAGCAGAAGAGAAGTTCATTTCCTAGTAAGAAGTTCACATTGGCAGAGAAGTTGGAGATTGTTCATACAGACTTGAGCGGTCCTACTAGGACTAGAGGATTCTATGGAGAAAGGTATTTTATCATTCTTGTTGATGATTTTACAAGAATGATGTGGATTGCATTTCTGAAAGAAAAATCTAAAGTATTTGATAAGTTTAAGATCATTAAGAATAAAGTTGAGAATGAATCTAGAATGAAGATTAAATGTTTGAGATCTGATAGAGGTGGAGAATTTACTTCTAGAGAGTTTAACACTTTTTGTGAAGTGAATGGTATTAAGAGACAGTTTTCAGCCCCTAGAACACCTGAACAAAATGGTATTGCAGAAAGAAGAAATAAGTCAGTAACTGAAGCAGCAAGAGCTATGTTATTTGAGAATGACTTGGTGAAGACATTTTGGAGAGAAGCAGTGAATACAATAGTATATACAATGAATAGAATACAAATTAGAGTAGACACAGATAAAACACCTTATGAATTATGGTTTGGACATGCACCCTCAGTTAAGTATTTTAGAATTTTTGGAAGAAAATGTTATATAAAGAGAGATGATGATATTGGAATGTTTGACCCTAGAAGTGATGAAGGTATTTTTCTTAGATATTCTTTGAAGAGAAAAGCATATAGATGTTACAATAAGAGAACTAAAACTATTGTTGAGAGCGCAAATGTTAAAGTTGATGAGAAGTTTAAAATTCAAGAAAGAATGCTTGATTATGAATCTGATGAAGAAGCTAATCCTCAACCTAACATTGAAACTGCTGAATTATTCTATGAGACTGACAGTGAATTGTTGAATGAAAATCATACTACAGAAGAAACCAGAGAAGAATCTAGAGAAGAATCTACAGTTGAAGCAAGATCTATGACTATGACACCAAACAAGTATCTATCTAGACATCATCCTATTGAACAAGTTATTAGAAGTTTGGACAGAGGAGTTATGACTAGAAATAAGGTACATTTATGTTTGATTTCTCAAATTGAACCTAAATCTACTAATGAAGCTTGTGAAGATGAACATTGGATTAATGCTATGAAAGAAGAACTAGGTCAAATTAAAAAGAACAAGACATGGGAATTGGTTCCTAGACCTAAAGACAAGAATGTGATTGGAACTAAATGGGTATTCAGAAATAAGATGAATGAACAAGGAAAAGTAGTAAGAAACAAAGCAAGATTAGTATGTAAGGGATACTCGCAGAAAGAAGGAATTGACTATGAAGAAACCTTTGCACTAGTAGCAAGACTTGAAGCAGTAAGAATGTTTTTGGCTTATGCAAATTTTAAGAAATTCAAAGTGTATCAGATGGATGTGAAGACCGCATTTCCAAATGGTGAATTGGAAGAAGTCTATATTGAGCAGCCTGAAGGTTTTCCTTTGACTCAAGAAGGAGATATGGTATGTAAACTAAAGAAAGCATTATATGGACTAAAGCAAGCACCTAGAACTTGGTATGCTAGATTGGATAAGTATTTGTTGAAATTGGGATTTACTAAAGGAATAGCAAATAGTAATCTATACAAAAAAGAAATTGAAAATGGAATGTTAGTTATATTTATTTTTGTTGATGACATTATCTTTGGAGGAGAAGGTGAAGCTAGTGACAAATTTGCTAATAAAATGAAGACTGAATTTGAAATGAGCATGATTGGTGAGATGAAATACTTTTTGGGATTACAAATAACATAGAATAATGATGGTATCTTTGTTAGCCAAACAAAGTACTTGAATGATTTGCTGAAAAGATTTGGAAAGGAAAACTATAAACCAGTTGGAACACCTATGGTTATAGGACACAAACTATCAAGCAAAGATGAAACACCAGCAGTTGAGCAGAAAAAATACAGATCCATGATTGGAGGATTGCAGTACTTAAAACACACTAGACCGGATATACAACATTTAGTTGGCATGGTAGCAAGATTTCAAGATGAACCTAGAGAGTCACATTATGTAGCAGTAAAGAGGATATTGAGATATTTAAGAGGCACAATGGACTATGGATTGTGGTATGAAAAATTGGATGATTTCACCCTATGTGCATATACAAATGCTGATTGGGGAGGTAGTGTTGATGATAAGAAAAGCACCAGTGGTGGAGCCTTTTTTCTTGGAGGAAGATTAGTTTCCTGGTTGAGCAAGAAGTAGAATTGTATTTCACAGAGTATAGTAGAAGCAGAATATGTAGCAGCAGCAAACAATTGTAACCAGATAATTTGGATGAAGTAGATGCTGAAGGATATTGGAATTAATTTTTTTGAGCCTGTTGTCATACATTGTGACAACACCAGCACAGTCAGTATGTCTAAGAATCTTGTTTTACATTCTAAGACTAAGGATATAGAGATCAAGTATCATGTTGTAAGAGAGAAAGTAGCTGAGAAAGAAGCTAGAGTGGAGTACATAAGCACAAAAGAACAGATAACGGACATATTTACAAAGCCTTTGCCTAAGGATACATTTGAGTATCTGAGAGGTATGCTTGGGGTTATGCCCCAACCTACTTATGAGTAATGATGCAATTGGTTGCATCCATCCAGTGGTATATGACCCCTATCTTTTTTTGGATTGGATGTTGGTACTTCCTCTATGGGGGAGTATGTGTATCTGAGCTAAGTCATGAGGACTCTTGTGAATGTATTTTTTGAAACAATGTCTTTGGACATTGAGTTGTTGTTGACATAGTGATGAAATTTCTATCATTGATGTCAATGGGGGAGAAGTGTACATGAAAAACCTTGTGTACCATCTATTGGAGAGAACTTAATAGGATAACGAAGCAAGATTTGATTGATGAAGAAGATTTGAAAAACTTTCAGAGTATTAGTGCAGTAGTATTGGATTTTTGGAACATTGGATATTTTTCATCTATGTTGCCATCAATGCCAATGGGGGAGATTGTTAGGAATTAATTTTGGATGTTGGAAGTCATTCTATAGTAGTTGTTGTTGCACTCATGACTATGATTGTCATTGATGTCAACACAGTGATCTTCTGGAGACTAACAGAGAAGCAAATAGTGTTTTGATTAGCGCACATGGGATATTATAGTTGGAGCTATGTGATGTTGATGTTATAGTCTTTGATATGTTATTTTTCTATGGTTAAGAGCACAAAGAGTAATTCATTGATTCATGAAACTTATGAGTATTTTGGTAAAAGCATTATTCAGGCAGTGTTCCTGAGTAGCAGTTTGTGGAAATTGGATGATATCTCCTAATCGGAATGGAATCTAGTTTTGTGTAGTTAAAGGGAAGTTTGAGACACATAGATGGTGACATGGTTCACATAAAAAACTTTGAGGTCGCATGAGTGAAGAGTTATTGCATCTAGAAGCTGATAGTTTTGTGTAATTTTGATGTAGCGTGTGGAAACTTTTATTTTGTAATTGTGTGCCGACTCATTTGTAATTATTTGAGTGTGGTATAAAGGAAGGAATGTTTTTCTTATTGTATGTAGTTTTAATATGAAAGAAGTGTGAGCATGGTTATGGTTGCATTCAAATGTAAGCATGTAGTGAAGAAAAGAGTCTAAGAGGTTGTGAAAGCAAAATTGTGAAGGAAGACATGTGAAGTACAGAGATCTGGAATTGAGATCTGATTTAGTAGTGAGTGTGGTTTGGCATAGTAAGGAGGTAACATATTTCATATTATCCTACTAAATAATATTAAGGTTATTTAGATAGTCTATTAAGTGATCTTACCCTGAAATTGTTTGGGTAGTGGGTCCTTCTATCTTCCATAACTCTTAACAGGGTTAGAATTTTTTAACAGGGATTCAAAATATCCTAACAAGGATTTATATTTACTAAATGTATTTCATAAGACTCCTAATAGACTCCATCCTCTCACAAGGAATATCATATTAGTGCATCTTTTGTGGGCATCATTCCCACCAGGGTTTACTCTTTGATCAAGAGGTTCCCTAGTCAACATATCATGTGTTATTGTGTCATTGTGTATGAATATCTTTGTATGGTTAGTAATTGCATTGCTTACATGGTTAAATGCTGTTGAAGATGATAAAAGTTATAATTATCTGATAATTGATTCACCCCCCAACTCTCAGTTATCTTGGTGGACTTTACTTTCTAACAGGATGTCTGAAGGACCTAACTAAAAAGCTACAAAGTATTGTGACCACACAGATTGTAGAAGTAGACCCTATGGACAAGGCAAAGAAAGTGATGAGCACTTTTGATGATGAGTTCACTAACCTAGATGATATTGCAAAAGTGAAAGCATAGGTAGACTATGAGGCTAGAATGTTGTTGAACATCAATCAGTACATCAAAAATGATATCAGTACTCTTGATATCTGTATCAAAGATTTGATGAAACATTTGGAGACAGGAAAATCTTTGGACATACAGTGTACAAAATTAGAGACTTTGATAGCTGAGGAAGATTAGAAGGTAAAATTGAAGGAAGCTGAGATTTTGAATGAAACAAACCTTCTATCTAACCCTAATGTGAAGGTCAGTAATGTTGAAAAGAAAGTTAGGAAACTTTTTGATGAAATTAGGATTTTACAAGATGAGAAAGATAGGAAGTTGAGGAGATATACTCTATTGAGAGAGAATGTTACTATGAAGTTGAGTGTTATTGAAGAGTAGTTAGAAGATTGTCTTACAACTAAGACATCTTTTCAGAAATTCAACTTTGAAAACCTCCAAGCATGTCAAATAGCATCTTATGGACTGAGCGCACTACTCAATGTGACTGATTCCATTAAGAATTCATGGGAAAAGGAGATAGAAAACATGAAGATAGATTTTGCCGATTGTGTTGCAAGCCTACTAGCTTTGCAATAAATAAATTAAGGTATAACTTTTTTGATACAATTTTGTAGCCCTCCCTACCATTATTTTGTCATTGTTGTCAAAGGGGGAGAGATACTTAGTAGAAAATTGATATTATATGATAAGAGTTGATACTCTTAGGGGGATTATTGTATTATAGATAATATTTTTTGAGGATTTATAAGGATAGTATATATATGTTATACTATGGCCACAATTTTGTCAACTTTGAGATTTTGGAGTTGCACACTTAGCCAATTTTCTCATATGTTGCCACCAATGACAAAGGGGGAGATTGTTGGAAATTTGGCTGAGTTGAGTGCATAGATGTTGTCATTATGGAAACATATGATCCACATGAAGATCGCACAAGTCAGAGAGCAAGTATGACAAAGCGCATTGCATATTTGTCTAAGTATGAGACAGTAATTTTACCAGTGTACCCGAACATAGTTTTTGTTTGTGACCTTGACTGGAGTGATTTTAGTGCTTGGGCACATGAACATAGACTCTATTTCCACTAATGATGACCCATCTCAGAGTGAAAGTTAGTACGGCATGTACAGAAGAAGTTATGATAGTTTTACCGAAGACAGTGTGAAGCCGATAGGATAGTATATGAAGGCAGAATTGGTAAAGAGTTAAGGAATTATTTTGTTTATCAAAATAATGTCTTAACAATATAAAGGGATGACATCTTATATGTTTACTCTTGGTTAAATCTATTGTTATATATGTAAATGTATTTGTAATTGTGAAGAGATCAAGTGAGAAATTGTAATAAGCAGCAAGCATTTGTAATAGTATGATGCGAAGTATATGAAGCATATGTAATAGCGATAGTGAAAGATTAGCGAAGAGATATTGATGAAAGTAGAATAAGGTTATGTACCTTGACCTATTTTTTAATTAGTGTATATTTTACACTACTTGTTTGGGCAGTGGGCTCAACTGGTAATCACATTTTGTACTACCAACTCCTAACAGGGTTGAGGCTTCTAACAAGGCCTATAGTCCCTTAATCAGGACTGATACACTATATGTTTGTAATAGACTCCTAACAGGGTCAACATCCTTAACAAGATACTTTTGATTAGTGGATCTTTGTGGGTACCATCCCCATTGGGGTTTTCCCTTGGCCAGGGTTTCCTCGAGAACAAATCATGTGTTATGAGTTCTTCAGTTTTATTGTTATGCATGTTGTTTAGCTTCTTATGTTATGCATGTATAAAGATAATCTATTATATCCATAATTGGGAAAAATATAATTTTTTTAGAATACTAATTCACCCCCCCTCTCAGGATTCCTTATTTCTAACACGGATAATCACTCACAGAACACTGCCTATAACTCTATCAGGAACACTATTGATACAAGCTGCTACATAACTGTCTGTTCTAACAATTATCCTCTACATCCATGATATCATTCTGATAAAATGTCCATGTGTCATATACTAAAAAATTACTACATAATTCTTCCATGCATGCTACTTACCATATGTTGTCATCAATGAAAAACATAGAGTCAGTACTAGTTGTTGGAAAATGTCTAACAATCTCCCCCTTTGGCATTGATGGCAACATATGGAATGAAAAACACCACCAAATAAAATGAGTAATTCTTTTATAACATTCTCTATTTTCTCATCAAAACTCCCCCAAGGATGAATCCTCCATTTGCTATAATATTCTTTAACATTCTCCATTTTCTCAATTGAACTACTTTCTTGACTGAATACTGCTCCCCCTTAGTATATTAATTTTTTTTTTCATAACTATATATTACTCCCACTTTGACATCAATGGAAAAGGGTGCCATTATTTTTAAACACCAATACTACTCCTTAGGTAGAGTAGTCATCCTTCCATCAGTCCCTGAGGACTGGTGCTTTTTCTTCTTTCTTCTAAGCAAAATCAGGGAAGGGAATTACTCCCAACTTCTCCATAAGATACTCAAAAGTATCCTTTGGTAAGGGCTTTGTGAATATGTATGCTAACTGATCTTTAGTACTCACATAGTCCAACTTCACTTCTTTCTCTCTTAAGAAGTGATACTTGATCTCAATGTGTCTTATCTTTGCATGCATCATAGGGTTTTTTGACATATTGATAGTACTAGTGTTATCACAATGAATAATAATAGGATAAATCTGAATTCCAAAATTCTTTATCATTTTCTTGATCCAAACAATTGTAGAAAAATTTAGGGCTGGTGCAACATACTCCACTTCTTCTGTTGACTAAGCGATACAATTTTGCTTCTTGCTTGTCCAAGTGACAAGTCTATCACCAAGAAACACTACTCCTCCTGATGTACTCTTTCTATCATCAATGCATCCTAGCCAATCTGCATCAGTGTATACATGAAGCTCAACATTTTCTGAATTTGGATACCATAGACCATAATCTATAGTGCCTTGAAAATATCTAAATATTCTTTTTGCTGCCATGAGGTGACTTTGTTTAGGCTCTACTACAAATCTTCCAACTATGCCAACTACATTAGAAATATTTGGTCTGGTTTGAGTAAGATAAATAAGTTTTCCAATCATAGACTTGTACAATGTTATATCTACTACTAGTGAATTATCTTCTTTTGTAAGCTTACATCTTGTTATCATAGGTGTACCTACTGGCTTGCAATCATCCATCTTGAATTTATTTAATATCTCTTTCACATATTTTGACTGATTAATGAAAATACCTTTTTCTATCTGTTGCACATTTAACCCTAAGAAGTATTTGATAGGTCCAATCATGCTCATCTCAAACTCACTTTGCATCTCCTTAGAAAATTCAACACTAAGTTTGTCATTACCTCCAAAGATAATGTCATCAAAAAATATAGCTACAAGTAGTAGTCCTTCAGATGTCTCTCTTATGAATAGATTACAATCCAATGCTCCTTTCTTGAATCCAATTTTTGTTAGATATCCATCAAGTCTCTCATACCATGCTCTAGGGGCTTGCTTAAGTCCATAGATGGATTTCTTCAATCTACATACCATATCAGGCTTGTCTAATAGAGTGAATCCTTTTGGCTGCTCAATGTATACTTCTTCTTTTAGCTCTCCATTTAAGAATGCTGACTTAACATCCATCTGAAAAACTTTGAAGTTTTTGAATGTTGCAAAAGCTAAAAACAACTTAATAGCTTCTAATCTTCTCACTTGTGCAAAGGTATCTGAACAATCAATACCTTCTCTTTGTGCATATCCCTTACATACTAACCTTGCTTTATTCCTTACTAATGTACCATCTTCATTCATCTTGTTTCTGAATATCCATTTTGTTCCAATCACATTCTTATCACTATGATGCAGGAGCATCCTAGGTGTAAGAGCAATCTTGCATCACCCAAAAATATTTCTGTTTTTATATTCAATAAGGGCTATTTTAGTGCAAAGCTGCTGTTTATGGAAAGTTACTATTTTTGGTAATTTTCGTATGTGCTCAGAATGATCTGATTTCTTTCTTGGAGGTTCACTTTGGTCATATAAGTCTGCCAGTAAAGTTTCATTTCCAGATCAAGTGTATATTGGAAGATATTGAAGATTTTCGGTATTGGTAGCAGGGTACAGAAACTTTGAACTCAGTTTTGAAGGCTTTAGAGGCCCCGGATGAGGTCAAAAATTTGGGTGACAGGCGCTTGCGCCGGTCAAGCCTGTAGAGCGCTTCGTGGTGTTTCCGAAATGGGGTTATAGTGGCCGAGCGGGTCAACTGGTGATGACTTATGGTCTTCGGAAGTTGGGCCACCTGAAATGGCGAAAAATAATTTTCTTCAAAATTTCTGTTCGGGTTTCAAAGGTTATCTTGAGCCGACTATGATGTAATAAAATGTAAAATAAAATAATTCTAAGTTTGGTCGGCCTTATTGGCTAAAATTCTGGAACCTTCCCAGGCGGTGGATAATTGCCTATATAAGGAAGGCTGTATTATTGTCTTAGGCAGTTCAGAATAGTTCTGGGTAGTAGATCTGGGTAATAGTTCAAGGCTTTGTCCTACAGAATATTGTAAGGAATGCCCATGTGGCTTTGCATATTGTAATTTTGAAAGTTTGTAATTCCACATTTGTGGAGATAATAAGAAGCCAATTTTCTGTTCTTGCATATTATTGTTGTTTCTCTATTTCTGTTATGTGTTTGTGGTATTAAGGGGAGCACCCTTCATCAAGTGGTATCAGAGCCAGGTTTTCTTGAGTGTGTAAATAGATCGCTGACTGTGAGGCAGTTTGCACCAGGACCGTGGCTAGGGCTTCAGCGCGCATCGTGAAAATGCCTCCATGAAGGGAACGTGGCGGAAGAGCTGGTGTTGTGACACCTGAGGTTAGAGAGTTGCAGAGACAAGTGCGAGCATTGCAAGAAGAGATTCGCAGAGGAATGAATCTCAATGTCAGAGACGAAAGCGAGGATGAAACCGAAGAAGAATATCAAGAAGGAGAAGTTGAAATTGTGAACCAGGAGGAAGAAAGACTTTTTCGGGCGATTTCCAAGATTGGGAAAAGACCTAAGATTGAGGTTCCTACATTTTCTGGAAATCTTAACCCAGAAGAATTGATCGACTGGATCAACGAATGTGAGGAATATTTTGAGTATGAAGATGTTGAGGATCCTGATAGGGTCAAATTTGCGAAGGCCAGACTGAAAGGTCATGTGAAGATATGGTGGCAAGAAATTCAATTGGAGCGAAATAGAAGAGGGAAAGATAAAATCACAAGATGGGATCGGATGGTGGATAAATTGAAGCGGCAGTTCATTCCTGTTGATTATGAGCTTGACCTACTGAAGAAAATGCAGATTTTGAAGCAAGCAGGAAGATCTGTTCAGGAGTATACAGAGGAGTTCTATCGACTTCTCATCAGAACAGGCCATGCAGAAGCTGATAAGGAGAAAGTTGCCCGATACCTTAATGGGTTAAGGCCAAGCATTCAGGAGGAGCTGAATCTAGTTCGAATGAATAGTATTGAAGAGGCATACCAGTTTGCCCTAAAAGTAGAGGAAAAGTTGAATAAGAAGTTTGAGAGCAGACAAAATGGAAGAGGTTGCGGTGGACGATCTGGTGGACGGTCATATGGTGGCCGAAATGAAGATCCAAAAAAGAAGGATGAGGCCAGTAGCAGTCAGAATCAGCGCGGAAATAATTCCAATCGCTTCCAGGATCAGAATAATAGAGATCAGAGAGGAAGAGGAAGAGGACAAGGATCTGGAAGAGGTGGCTTTCGTGGAACATGTTTTCACTGTGGAGAAGAAGGTCATAGGGCATTTGAATGTCCTCAGCACCAAGGCAGAATAGACAGGAGAAATGAAGGCCAGGCCAGAGTTGCACATGTAGATGAAGATGCCAGATCATCAAATTCTGAAGATGCTGAAAGAGGAGAAACGCTGATTAACAGAAGAGTCCTGTTGAGTGGTGAGAATGAACCTGCGCAAAGGAGGAGCTTGTTTCGCACCAGGTGCAAGTGTGAAGGTAAATGTTGTGATGTGATCATCGATAGTGGAAGCACTGACAATTTGGTGTCAGAAGAGATGGTGACAAAGTTGAAGCTCAAGAGATAGAAACACCCACATCCATATCGGATTGCCTGGGTACAGGATGACCACAAGGTCATGGTCAATGAACAATGCCTGGTGAAGTTCAAGATCGGCAGATACCAAGATGAGGTATTGTGTGATATCATATCTATGGATGCATGTCATATGTTGTTGGGTAGACCATGGCAGTTTGACAGTGTGCTGTACATGATGGTCGTGCGAATACTTATTCCCTGACAAAGGATGGAGTGCGACATAAGCTAAAACCATTGAAGGAGACTGAAGAAAAGGTATGTTGTACTGCAAGGATAACTTTTGTTGATGGAAGAAATTTCCTAGATGGTATGAGGCATGAGCATATATGTTTTGCTTTAATTCCAAAAGTTGGTAAAGAGAAAGTAGAAGATGTTCCTGTAGAAGTTGCAGATTTGTTGAATGAGTTTCAAGATATTGTATCCGATAACATGCCTGATGGATTACCACCAGTCAGGAAGATCAGTCATCAGATGGACTTGATCCCAGGAGCGAGTTTGCCAAATAAGGCAGCACACAGAATGACACCTGCAGAAAGTGAGGAGTTGAACAGACAAGTACATGAGTTGTTACAGAAAGGATTGATCCGTGAGAGTCTGAGTCCCTGTGCTGTACCAGCAGTATTAGCACCAAAGAAGAATGGAGAATGGAGGATGTGTACAGATTCTAGGGAAATAAACAAGATCACAATCAAGTACAGGTTTCCATTGCCACGAATGGATGATATTATGGACTGTTTGAGTGGAGCTGTGTATTTCTCAAAGATAGATCTGAAAAGTGGATATCATCAGATTCAGATCAGAGAAGGAGATGAATGGAAGACTGCCTTCAAGACAAAGGAAGGACTATATGAGTGGTTAGTCATGCCTTTTGGGCTAACCAATGCACCGAGCACTTTCATGCGGCTCATGAACGAGGTTCTGAAAGAATTTCTGGGTAAGTTTGTCATTGTTTACCTAGATGATATTTTGATCTTTAGTAAGATATTGGATGAGCATATGATGCATATTCGTATGGTATTTGAGAAGTTGAGAGAAGAGAAATTGTTGATTAATTTGAAGAAGTGCAGTTTTGTGAAGAAAGAGTTAGTGTATTTGGGATTTGTAGTTTCAGCAGAAGGTCTAAAAATGGACCCAGAGAAGGTACAGGCTATCCTTGAATGGCTTACTCCAAGGAGTGTTACTGAGGTAAGATCTTTTCATGGTTTGGCTAGCTTTTACAGAAAGTTTATCAAAAATTTTAGCAGTATTTGTGGTCCCTTGACTGAAACAATGAGAGGGGATAGAAAAGAGTTTAAGTGGACTAATGGGGCAGAAAAGAGTTTTCAATTGTTGAAACAAAAAGTTACAGAACAACCTGTTTTAGCACTTCCAAATTTTAATAAGGTGTTTCAAGTAGATTGTGATGCTAGTGGTACTGCAATAGGAGCTGTTATGAGCCAAGAAGGTAAACCTATTGCTTATTTCAGTGAGAAATTGAATGATGCCAAGAGGAAATATTCTGTTTATGATCAGAAATTTTATGCTATAGTTCAGGCATTAAAGAAGTGGAGACATTATCTGCTTCCTAAGGAGTTTGTTTTGTATACTGATCATCAAGCTTTGCAATATTTGAATAGTCAAGGAAAATTGAATCAAAGGCATTTGAAATGGGTTGAGTTTTTGCAGAGTTATACATTTGTTTTGAAACACAGGAGTGGAAAGTCTAATAGGGTTGCAGATGCTCTTAGCAGAAGGCAACTATTGCTGACAGAAATGCAGATTGAAGTGGTTGGGTTCAAGGAACTCAATAATTTGTATCCAGAGGATCCTGATTTTGGTGAAGCTTGGAAAGCTTGTACAGAACCTGTTACTCTAGACAGGATGAAATGGTTGGATTTTATCATCCAGGATGATATGCTATTCAGAGGGAGTTAGTTGTGCATTCCACGAAGTTCTATGAGGGAGAATCTCATCAAGGAGAAGCATAGTGGAGAATTGGCTGGACATTTTGGTCGTGATAAAACCCTTGGTTTGGTTAGTGAGAATTATTATTGGCCACAGTTGCAGCAAGATGTGAAGAAGTTTGTATAGAGTTGCAGAGTATGTCAGATGGCGAAAGGAGTGAAGCAGAATACAGGGTTGTATCAGCCGTTACCTGTACCAGAGAAGCCTTGGGAGGATATCAGCATGGACTTTGTTCTTGGTTTACCGAGGACTCAGCGGGGACATGATTCAATTTTTGTAGTGGTTGACAGATTTTCAAAGATGGCACATTTTATTCCCTGCAAGAAGACTAATGATGCTGTTCATGTAGCAGAATTGTTTTTCAGAGAAGTAGTGAGACTTCATGGTTTGCCAAAGACCATAGTTTCAGATCAGGACACTAAGTTTGTTGGATATTTCTGGCGTACATTGTGGAAGAGGTTGAAGACAGATTTGAAGTTCAGTTCATCACATCATCCACAGACTGATGGACAGACAGAGGTGGTGAATAGGAGTTTGGGAAATTTGCTGAGATGTTTGGTTGGAGATAAGCCAATGGGATAGGATTTGATTTTACCATAGGCAGAATTTGCATACAATAATTCTGTCAATAAGAGCACTGGTAAATCGCCATTCCATATTGTATATGGAAGTAGTCCAAGAAATGCATCTGAATTAAGAAAGATAGATAAAGGAGAAATAAGTAGTGCTGAAGCTGAGGATTTTGCAGAGCACTTGAAGAACATCCATGAAGAGGTGAGGAAGCATATTACCAAGATGAACGCACAGTACAAGGCTAAGGCAGATGAGAAAAGGTGGTATAAGGAATTTCAGGTTGGTGATGAAGTCATGGTTCATTTGCAGAAGGAGCGGTTTCCAGTTGGTACATATAACAAGCTGAAAATGAAGAAGTTTGGACCATGCAGGATACTGAAGAAACATGATTCAGGAAACGCATATGAGGTAGAATTGCCTACTGAGCTGAATATTTCACCAGTGTTTAACATTTCAGATTTGACAGAGTATCATGAAGGAGGTGTTGAAGATGAGGTTGCAGCAGCACAGTGGAGTATTCCAGCAACTAGTTCAGACACTAAGGAGATCGAAGATATACTGGACAGTCGTGTTGGCAGAAGCACAAGGAACAGGACATATGAAGAATATCTGGTCAAGTGGAAAGGACGGTCTATTGAAGATTCATCATGGCTGACAAAGGAGGAGGTTAGCCATCTTGGTTTTCCTCTGCACACCTGAGTCGTGACAGGGTCACTTCTCAAATTACCCTGGGTGTCTGATGTAGGAGCATCCTGGGTGTAAGAGCAATCTTGCATCACCCAAAAATATTTCTATTTTTATATTCAATAAGGGCTATTTTAGTGCAGAGCTGCTATTTATGGAAAGTTACTATTTTTGGTAATTTTCATATGTGCTCAGAATGATCTGATTTCTTTCTTGGAGGTTCACTTTGGTCATATAAGTCTGCCAGTAAAGTTTCATTTCCAGATCAAGTGTATATTGGAAGATATTGAAGATTTTCGGTATTGGCAGCAGGGTACAGAAACTTTGAACTCAGTTTTGAAGGCTTTAGAGGCCCCGGATGAGGTCAAAAATTTGGGTGACGGGTGCTTGTGCTGGTCAAGCCTGTAGAGCGCTTCGTGGCATTTCCGAAATGGGGTTATAGTGGCCGAGCGGGTCAACTGGTGATGACTTATGGTCTTCGGAAGTTGGGCCACCTGAAATGGCGAAAAATAATTTTCTTCAAAATTTCTGTTCGGGTTTCAAAGGTTATCTTGAGCCGACTATGATGTAATAAAATGTAAAATAAAATAATTCTAAGTTTGGTCGGCCTTATTGGCTAAAATTCTGGAACCTTCCCAGGCGGTGGATAATTGCCTATATAAGGAAGGCTGTATTATTGTCTTAGGCAGTTCAGAATAGTTCTGGGTAGTAGATCTGGGTAATAGTTCAAGGCTTTGTCCTACAGAATATTGTAAGGAATGCCCATGTGGCTTTGCATATTGTAATTCTGAAAGTTTATAATTCCACATTTGTGGAGATAATAAGAAGCCAATTTTCTGTTCTTGCATATTATTGTTGTTTCTCTATTTCTGTTATGTGTTTGTGGTATTAAGGGGAGCACCCTTCATCACACTAGGTCTTGGGACCAGCTCCCAAGTATCATTCTTGATAATCCAATCTAGTTCTTCTTTCATAGCATCATGCCAATCTGAATCATTACATGCATCTTCAACACTTAAAGGTTCAATCTGAGATAGTAAACATACCACCTCATTGCTTGTTGAATTCTTTTCTTTTGATCTTGTTGTGACTTTTCTACTCTGATCTGCAATGATGTCATCCTTAGAGTGATATCTAGATGTATACTTTGGAACTTTAGGTGAAACTGACTCATCTTCCTTCTGAGTTTCCTCTTCACTTGTTTCAGGGTTATTAAACAATACATTGATACTGTCAAACATCTCTTCAACAACTTTCTCACTAGTGGAAGGACTGGATTCTTCTTCAATCATAGGTGAGTAATCATGATATCTTTCTTGAACCATAAAATTTTCATCAATCTTAACATGAGCACTTTCAATGATTTTCTTCAATCTCAAGTTAAAACATCTATAAGCTTTACTTTTAGTATAGTAACCAAGAAAAATACCTTCATCACTTCTTGCATCAAAATTTCCTATTCCTTCATCTCTCTTGATGTAGCACTTGCTTCCAAAGATTCTGAAGTATTTCACTGTGGGAACATTACCAAACCATAGCTCATAAGGTGTCCTGTCTATGCCAGGCCTTAATTGTATTCTATTGATTGTATAGACTTTTGTATTGACCGCATCTCACCAATATGTGTGTGCAACTTTTCCTTCAATCATGATGGTGCGCGCTATATCAAGGCTGATCCTATTCCTTCTTTCTACAATCCCATTCTGTTGAGGGGTTCTAGGTGCATTCAATTGTCTCTTTATGCCATGTTCTTCACAATACTCATAGAATTTGTCAGAGGTGAGTTATCCTCCTCTATCCAACCTTAGACATTTTATCTTTAGTCCAGATTCATTCTCAACCTTAGCTTTGAATATTTTAAACTTCTCAAATGCTTTTGACTTATCTTTCAAGAACACAACCCACATTATTCTAGAATAATCTTCTAAAAACAAAATAAAATACCTTTTCACCATAGTATGATCTTGTTTGAGTTGTTCCACATAGGTTTGTATGAATATGATCCAATTTGTTCTCTACTGAATTATGCTTTCTTCTAAATGAATTCCTCACATTCTTTCCTATTACACATTCCCTCCATATAGTATCAACTAGCTTTGGTATGCTAGGTAGGTCTCTAACTGCCTTTACATTACTTATCTTTACTATGTTATCAAAATTGATATGACAGTCTTTTATGCCATAGCCAACTGTCATCTACTTTAGCAACAAAACAACTTGCTTCTGGATTAAGCTAAAAAACATTACCTTTAGTCTTTGATCCTGATGCAATTATTTCTCCTTCTTTGTTGTTAATGATACCCTTGTTTCCATTGACCTCCAACCTATAACCTTTATCAAGTAACTATACAACACTTAGTAGGTTATGTTTCAAACCATCAAAATAAAGAATATCATCAGTGTTGTTCTTTCCATACAAGGTGATGGCTCCTCTACCAATGATGGGTTTAGGAGTGTTATCTAACCATGCCTCCCTTGTATTTGTCAAAATGAACAAATCTATCTTTGCCTCCTATCATGTGATGTGAACAACCACTGTCAATGATCTAATCTATCATGATGTCAGCTTGTGAAATCAATGCTAACTCTTATGAATTCTTTTCATCTTCAAGAGAAATGAATCCAATTTCTTCTTCTATTGATTCTTCATCTGATACTCCATCTCTAGCATAGTAGCATTCCTTTGAGTACTTAGGCTTGTAGTCATTCTTCAACTTTTTAACTCTTGTTGAACACTTAGATGAAAAGTGACCGATCTTATTACATGAAAAGCATTTGAATGGTAATTGTCCTTCATATTTTCCTTTTCCTTTCTTTTCTCTTTTAGAAATCATAGAAATGAAATCATCTAGAGTCTTTTCTTCATCATTATCATCAAAATTACCAGAGGTGTTCAAAGATTTCTTACCATGGACCAAAGCTTTGAATGTTGTCTCATTTTTAGGTTCTATCTTCAAACTTGATATTTCAAATGCAGAAATCTTGCTGATTAAGGTTTCTCTTTTGAAGTTTTTTGAAAATTGCATAGTCTCATCAAGGATGTTTATCTTTTTCTCATATTATAGTGTCAATGTAGTAATCAGTTTATCCATGATGTCTTCTTCTAAAATTTCTCCACCATTATTTTTGATTCCAGCAACTACTTCATTAATCCTACGATTGCAGGCTCTTATGTTCTCCTTAGGTAGAATCTCCAAAGTATTGTACCTTTTCTTCCATGTTTTCATACGCACATTCTTTTCTTGTTTATCTCCTTCAAACATGTCTTCTAGGTGCTTCAATATCTTGTAAGTTGTGTCTACTTTCTTTATTTCTAAAAAATCACTATCAAATCGGGCGCTAATAAGGGATTCTTTTGCTATTGCATTCTGATGGAACAAACCCTTCTACTTGCTAGTGGCATCATCCTTTACAAGATCTGCTAGAGAGGGGATCTAAACTTATTTGATAGCCACTTCAAAAACTTCAAAACCAATGCACTGAAAATGTGTCATCATCTTGTTCTTCCAATAAAGATAATTTTCTCCAAACTTAGGACTATCTTTTCTAAAGAATGCCATCTGATCAACCTCAAGTTGTTAAAGTTTCTCTCTAAGGCACTTGGTTCTGATACCAATTGTTAGGAATAGTCCCAAGAGATAACTGAGAGGAAGGGGTGAATCAATTATCTACAAGTTTCAATTCTTTATCCAATTCAGTATACCTAAACATAAATCATAAACACAATGAAATATCACTTGAACACAACACCAATATTTTGGTTACGTGGAAACCCAAATAGGTAAAAATACTAGTGGGAATTGACACCCACTAATAATCTTCACTAGTGTTTTATGATCCTTGTTAGAAGATCCTTAACATTGTTAGGAGTTGTATTTACAATGTATTTAGTACAGTGACCTGGTCAAGGGTCGAACCCTGTTAGGAGTCTTTTACAATTAACCCTGTTAGGGGTGAGGACACACTGTCTGAGAGCACACTGCTCAAAGGGGTGAAGGCTACAACCTTCTAAATAATAGATATACACTATATCTAGATCTTGGTGAACTGCACTTTGACCTGATGTTTGGATCAATTCCAATGTATAGCATAAAATCTTCACTTGGTCACATAGACCTTCTGCTGATGGCTCAACACTTCACACACTCTTCTCTGCTCTTCACAATCAACTCTGAACTATACTTTAGCAATCACAAATGACTACCTATAAATATCTTTTCTCTAAATGATATAATCAATTTGGCCTATTAGAACCACCTTTAAATCATATTAGAGAAACCATAATATACTCCAATAATAATTCTTTCAGCTCTATTAAGCATGCAACACAATATGGGACCTATCCAATATTAATAAATGTAGATGCACGCTACACACTGTCGGCTCTACCAAAGTAACTAAAAATTTTTCCTCAAGATGAATTACATCATGCGCTCTTAACCAAACATTATTAACTCTTCTTCAATCCATAATCCAAGGGTGCATACTGAAATGATAAGCGTAACTCCTGAACCGATACAATCTCTATCGGCTCTTCTGAATAAATACAGGAAACTGCTACTGGTGAATAGTGACTACATAACATCACTTCTACTAAACATCAAACTATACGTCCATGATTGTAACATCATCAACATGTCTTCATCATATATCCAAAGGTGCAAGGCTCCATGATGACTGCACAGACAATCACTCACAAAACACTATCTGTAACTCTATCACGAACACTGCTGATACAAGCTGCTACATAACTGTCTATTCTAACAATTATCCTCTATGTCCATGATATCATGTTGATAACATGTCCATGCTTCATATACTCAAAACATACTGCATAAGTCTTCCACACATGCTACTTACCATAATTTTTCATCAATGACAAACATATAGTCAGCACTGGCTTGTTGGCAAATCTCCAACAATATGTTGCTCAAATCCGGCTATCAGATTCCTAGATTTGTAGGGGTAGGTGGAAAGATTAAATCATTAGAAACATAAGCCATCAAATAAATCCCCTTATCTACTCAATCTATCCTACCAAATGATTTATAAAATATCATTTGCCAAAAAAATTTACAATAAAGAATGCATGATTTATATTTATTTGTATACTTTCCCCTCTAACCTATGCTTCAAGTTGTGGATTTTTAAAAGTTTAATTAATTACATTTAATGAATAGTTCTCAACCCAATTTTTTAAGAAAGGGAAAAACATATTCAATAAATATTTACTTTTTAAAGAACAAAAACCCACTTCCAAGATGCTAAAAGCATCAAGCACTTTGACTGATGTTAATTGGGGAAAGTTGCAACCTTTTGGACTGGTGTTGCCTTTGCAGCCCAATTTGGCAACTTGTTGTTGATGATCTTCATATTGGCATCATTGATTAGAGGTGTCTATTTTTTTTTGGTTTATCTTCTCAGCATTTCGATGGTGTCCATTCTTCATTTGATGGCATACTTGATTTGCTCATTCCTATGAAAGGTGTGGTTGTTGTGATTTCTTGATTGAATGGCATCTGGCATTATTTTCTCTGTTATGAAATGCTTGATAACCCACGGGATGCAAGTTAAGTAATCATTTTACTTGTTTTCTTAATGTTATTTAACACTATTTTAATAGAACTTCCTTGAAGACCTACGAGCTTTTAAGCTAGGGCATCATGTTTATGATTTTAAAGTTATTGAGCTTACTATTTTAATGGATCATTTTATGAGGATCCTTGAGCTTCATGCATTCTTGTTTCTTACTCACTGGTTCATGGATCTCATGAGCTACTAGTTAGGGCATCATTGTAATGTGTTTCATTTCTGATTTCTCTTACCGTGCCTGTGCCCTATGATATTTATTAGATCATGCATTGATAGTCACTGTTGCATCTCCTTTTGATGGAGACCCGTGAGCTTTGAGTTGGATCTTTCATGCATTGTTTATTTTTTTGTGAGATATCAATATCCTTTCTTTGTTTCTATTGCTCACTTTATCATTGGTGCATCATTGTTTATGTTACTTTCAGGGAACCATTAAACCTCAGCCCATGCTCTATGGTTTTTTGCTGTTGTAATCATTCGGGATCCTTCAAGGCCCACGAGCTTGGGAATAATTGCAACACCATTTGATTTATGTTATTGTATGCTTTGCATTTCATATCTTCATGGTGCCATAATTGAGGTTTTTATGTTGTATTCTACTCATCATTGGTGCTCACGATTGAAACAACCCATTCTTGTTCTTGGAACCAATACCATTGTTTTTTTATTTGTTGTTGTTGTCATGGCATTTACTGGTGTTCATTTCTCCTTGAAGGCCTATGAGCTTAATCTTTGGCATTTATTTATTGAATCACCACTATTGCTCCATTTTGATGCAATGCTTGTGGATGATCAGCATGTTTAATTTGGATACAATGCTAGATTTGAACAATGCCATGCTAGATTTACAAACAATGGAGATTGTTGTTCCTATTTTCACAGTTAGACTATATTTCATTTCACTCATTGTTTCATATGATCTTCCACATGATTTTATTCCATTGCTCATGAGGCACCATGAAATCATTCCACCATTTATAGCCTCCCTTTCCTTAGCTTAAAGAATGCAGACTTGATACACTACATGCCATGGTATTAATAGATATATAATAGTACTGGAATGCAGATTTGTCTACCTTTTGCTCTATTTTGATCTTGACTTTCTCACTTCTTTCAAAACATGCATTGCGGCTCTTTGTACTTGTGCACCATGTTGTGATGTGATGATTTTCACTTGAAACCCATGATGTCCTTCTCATCACTCATGCAAATTTGATACACTTCATAGATGCCCTTTGTCTTCTGGTTTGATTTTATGGTAATATACCATTAATTGTTTATTCATGCTTGATCATGACTACCTTATGGTTTTATGACATGATTGAGTCATTGTTGTGGGTGGTCCATTTGGAAATGGTACCACAACAACATCAAATGGAACAACAACATTTGATGTTTTTTTGTATTGTTTGGATGGGATACCCACAACAATGACTCACCCAATGCTCATTTTCTATGCATATTGATCATGCTTTTTCCATTCCTACTTCCTTTAATGTTTATCTATTTCTCTTTGACTGTGCTCCCATGCTTTTTGTACTATTCTTCCTTTGTGAACCTTGAATTTTCCATGGACATTGCTTCTCATTGACTACTTCCACTTACTTAGATTAGTGCTCCTCCTTGAGGCCATTAGGGTAACCATAAACTTTGTGGGAATAGAGTTTCTGATTACCCCAATGACTTCAATGTAGGGTACTAGGTGTTAGAAATAGGGAATACTAAGAGAGGGGGTGAATTAGTGTTCTGCAAACTTTGGCTTTTGCCCAATTATAGATATAACTGATTATCTTAATGCATGCATAATATAGTAAACTAAATAACATGCATAGCAATAAATTGAATGAACTCATAACACATTATTTTTTCTCAAGGAAACCTTGGCCAAGGGAAAACCCCGGTGGGGATGGTACCCACAAAGATCCACTAATCAAAAGTATCCTATTAAGGATGTTGACCCTATTAGGAGCCTATTACAAGCATATAGTGTCTCAGTCCTGATTAAGGGACTATAGGCCTTGTTAGAAGCCTGAACCCTGCTAAGAGTTGCTAGTACTGAATACAAATGATTACAAGATAAGCCCACTTCCCAAACAAATAATGTACAATGATTACTGATTACAAAATAGAGTAAGGTACATAACCTTATACTACTTGCTTTTCTTTCACAACTTTGCATCAATATCTTTCTCTATATCATCTATCTCATTACAATCACATCTCTCTTTTTCATTTCATATGCCTTACATTTATACAAGTTATTACGAATAATAACTTTTATAGTCAGCTTTACATAACATAAAGTTTTACACAAAATACATATTTACCCAAGGGTTAACATCTAGGATGTCATCCCTTTATATTACTAAGACATTATTTTGATAAACAAAATAATCCCTTAACTCTTTACCAATTCTGTCTTCATATTTTGTCTCGTCAGCTTAACACTGTCTTTCGTAAAACTACCATAACTTCTTCCGTACATGCTATACAGACTTGTGCTCTTAGGTGAGTCTTCAATAGTCATCATAGTATCTATGTTCAAGTGAAAAAGCACTCAACTTACTCCAATTGACATTTCCAATCAAAACTATCTCTTAGGTACATTGGGAAAATAATGCACATACTTAGACAATTTTGCTTTGTGCTCTGTCATATGCGGTCTTCATGTAGATTATATGTTTCCATAATGACAACATCTAGATATCTAACTCAACCAAATTACCAACACTAGGAGGGCCTAATACTTGAGCATGGGTGTTCTTGCCCTATGATGTGGTCTTTGTCAAGGAGTTTTGAGGACTTCCTGACAGTGCCCACATTACAGGCAACATCATTCATTGTATTCCAACACTTTAATACTGCTATTGTCTAGACAATAGAAACCCTTGAAGATGTCCCCTTTTAGGAAAGGGCCATCCTCTCAGGATTTCTATTATCTAGATGAGGGAACGCAAAATTTTTATAGCTTCTTCTATATTTTCACATGGAAAAAACAAGTTATTGAAAATAAGGTATATTTTTTCCCTTTTTGCAACATTCTTCTGAGTGCACATGTCTTGTAGCATGATCTCCTTTTAGAAGTGTATGGCTTGACTATGCACATGCATAATTGTAGATGAGGATATGTAATAGGATGTCATGAATTTCTTAGATCCTTTGGATCTAATCCCATCTCTTTTCTTCCTTGCAGATTCTGGATCAAATAGGAGCACACTGGATTCAAACACAGGTCAACACTCTATCATTTCCTCAAGCAATGTCTGGTACCATCATTATTTATGTTCATCTAATTATGTATATCTATATTCATCCATATTTTTCTAAAATTTGGCTATGCTCATGGCCCATGTAGGCCCAGATGGTTTTATCTTTCACTTCCCTTCTTTGTACAACACATACAAGTTATTTAGCACATATACATGTAACCTTTGGTGTACATCTCTCTTTTCTTTTACATGTACCTCATCTTATGAAATGAACACAAATCCAAATAAGATCATTTAATAATGCAAACTAGGGTACTTTAGTCACTCATCTAGTAATTAGGTTACAAAATTGAAATGGGCATGAAAATATGGTAACAGTAACAATGATACAAGATGAGCACATGGATACAAAAGATCAACATGAATCTTAAGAGAAACAAGATGTACATAAGGAACAAGATCTAGTAAACATGGGTGCCAATCAAAATGTAATCGGCGATAGCACCTCTTACCATTTTCACACCTACTTCAGAAAACTGTACATGCACACCCGCATCTATTAGCTTGCTAACAGATAACAAATTCCTTGCTAGTCCTGGGATATGCAAGACACCATCAAATCTTCTAATTCTACCATCAGAAAATTTCACACGAATACTTCCATGACCAACAATATCAAGTACTGAGTTATCACCCAAATATACCTTACCACCATCAAAATTTTCATACTTACTAAACCAGTTTCTATTAGGAGTCATGTGGAAAGATGCACCTGAGTCTATTAACCATGCATTGTCACCTGCATGAGTGGCCAAGGCTGCGATGAAAGCATCTCCATCTTCCTTCTCAGACTCAGAATCAGAATCTTGCTTCTTCTTCTTCTTTTTCTTCTCCTCTTTGCAGTCCTTTCGAAAGTTTTCGGGTTTGCCACAGTTCCAGCAGATTGCCTTGGACTTCGTAGGAGATTTTGATCTCCCCTTATTCTTGGACTTAGAACGGCCATGCTACTTTTCATTCTTGCCTCTTTCTTTTGGTCTTCCTCGAACACTCAAAACCTCTTTGGCATTCAGAGAGACCTTCCTTCTCATCTCTTCAGAAAATAGAGAACCAACCACATCCTCCATCTTCAAGACAACTGAAGTGCTCCCTATGGCCATAACAAGGCTGTCCCATGAGTCTGACAACGAACATAGCAAGATTTGGCATCTTTCTTCTTCATCCATTGGCACCCCAACAGAGGTCAACTGAGTCACCAACATATTTAAGCTTTCCAGATGCTCAGAAATTCGTCCACCTTCTTCCATTCTCAAAGAATACAATTTCTTCCTTAAGAAAATCTTGTTCATAAGTGATTTCGCTTGATAGATCTCACTCAGCTTCTTCCAAAGCTTCTTTGCAGTAGATTCTTCATGGACATTTATCAGAATAGAGTCTGCAAGACACAATCTGATGAGACCTTTATCTTTTGTATCAGTCACATCATACTGTATGGCTAAAGTCGGATCTACGGGCCTATGCTTATTCTCATCAATCGCATCCCATAGATCCCGATCAATCAACAGATCTTCCATCTTCAGCTTCCACATCTCAAATTTTGTGCCAGAAAACTTCTCTACATTAATCCTCCCTGAAATGCTTGCCATCTTTCCAATCCTGCAACACAGAAATGAAATACTCTGCACAAGCTCCCACTCAAACCTTGATTAGCTCAAAAAACCCTATACCCAACAAATAGAACCAAAACTGGCCAGGCTCTGATACCACTTGTAAGGAAGCAAAGGTGTGCGGAAACGCTTCCTACGCTAATCTTGAGAGGACGGTTATGCAAATTTCAACTTAAACATTGCAAAGATCTCAAGAAATGCATAACAAAACATAAACAGAATAACAATGAACACATAACATAGTGATTATCGTGGGGAAACCCTTCCGGGAGAAAAACCCCACCCTCCAAAACCTGCACAATGTATTATCAAATCAAGATGATTACAATACACTTGCAATGCAAGTTCTTACAGGAGCGCATCACCACAACTCGAACTCAGAGAGACTCCTTCTAGCATCCAATCTTGCAAAAACTCAATTGTCCAAACACCTCCCCAAGCCCTCCCTTTATAGTGATTTTACAACCTGGAAACCACTTGTGGTTTTACAAAACCATGGGCTTAACCACCATGCCACATGGTGCCCATTTTTGACATTTACATTTCCAAGATGGAAAAACAACCAGGTTAAAATAGTATTCCCGTCCATAATTTTGTCCTCTAGTTTAGACCCCCATAAAAATTACAAAATGAGTCATTAAGGCTCTAAAAATGGCCCACCTATATTCTACTATGGACAAGACTCATTTTTAACAACTCACTAACCATTTTCCAATGCATAAACATGTGGAAAACTACCTCAAACAAATTTTAGAATTTTCTAGAAAAAAGGCTACAAGGTTGAGACACATGTTCTCAACATTCTCGCACTTGTCGAACACCTTGCAAGAGTCAGGGGATCCAAATTATCATGGACTTAATTGCTAGGGGCCGAGAGGCCCATAGACTCTGAACACCATCTGAACTTCTCTGTGCTCACGGGCTTAGTTAATGCATCAGCAACATTCACCAAAGTCTCTACCTTTTCCAGCTTCACCTTGTCATCCTCAACCATATCTCTCACAAAATGATATTGTACATCAATGTGCTTGGTCCTGGCATGAAAAGTAGGGTTCTTCGCTAGGCAGATTGCACTCTGACTGTCACTGTAAATTGTCACTGCACCCTGTTTGAACTCTATATCTGAACACAATCTCTTTAGCCAGATGGCTTCCTTACAAGCATGAGTAGCTGCCATATACTCTGCCTCAGTAGTGGACAAAGCGACCACAGCCTGTCGCTTGCTCATCCAACTAATTGCACCACCAAATAATGTAAACACATATGCACTAGTGGATCTTCTTCTATCAACATCACCAGCCCAGTCTGAATCCACATAGCCTTGAATATCTAAGGAATGCTCATTTCCTATTCCATGAAAACATATCGAGTACTCTGAAGTACCCCTCAAATATCTAAAAACTCTTTTTACTGCATCCCAATGTACTCTTCCTGGATTAGACATATAACGGGAAAGTACTCCCACTGCTTGGGCAATGTCTGGTCTTGTACAGACCATAGCATACATCAAACTTCCAACAGCACTCTGATATGGTACTCGACTCATCTCTTCCATCTCCAATGGGGATGAAGGACACTGTGAACTAGAAAGCTTTGTTCCCATTGTAACAGGAACACTCAATGGTCTTGAATCCTGCATATTGAATCTTTTCAAAATAGTACCAACATACTTGCTCTGGCCTAACCAAAGCTTTCTATTTTGTCTATCTCTTACAATCTCCATTCCCAGAATGTGCCTAGCTGCACCAAGATCTTTCATTTCAAACTTTATCAAGAGCTGAGATTTTAACTCTGCAATCAAACCTTTTCCTTTGCCAATAAATAACATGTCATCGACATACAAGGCAATAACCAAGAAATGATCACCATCAGATTTAAAATATATACAGTGATCAGATTTAGATTGCACAAATTCCAAACTCAACACATATGTATCAAACTTCTGGTACCACATCCTAGGACTCTGTTTTAAACCATACAAGGATTTCTTCAACTTACAGACCAAATGACTTTTACCTTTCACCACATAGTGCTCTGGCTGTGTCATGTAAATTTCTTCCTCCAAATCTCTATGAAGGAAAGCAGTTTTTACATCCATTTGCTCGATCTCTAGATCATAGGCTGCTGCAATAGAAAGTAAAAATCTAATGGATGTCATTTTGGCTACTGGAGAAAAAATCTCACCATAATCTACTCCCTCAACCTGGGAGTAACCTTTTGCAACCAAACGTGCTTTATACTTCTCAATACTTCCATCTGAACCTATCTTCTTCTTGAACACCCATTTACAACCAACAGGCTTTCGTCCTTCAAGCAATGGTACAAGGTCCCATGTTTCATTCCTCTTAAGAGCTGCCATTTCTTCATCCATGGCTATTTTCCAGGACTCTGAATCATTCATACCAAGAGCCTCTTCTATAGATCTCGGTTCATCAATGTTAGCATTTAATGCAAATATGCATCTCCAATCATCAGGAGAATACCCATACCTTTCAGGTGGTTTTCTTTGTCTAGTAGACCTTCGAACAAGATCTGGTTCAGGTTCAACTTCAGCTTCAGGTACCTCTTCTTCCTCTGATGATTCAGAACTCATAGAGCTCTCCTCGACTTCTTATCTTTCTAAGGGCCTTGATTCAACTCTCTCTGGTGTAGCAGGTAGTTGAATCACATCTTTCTTTTGTTCTGTTTGTTCTGGCTGCACTATAACAGAAGAAGGCTTAGTTTCTCTAAAAATAACACTTCTTGAATAAAATACCTTTTGTTCAACAAGATTCCAAAGCTTGTATCCTTTCACACCATAACTGTATCCGATGAAAATACATTTAACAGCTTTGTTGTCCAATTTAGTCCGCTTCTCCTTTGGCACATGAGCATATGCTTCGCAATCGAACACTCTCAGATGTCTAAGTGAAGGCTTGTGGCCCGACCACGCTTCCATTGGCATCTTATCAACAAGAGCTAATGTAGGAGACCTGTTTATCAGGTAGCAGGCAGTGGCTACAGCTTCAGCCCAGAACCTTTGTTCTAGTCTAGCTCCACTTAGCATACTCCTAGCCTTCTCCATCAGGGTCCTGTTCATTCTTTCTGCAACTCCATTCTGCTGTGGAGAATACGGAGTTGTCTTCTCTCTTTTAATACCACAATCTTTACAAAATGTGTCAAAATCATTAGAGCAAAATTCACCACCATTATCAGTTCTCAAACATTTTATTTTCTTTCCAGTCTGCAATTCAACCATTGCTTTAAATTCTTTGAAATGACTGAAAACTTCAGCTTTACTCCTAAGAAAATAAACCCATCTTCTTCTACTGAAATCATCAATGAAAGAAACATAATAAACTGATCTACCAATAGAAGGAACATCAACTGGACCGAATACATCCGAATGGATCAAATCCAAAATACATGAGGACTTATGAGAACTCGAGTAAAACTGAATGCGGTTTTGTTTACCATAGATACAATACTCACAAAAATCAAACTCAAGATTGCAATCATTCAACCCATCAACAAGGTTCTTATTTTTCAAGGTCTGTAGACCCTTCTCACCTATGTGGCTGAGTCTTTGGTGCCATAACATGGTCTTCTCTGCAAGCAACTTTGATTCGGTAGATAGAGCACCCTTGGGTACCCAAAACCTACGACCATCTGTTGAAAGAGAAACCCTCTCCTTTTCCAACTGAGTAGTCTTTTTCACAATCTTATCAGAAGTACTATTGCACTCAATTGTGCATGCATCAAGCTGGTACAGTGTACCCAATCTGCTTCCTCTTGCTATCACCATAGCACCTCTTACCATTTTCACACCTGCTTCAGAAAACTGTACATGCACACCCGCATCTATTAGCTTGCTAACAGATAACAAATTCCTTGCTAGTCCTGGGATATGCAAGACACCATCAAATCTTCTAATTCTACCATCAGAAAATTTCACACGAATACTTCCACGACCAACAATATCAAGTACTGAGTTATCACCCAAATATACCTTACCACCATCAAAATTTTCATACTTACTAAACCAGTTTCTATTAGGAGTCATGTGGAAAGATGCACCTGAGTCTATTAACCATGCATTGTCACCTACATGAGTGGCCAAGGCTGCGATGAAAGCATCTCCATCTTCCTTCTCGGACTTAGAATCAGAATCTTGCTTCTTCTTCTTCTTTTTCTTCTCCTCTTTGCAGTCCTTTCGAAAGTTTTCGGGTTTGCCACAGTTCCAGCAGATTGCCTTGGACTTCGTAGGAGATTTTGATCTCCCCTTATTCTTGGACTTAGAACGGCCATGCTACTTTTCATTCTTGCCTCTTTCTTTTGGTCTTCCTCGAACACTCAAAACCTCTTTGGCATTCAGAGAGACCTTCCTTCTCATCTCTTCAGAAAATAGAGAACCAACCACATCCTCCATCTTCAAGACAACTGAAGTGCTCCCTATGGCCATAACAAGGCTGTCCCATGAGTCTGACAACGAACATAGCAAGATTTGGCATCTTTCTTCTTCATCCATTGGCACCCCAACAGAGGTCAACTGAGTCACCAACATATTTAAGCTTTCCAGATGCTCAGAAATTCGTCCACCTTCTTCCATTCTCAAAGAATACAATTTCTTCCTTAAGAAAATCTTGTTCACAAGTGATTTCGCTTGATAGATCTCACTCAGCTTCTTCCAAAGCTTCTTTGCAGTAGATTCTTCATGGACATTTATCAGAATAGAGTCTGCAAGACACAATCTGATGAGACCTTTAGCTTTTCTATCAGTCACATCATACTGTGCGGCTAAAGTCGGATCTGCGGGCCTATGCTTATTCTCATCAATCGCATCCCATAGATCCCGATCAATCAACAGATCTTCCATCTTCAGCTTCCACATCTCAAAGTTTGTGCCAAAAAACTTCTCTACATCAATCCTCCCTGAAATGCTTGCCATCTTTCCAATCCTGCAACACAGAAATGAAATACTCTGCACAAGCTCCCACTCAAACCTTGATTAGCTCAAAAACCCTGTACCCAACAAATAGAACCAAAACTGGCCAGGCTCTGATACCACTTGTAAGGAAGCAAAGGTGTGCGGAAACGCTTCCTACGCTAATCTTGAGAGGACGGTTATGCAAATTTCAACTTAAACATTGCAAAGATCTCAAGAAATGCATAACAAAACATAAACAGAATAACAATGAACACATAACATAGTGATTATCGTGGGGAAACCCTTCCGGGAGAAAAACCCCACCCTCCAAAACCTGCACAATGTATTATCAAATCAAGATGATTACAATACACTTGCAATGCAAGTTCTTACAGGAGCGCATCACCACAACTCGAACTCAGAGAGACTCCTTCTAGCATCCAGTCTTGCAAAAACTCAATTGTCCAAACACCTCCCCAAGCCCTCCCTTTATAGTGATTTTACAACCTGGAAACCACTTGTGGTTTTACAAAACCATGGGCTTAACCACCATGCCACATGGTGCCCATTTTTGACATTTACATTTCCAAGATGGAAAAACAACCAGGTTAAAATAGTATTCCCGTCCATAATTTTGTCCTCTAGTTTAGACCCCCATAAAAATTACAAAATGAGTCATTAAGGCTCTAAAAATGGCCCACCTATATTCTACTATGGACAAGACTCATTTTTAACAACTCACTAACCATTTTCCAATGCATAAACATGTGGAAAACTACCTCAAACAAATTTTAGAAATAAGTGTTGCCATCAATGCCAAAGGGGGAGATTATTGGCATTTCATGAAGGTGGTCTAAGTTTTGATAATATGTTTGTTTTGTGGTGTTGTCATTTCTCCCAACATGATCTATTGAAGATATGAGTTACCGATGGTGTTGAAGGATTAACTTGAAGAATCAACTAAGGGGTATGTGCAAGATCATGGTATGCCAAACTAGGCCCTTAAGTGGCAATGAAAAATTAAAAAATCGGGTTTAGGCAAGTTGACATAAAAATTTGAACAAGTTATAAATATTATATAAAAAATATGTAAGAAGAGAATCTATAGAAAATTGAATTTAGTTTCTAAGATACTAGGCATTTTTTTAAAAATAATTATTCTATATGTTGAAAATTTCAAATTTCAATGTAGTAGTACAAAAATTTTAGGAAAAAAATAAGTAGTTGTATGTCTGACCACCTTAAACACAATCAAATGATAATTTTTTTTACAAGATTATACATATAAGTAGTAGACTCATGTCCAGATGTGACACATATTTTTTTGTAATTTTTTTCCAAGAAAATAATTAATTATGATTTTTCTTCTACAAATTTTCTACAATACAAAAAATCTTGTGTTTGACCATGTTAACTTAGTCTAAACTTTATCAAATTGAATTTTTTTTTGTTTTTCTTGGAGTAGGAAAAGCATAGAATGTGACACATCAAAAATGTTGTATAGTTTGAAAGTTATAGCTATTTTTCAAAAAGTCTATTAATCAGGACTAGAAAGATAACAAGTAGGTGTATGTATGACCACATTAAACAAATTCAAATCATAATATTTTTTTATAAGATTCTAGATAAAAGTAGTAGACTCATGTCTGGATGTGATGTATATTTTTTCATAATTTTTTTCTAAGTATATAATTAATTATGATTTTTCTGCTATAATTTTTTTTTAATATAAAAAATCTCGTGTCTGACCACCTTAACTTAGTCTAAACTTCATCAAATTGAAATAATTGTTTATTATTATTGTATTAGGTGAAGCATAGAATGTGATGTATATTTAAGATTTCAAAAATGTTATATTGTTTGAAAGTTATAGTTGTTTTTCAAAGAGTCTATCAATCAGGACTTCTTTTTCACATCACCACTTTTTGGCATACCATGAACCTGCACATACCCTAAGTGTTCATTCAGTTGGAAAGAAGATAATATGTAACATAGAGGTGATCAGATCTAGATTTGGAGATCAAGTTACAGAGGTATATTTAACTACATGTTTGACTGCATCAACTAGATTGAAGAATACAGTGAGTTATTGAGGATTGAAGTGGCATCGATAGTAAGAACAAGAGAGAGGCAAAGTGAGTTTGGCTAGATCAGCCAACTGGTCATTTTAGAGTTACTAAATGTTTCATTTATGAATTTTTTAATGTTTTGTTTGTTGGAAATTTGGTTGAGCTATGTACATAGATGTTGTCATTATGGCAACATATGTTCCCTATGAAGATCGCATAAGCTGGAAAGTAAGTATGGAAGATCGCAGACTAAAATTTTCTAAGTATGAAACAATGTTTTTGACAGAGCACCCGATACAATTTGTTTTGGCGACATTCACTGGAGCATGATCAGAGTTTTTAGAGTTGAACATAGACTCTATGGTGTCTAAGGATACACCATCTTAGTGTGAAAAAGAGTACAGACAGTACGGAAAAAGTTATGATTGTTTTACCGATGACAAAGTACAACTGATAGAGTAGTTTTGAAGACAGAACTAGTAAATGAATTAAGGGATTATTTTGCTTGTAAAAATAATGACTTTATGTTATAAAGAGATGATAGCCTAGATGTTTACTCTTGGATAAAGATATGCAAGCCAATAGGAGAAAGATATTATGTTTGTATCTTGTATAAATAAAGATGTACCGAACATACCTGAAATGTAACATGTAATATATGTAACTTGTGATAGTTGTATATTGTGATAGTAGTGAAAGTTGTTGATGTGAAGTTGTAAGTAGTACCATATTGTAATTAGTAAACATTTGTATTACTTGTTTGGGCAGTGAGCTCATTTGGTAATCAGGTTTTTTATCTACAACTCCTAACAGGGTTGAGGCTTCTAACAAGGCCTATAGTCCCTTAACCAGGATTTATACACTATATGATTGTAACAGGCTCCTAACAGGGTCAACATCCTTAACCGGATATCTTTTGATTAGTGGATCTTTGTGGGTACCATCCCCACCAAGGTTTCCTCGAGAACATATCATGTGTTATGAGTTCTTTACATTTACTATTATGTATGCTATTTAGTTTCTTATGCTTTAAAGTAATCTGTTATATCCATAAGTGGGAAAAGGTAAAAGTTTGTGAAATACTGATTAACCCCCCCCCTCTCAGTATTTCCTATTTCTAACAATTGGTATTAGAGCATAGTTACCCAGAGAAGAAACATTCAAGGAAAGCCTAGCAGCTTGAGTAAGATCTCTATGGATATGGATCAATTACAGAAGAATCTTGAAGAAGCTCTTGAGCAAATTGATATGCTTACTAATGAAAGAAACACTTTGAAAAGAAAGTATGATGATGCAAAGAATCTTATTGACAAATTGAAAGGTAAGATAGAAGATCTGAAATCTGAGAAGGAATCTGAAATTCTTGTTGAAGATTGTGATGATTTAGAAAAAGAAAATGTGATCCTTAAACATGAATTGAAGATAGAAAATCTTAAGCTTAGCTTGAAAGATGGAAATGACAACTTGAGATCTGAGAATGAAAGTTTAAAGAATGAAAATGAAGATCTGAAATCTAAACTTGGCAAGCTAACATCCGAATTTGATAAAGTCAAATTGCAGTATGATGAACTTGAAAAATATAACAAAATTGTGAAAGGTGAATTGACTCAATCCAAACAACAACTTGAGAGGCTATATTCAAACAATGAAAAGATTGATAAGCAAGTATCTTATGGAAAACCATTCTATGACAAAACTGGTCTTGGATTTAACTTATTGAAGATAGTTAGTGAAAGCAAGAAACCAGATCTGAATGAATGTGAAAGCAGTGAAGAAAAGAAGTTAGATGAGAACAAATCTGAAGATGCACCTAAGCAAGAAGAATCATCGAAGCAAGAAGATGCACCAAAGCAAGAAGAACCATCAAAGCAAGATGAATCATCCAAAGGTATGCAAAGAGAATTCAAAGGTAGATGTTTTTCTTGTAATACTATTGGTCATATGAAGAGAGATTGTATAGGTAAACAATTCAAACCTCTTAATGGATATGGTTATAATTGTCATGGTTTTCAACATAGAGCTATTGAATGTAGAAGATCTAAAGTTATTGAGAATAATTACAATAGTAGAATGCCTAGAAATACTAATAATGCAGATCAGAGATCAACTGAAGACATGAAAAGAGGAAATGGAATAGTATGTTTCAGATGCAACAAAATTTGACATATTGCTAGAAATTGTAGGACACAAATCAATCAGCAAACACCTCGATATGGAACCAATGGAATCACTTGTCTAATATGTAACAAGATTGGACATAGCAAGATTTTGTAGAATGAACAATGGAGGTAATCATCATAACCCTAACGCTAGAAACTATGCAAGAAGAAATGAAAATGCAGGAAACAAAGAGAAAGGTTGTTGTAGCAATGAAGATGAAGTAAAAAATTTTAAAGGCACAGATCAAGGAGGTATATTCAGCATTGAAGTTAATCAGGAAGGTAATGTATCTGATGGTAAGAATGAGTCTTTACCTAACCCTTCTTTAAGCACTTAAATTATGTAAATTTTTGTAGTTTAGGAACTTAGAATTAGTATAGAATTAGATTTTGAATGAGTTAAGTTTTGTGCAGTTAGATGAAGGTTTTTTATGTTATACTAATGATATGGTTAAGTGCGCAAAATGAAATATTATGTTTTGCGAGGTCGCAAGAAGATTTATGGTTGTAGGTTTATAGAATCAGCTTTTTGGCATTTTCACAGCAAAATAATTGAATGCGATGTCAGATCGAGTAAATGCTAAGTATTAAAATATTGAAATAAAATTTATTGTGATTATCAAGTGATTAGAAGTGATTTGGAAGTGAAGAAAGAAGTTTGGAAGGGAATTGCAGAAGTTTGAAGCATCGATCAAGTGAAAGCCCTAATTTTGTGAATTTAAGGTATTTATCTGACTAAGATCTTGAATCAGCTTAAAGTAATTAGATATAATCATGGATGTATCATTGATTCACAACATAAAGGATAAGAACAGACCTAGAACTAAGAAAGATCCAGTTGAACCCTCAGAAAGAGATGCTAGTTTAGCCTTATCATCTGTACCAGACGGAGTTCTTCATTTAGAGAATGTTAAAAGTTGTCTTGGATGCAAGTATGAAACCCTAAGGGAGAGTGATTTTAATGGTGAATATAAGAAATTGTACAACATAGATATGTCAGTGAAACAAGGTTATGAGCATCTAGAAAATAATGAAATCATTGAGTACTCTATGAAATATGAATTCGATGATAAGGAGTGTACTAAGATCATTTTGAGTAGGATACATAATGGTAAATTTTGGTTAGAAGATAGAGTTATAGACATAACTGCAGACCTAATTCATCATGTGACTGGATTATCAAAAGTTGGTGCAATTCCACTAGATGAGAAAAACATGAGAAAGATTGTGATTGATAACACCGGTTCAATATACAATGGCAGAGGTATAGTCATTAGTAAGATTAAGCAAGATGATGTAAAATACTTGTGTAAGATTTTGACAATAAAATTCAGTGGAAGTTCTAGAGAAGATGATATGTCAGAAGGTATGGTACACATTGCTTATTTGATTTGTGTGGAGAAGAAGCCTGTGGATATGTGTGAAATTCTAAGAATACAGTTGTTTGAGAATTTGGAAAAGATAAAGAAAGCTAAATAAACTCACTTTAGATTTTCCTCATTGGTTACTTACATGTTCTTCCACTTGCTAAGAAGATTTCCTTACACTATTGAATGGAATGATGGTGAGAATACTATGGCAAGAATCAATAAAGTTTACATGAAACATCTTATTGAGAAGGTTAATGACAATGTAAAGTTAGTGTTGAAAACTTTTCAGAACATTGTGGTAAATAGATCAAGAATTCCTCCATCCCTAGTTGAGAAATACAAAGATGATATATGTTTTATGGTTGATACTGATTTCACTTACATTAAGGCAGTAGAACCTAGACATGAATTCATACACCCTCTTGGCTATGAAATCTCTAAAGTTGAAATAGAAGGATATGTTAGTAGATTGTTGGAAAGTAAAGTTGATGCTCATGGCAACAGATTTGGAACATATGATGAAAAATTTGATTCAAAAAAGACTCTTAAGGAAAAAAAACAATCAAAGAAGAGAGTGGAGTCTACAATAAAGAAAATTCTAAAAGAATCAGGTATGAGTGAGCAGGAATTTGATATTGCAAGAAAAACTACAAAAGCAATAAAGCAAAGTGAGATACTATGATTTATATGGATCCTCTAATAGATTAAATCTAGAGAATGCAATGGTTACACATATGATTTTGACAAACAAGAAATTTGATACTATTCATGGAAAGATACCAAAAGATTTGTACAACAAACTTGTGAGAAGAAAGATGAGAGCACAAGAAGAAGATACTAAAATGAGAGAGAATGTGATTAGACAGTTCTATGAGATAAGAGATGATGACCACCTTAAATAGATCCTCAAGCCACTTGAAACCCTATTAAGAACCAAAAGAAGAATTATACAAATAATGGGAGGTCAGTATGAACAAGTAAAGACTGAAACTAAACAGGCAGTTGTGCAAGTGCTAGCAAACTTGGTAGTAGGAAAAGATAGCAAAGATCAATCAGTTGCAGAACCAACAAAGAAATAGAGTTTAGAACAAGTAGAGGCAGCAACAGAGGTAGTTGAAGTTGAAGATATTCCCTCTTCTTCTATAAACATTGGCACAGAATCTATGGACATTGAAGGAACAAAAGTTACTTTAGATTCAGATGATGTGGTACTCAACAGTTTGGATAACATTGTTGACAATTTGGTTTTGGGAGAGGAAGAAAAGAGTATTGAAATAGAGACTACTCGAATTGAAGTGCAAATGGAAACAAAGGCCCATACACCTACTGAACCACAAGAAGACATCGGTCTTACTCCTAAGACTAGAAAGGAGAAAGGAATAGGAACATTGATTGAAGATTTGAGCAAGGAAGTTGATGATGATGATCAATTAGACTTGATCACTTCTTTGAACAAAATTATTGGAAAGAACAAGAAAGTTAAGAATTTGGAAGGTAGTCTAAAAAATTTGACTGAGAAGCTACAAAGTGTTATAACTACAAAAGTCTTTGATTCAGATCCACTTGAAAGAGCAAAGATGGTAATTAATTCTTTTGATGTTGAGTTCACTAATTTGACTGATATTGCTAAGGTTAAGGCTCAGGTAGCTTATGAAGCTGAGATGTTGCAGAATATAAGTTAGAATATCAAAAATGACATTGACAGCCTTGACAGAAACATCAAGAACTTAAGGAAACATCTTGAGACTGGAAAGTGTTTGTACATTCAGTGTACAAAATCTACAAATATTTTAATTGAGGAAGAAAAGAAGATAAAAGAGAAGCAAGATGAAATTGCAGTAGAGACAAACTCTTTGGCCAGCCTAAGCATAAAGATCAGTGCAGTTGAGAAAAAGATCAAAACATTATGTGATGAGATAAGGACTTTGAATGATGAGAAGAACAAGAAAATTATCAGAATAAACATCTTGAGAGAGCATGTCTCAATCAAGTTGACTATAATAGAAGAGCAGCTAGAAGAATGTCTACTGCTAAGACATCATTTCAGAAGTTCAATTTTGAGTCCCTTCAAGCCTGTCAGATTGTAGCATACAGATTGAGTACTTTACTCAATGTAGTAGAATCAATAAAGAAGGCATGGGAGAAAGATTTTGAGACTTGGAAGATAGATTTTTCAGATTGTGTTGTAAGCCTACCAGCTTTGCAATAAGACAGTAAGGTAAAAGTTTTGACACAATTTTGTATATCCCTTTCCACCCTTTATTTTGTCATTGTTGTCAAAGGGGGAGAGATACTTAGAACATTGTCTATATATATGATAAGGAAGGATACTCATAGGGGGAGTTCTATGGAGTATTATGAAGTTTTATAGATTATGTGTATATTTTGAGAAGATATAAGGATAGTATACTTATTTTATACTATGGCCACAATTTTGATACAAATTTTGAGATTTTGACTTGTACACTTAGCCAATTTTCTCATATGTTGCCACCAATGACAAAGGGGGAGATTGTTGGCAATTTGGCTGAGGTATGTACATAGGTATTGTAATTATGGCAACATATGTTCCCTATGAAGATCGCATAAGCTAGAAAGTAAGTATGGAAGATCGCAGACTAAAATTGTCTAAGTATGAAAAAATGTTTTTGATAGAGCACCCGATACAGTTCACTGGAGCATGATCAGAGTTTGCACAGTTGAACATAGACTCTATGGTGTCTAAGGATACCCCATCTTAGTGCATAAAAGATTACGGATAGTACAGATAAAGTTATGATTATTTTATCGATGACAGAGTACAGTTGACAGAGCAGTTTTGAAGACAGAACTAGTAAATGAATTAAGGGATTATTTTGCTTGTCAAAATAATGACTTTATATTATAAAGAGATGACATCCTAGATGTTTACTCTTGGATAAAGATATGCAAGCTGACAAGAGAAAGATATTATGTTTTTATCTTGTATAAATAAAGATGTACCGAACATACTTGAAATGTAACATGTAATATATGTAACTTGTGATAGTTGTATATTGTGATAGCAACGAAAGTTGTTGATACGAAGTTGTAAGTAGTACCATATTGTAATTAGTAAAAATTTGTATTACTTGTTTGGGTAGTGAGCTCATCTAGTAATCAGGTTTTGTATCTACAACTCCTAACAGGGTTTAGGCTTCTAACAAGGCCTATAGTCCCTTAACCAGGACTGATACACTATATGATTGTAACAGGTTCCTAACAGGGTCAACATCCTTAACCGGATATCTTTTGATTAGTGGATCTTTGTGGGTACCATCCCCACTAGGGTTTTCCCTTGGCCAGGGTTTCCTCAAGAACATATCATGTGTTATGAGTTCTTTACATTTACTATTATGTATGCTATTTAGTTTCTTATGCTTTAAAGTAATCTGTTATATCCATAAGTGGGAAAAAGTAAAAGTTTGTGAAATAATGATTCACCCCCCCCCCCCCCCCCCCCTCTCAGTATTTCCTATTTCTAACATTTTTGACTTTATTGAGTTGAACAATACATTTTGGCGTGATCAAATTTGAATTTTATGTTAGTGGGTAAAACATTTTTTTGCAAATAGGCTGATTTGAAGAAAGTGTTTTATAAAAGATGGTTGAACTCAAGTTTTAGGGTAATATGTGATGATGAGATAGGTTCTTATGATTTTGTAAAGCTAAAAGAAGGATATTTAGATATTTACATGGTTTTGTGATCATAATTGAAGTGGGATTTTCAAACAAGAAGTGTCATAATCAGGTCATTCATACTTGAGTCTATCTCAAGGCAAGCCTTAATAGGTTTGTAGGTAAAATGCTTTAAAAAGGTCACTCCTAATAGAGTGAGTAGGATCTCTAAAAGGATCTAAATTATAAAATCCTCTAGTGAGGTGACTCTTAGAAGGAGTTTGAAATCCCTTAACTGGGTACTCTTTAACAAGACTGTTGTAGCTTCTAATAGGGTTAGATACTCTTAACCAAGTATAACCTCAGAAGGGTTTTTAATTTCTCCTAACAGGGAAAATTTCATGTGTACTAGAAAAATTTGTGGGAATCATTTTTACACGATGTTTTCTCCCTCTAACAAGGATTTCCATTTGAAAAATCTTATCTTGTGTTCATTGTGTGTGAATGTTTTATTTGATATTCTTCTATGTTATATTATCCTTTGCATGTTGGATCTTGTGGAAGATTATTGTTAAAATTTTCAGACTTGTGGTTGCACTGATTCACCCCCCCCCTCTTAGTTCCTTATAATACTACCATAGAAAACTCTATTTAGGGAAAAAATAGTGGGGATGGAACTAACAAGATGATGCACTCAGTTTAAAATAGTATACCCTATTAGTAATATTACAATGGGAATACACATGCATTCAAGAACACTTCCTAGAGCTCACTACTCAAATACAATAAGGGCTACAACCTTGAGGAAGGATCGCTTGCTTACAACAATCATATGGACTACAATCTATACTGGACAACAATCCACAAATCATAAATTGGATAATAACATCTCCAACATGCTTGGGTTAATTCCAATGAAGTACATATTACAATCAGATCTCTACCTTAATTGTAGATTCCACTCATAGCTCTTTGCATCACTCACTCACATCTACACATGATCCACAAATGATTGCAATTACATTTATACATTTCATCAACTTATTCCTCTAAGGTAAGCCCAGAACCCAAGTAATAAAAAGATAACCATACGTGATATAATATTTAATGTGAACCAATGAATGCCAACTAAGACATAACACAATCCCAAATACTCATCTAGAAACACACTAAGAATCCATAAATCAAACCTCGATCATTCACAATATGCTACATCACGAATTTGGCCAAGAATACTGATGCACAAGCATCTTGGGTTATTGGCAATCCTATATCACCAAAAACATGTCAAAGTTGTTAGAAGTACTCAGTAGTTGCTTTTGGGCTCTCGGTCATGCCCCGCAAGGGAATTCCAGGGAAGAGAACAAAGATTCTCTTAACAAAAGAAAGCCTAAGTAAAAATTTATGAAAAATTTTGAACTTTAAAAAGAATTATGTAATCAAAACTTCAACTTAGATTCCTTCCAAGGTTCCCTTTTCATTTTAAATTCATGATTCATTCAAATCCATTAAGTAAACTAACAACAAGATTTATTTCTCAAAGAAAACTACATCATAACTTTAAGAAATACAAAATATTTTCATTTCAACTTTCCATTTAAAAATCAGCTATATTCCTAAATATCCTTTATGAACAAGGTAACTTATAAAATTTATCCAACTCATTTGATACATTAAAATATACTACATTTGGTTTTTCAATAGCTTCACTTAAACAACAATAATGAAAGCATGTTACATAATTTGGAATGTTACAAAAATCCTTTTCTTTTCCAACATACATCTTAAACATAAAGTTCACATTTCCCTTTTCCCTTCTTCCTAAGTCTACCCATTCCAATTACATCATTTTAAAATACATTACTGATTACATTGCATTCAACTCCTCATAAGAGGTAACAAGATTATGCATCGTGAAATATAATCACAAGGCCTTCATTCTTCATAACTGGTACATAAGCATGCATGAATCTTCAAGCACTGTATCTGCAAAAGATACCTCGATAAAAATGTTTACCACCCAACCACGTGGATACCTATAAGGCCCACTCCCCCGTGCTAGGAGATAAACACCAAGGTCCACAAAGAAGGAATAGCTAGGCCAAACCTAGAGTTGGATAATCTTTCCCAAAATAGCAAATGAAAAGAGAGTCAAAGTATAAATCTTTCCCAAAAGGTTCTAAGGCTTGGGTAGAAACTCTAAGAAACAACCTAAGTGAGTGTCATCACATAGCCCTCACCCCTTGGGTTGTCCTGGTACTAGCCACTCTGGGCCCCGGCCCCCAAGTAGGCACATGCGGGATCGAATGTCTTTCATACTGACAAGCGTCATTCGATCCTACCTACGCATAGGTACCTTCTCCCACTCCCATCCATAGCCTTTACTAGCACTAATGGCATGGGCGAGGCACATTTAATCTTTTTAATGTTTTAACCCATTCCCATCAGTTTAATTAAATTTTCACTTGTTAAATAACTCTTCAATCGGTTATCCTGGTTCTAGCCACTTTAGGGCCCCGGCCCCGCACTAAGAGCCACTCACTAGGTGTCGTTAGGTTTTCTACCCTCAACCCATACATCACAATTACATCATACACATAGTAAAAGCATATTGCAAACACATTTGAGAACTACTACCAAGAATTGAAAATAATAGGATAGTTATGTATGTTTAGAGAAATTAGGTATGTTAAGAATGTTTAGAATGTCTTGACTCTAAACCCTAAACTGCTCCTTACAAACATTCTATCTCAATAAAGGCATCTAAATGTACTGAAAATAATCTCCACTAAACAAGGAATGAACAATCTTCAGGTTTATACAAAATTTCTTTCTAAACCTTAAACCTGGCTAATCCTGAAAATTGACTAAGTCCGATTTAATTAAAAATCTAAAATTTAAAAGTTACAACTTAACTCCTAGGAACCTGAAACCTATTCCAATGGATTCAAAGGGTACCTAATCCCTTTATACAAGTATAACTTAAAGTATAAGAAATTAAAGTACGTAAACTTATACTTTAATGTTATAATTGTATAAAGTCTGAATCCTATTTTCCTCGGTTAGCACACTACCGACCTAGCTCGGTTAACACACTACCGGCCTAGCTCGGTTGACACATTACCGACCTAACTCAGTTGACACATTACCGACCTAACTCGGTTGACACATTACCGACCTAACTCGGTTAACACATTACCGACCTAACTCGGTTCACACATTACCGACCTTACTCGGTTAACACATTACCGACCTAACTCGGTTAACACTGAGCCGACCTAACTCGGTTAACACATTACCGACCTAACTCGGTTAACACATTACCGACCTTACTCGGTTAACACATTACCGACCTAACTTGGTTAACACACTGAGCCGACTGGAACTGCAGAGAATGATTGTCAACTTTGTCTTGCGGGTAAAACTGGGTGTTATGGGGACTAAGGTTGCCTAATATGAGCACGACCCATTTGAGATATCCTAGTTTCCCTTCAGAAATGGCCCATCAATCCTCCCTACCTATCTAACAAATATATTCTAGATCTGGGAAAAGAAAGGGTGGCACATAGATAGACATGAAACAGTAAGGTTGCAACAAAAGTTCTAAAATCTGGAAGCGTTCATAATACATCCAGTGACAGTAAAATACACTACTCTACCAGATCAAAACCACTTCTACCCTTCCAAGGAGGTTTCACCACAGTGAACATACAAACATTCATAAAATAACTTTCCACAAACACATTTCAAATACATAGAAAATAAAGCATATATATATATTTTGCAACCATAGCACAATATACAGAAACTTTTCCAGAAATCTAGATTTTACATTCATTCTACAAGATAAATCTACTTCTCAGGATGGGTTCCAACCTGGAGTCCTGCGAAGACCAGTTGGAGAAGAAGGAAGATCAAACCCTCTCCAATGTTTCCAACACTCCTTGAATCCCTTTGCTCGCAATCTTCCAGCCTCTACCCGTAACAATCCAAATGCCAAACTCATAGGATAAATTTTCTACAACAATAATAATAATAATCCTCTTCTCCCCACACCTTTTACACAGGAAATCTTTCCTATAAATAGGATGGAGGAGGAGGTTGCACAGGTAATCCAACCGGTGCAACCATCTCAACTATCCATCCGTTAATGAGATGGTTTTGAAAACTCATTCCCGTAAAGGAATAAATAAACTATAATCTAAGTCCTTAAATTTAAGGATATTAAAATAAATATTATAATCTTAAAACAATTTATTAAATTATTTAACTATGGTAATAGGATAATCCTATTTACCATACCGCTAATTGATCTAATTATTTATTAATATAATAAATAACTACATGGTACTAATTATATATAAATATATGTATGCATATGCATATGTGTGCACCCATATGCCTATGTGTACATATATTATTACAAGCATAATATTATTATTATAAAACATATTATTATTTTTATTGCTATAGACTCTTTGTCGTTATTAGTATTATAAAATAATACCATAAATAAGGTACATTATTATTAATGTTAAACATTAGAATAACATTATTATAAACTATATTGTTTATTCATACCTTAATCCTCATTCTAAAATATATATGTATATATTAAGTAGTCACTAACATAGGTTAGAATTTTACCACTATTATTTAAAACCTTTTACTATTAATATTTCCTTAGACATTAAAATACCATTAAATTAATCCTTATCATGGGTATTAAAACCACATGATTTAATTGCACTAAAAATCACTCCTAATGAGATACGCTACTAAATCATACCCTCAAATGAACAATAATCTACATCCATGATCTACTAACAGAATTGAACATATCACGAAGGCAAGAACTAGCTACAAGATCCACAATTCCATCAATTACAAAACCACATAAGACATTTACACAAGGGACTGACTCGACACTTCCCACCTAAGGATAAAAGGATCAAAGGTGAAGTTTCTTCCTGTGGACCTGGTGATACCTCCGTAACAAAAACAATGATCGATGATTTTGAGGGATCGCTCAGACCTGTGAAGCCAGGTGGAGACGACACCCGGTACCTGCAATCCTGCATCACCAAGAAGAGATACATATATATACATATAGAGATACAAATCAGATATATGCAAGCAGATGACCAGGATCGATACATCGTGTGGACCTCAACTAAGTGAGTAACTACAACTTCATCCTGGAGTCATGAAAAAAACACATCAGACACATCCATGAAACATAAAACATCATGATAGTGGTTAGATTCAAATAATTGGGTTAGATCCATATAAAAAAATAGATAATTTTCTAATCTCATAAACATGTAATTACTAACCATAAATGAGCATATTCATCATGTCATCATCCACAAAACATAAATGTAAATGTATAGTCTTGACCATAATAATAATAAAATGTCCAAATCAGAAAAGTCTAAGTATCACCATAGGAGAGGTATTACACTCTCGGTGAAGTATTCTTGTTTCACCGACAGGGCTCAATTGTTGGTCAATTCGGTTGTTCACCAAGTTGGTTCAATTTCTCACTGAGTTGCTTCGGTTGTTCATTGAGTCAGTTTCAGTTGCTCGGTATTATTTCTCATTGAGTGGTTTATTTTGGGTTTATATTGACGCTGACTTGTGAATTTGATTTTGGTCAGGGTGTTAATGGTTGCATCGATCATTCGAAAGCATGTGGACCTAAATATACGTCATCTCTTCCTCCAATGGTGGATCTAATGGATCTTGGCCAACCTTTTTGGTGGCCTCTTATTTGAATATAGTAGCATGTTGTATATCTTAGGGAAGATTTAGAAGAAAATATTTTAGAGGAGATAGAATTGAGAAGTTGATAGATCCTCACATGTATGAGGATTTTTTTTATTTGATTTCTGATTGTGTTGGTTCAAACTAGGAAGACCTTATAGCCAAGCATGTATGAAGTTTGTGATGAGTAATATATGAGTTTTCTACATTCTCTCTCTCCCTATCTTGTGTTGTTTCTTCTTAGTGTTATTTTTGTAAGAAGGTTGGTGGTTGGGTGTTCTTTTGGCCCCATCCTCCTTCCATCCTTGTGTCAGGTGGTATCAAAGAGAGGATAGATCTAGTTCCTTCTTGTAAGCCTTATTTAATATCTTGTTGTGGGGTGGTAGATTGTGATTTCACCTACAATTATAGAGGGTTTCAAGATGGTTTGTGGGAGGTTAGATGTAGATCTAGGATTATTTGATATGATAAGATAGATTACTGCTAGATAAGAATTTGTTGAGACATCCAAATGTAGAGGAAGACATCTTGATGATGTTAGTAATGAAGAAATTGAAGATGAACAAGATGAAGCAGAACCTGCACCTATGATGGATCAAGGTGAAGAAATACTTTTGAAGGCATTAAAAAATTTGAAGGCTAGACCACATTTATATTAGGAATGAATGCTAAATGTTTGGCAGCCATTCTGTAGCATTTTTTGTTGCATTCATGACTATGATTGTCATTGATGTCAACACAGTGATTTACCAGAGACTTGCAGAGAAGTAGATAGATTTTTTATTAGCGCACATGGCTTATTGTAGTTGGAGCTATGCGATGTTTAGGATATAATCCTTGATATGTTATATATCTATGGTTAAGAGCATAGATAGTAATTCATGTATTCATGGAAGTTATGAGAACTTTTGTGGAAGCAGTATTTAGGTAGTGTTCCTGAGTAGCGGTTTGTGGAGGATGATATCTCCTAATTAGGATGGAATCTAGTTTTGCATCATTAAAGGGAAGTTGAAGACACATTGATAGTGACATGGATGACAGTGCAAACTTTGAGGTCACACAAGTGAAGATTTATTGTAGCTAGAAGCTGACAATTTTGTGTAATTTTGATGTAGCGTGTGGAAACTTTTATGTTGTAATTGTATGCCAACTCATTTGTAATTATTTGAGTGTGGTATAAAGGAAGGAATGTGTTTCCTTTTTGTAATGTAGAAGAGGATAGTAGTGTATGAATATGAAGTGAAGAAAAGAGATAAATGTGAAAGTGAATTTTTGAAGGAAGACATGCGAGGTATAGAGATCTGAAATTGAGATCTGGTGTAACAGTGAGTGCAATTTGGCACAGTCAGAGAAGAGGTAACATATTATTATATTGAGTAATACAAATATTATTTGGACAATGTGTTTAGTGATCTTACCCTGAAGCTGTTTGGGTAGTGGGTCCTTCTTTCTTCCATAACTCTTAATAGGGTTAGAATCTTTTAACAAGGATTCAAGATCTCCTAACAGGCATTCATATGTACTGAATGTATTTCATAAGACTCCTAACAGATTCCATCCTTTCACAAGGAATATTCATATTAGTGCATCTTTTTTGGGAATCATTCCCACCGGGGTTTACTCTTTGATCAAGAGGTTCCCTAGTCAACATATCTTGTGTCATTGTGTTGTTGTGTATGAATATCTTTTTATGGTTAGTAATTATATTGCTTACATGGTTTAATGTTGTTGAAGTTGATAAAAGTTATAATCATCTGATAGCTAATTCACCCACCCCCCTCTTAGTTATCTTGGTGGACTTTACTTTCTAACAATTGGTATCAGAGCAGCAGGTCCTTGAAAAAGAAGTTTAACAGCTTAAGGAGATCCATGGTGAATTTCAGGAAATAAAGCCCTAAGTTTGATGGAGTAAATTTTGACAGCTGGAAAGAAAAGATGAAGAAAAACCTACTATGTTTAGGACCAGGTTATTAGTTGATTACAAAGAATGATAAGAATATCATTGAAGAAGAAAATCTTGAAACATGTACTACTGATGAGAGAGATCTATTCATGTGTAACATACTTGCAAGAGAAGCACTTTTGACAGCCCTTTCGGAGAATGAGTATAGTTAGGTAAAATGTTTGAAAAAATCTCATGAAATTTGGAATGATTTACACTCTAATTTTGAAGGTGATGAACATGCAAAAAGAATTAGATTACATAATTGGATATGTGCATTTGAAGATATAAGAATGTTGGAAGATGAATCTATTAGAAGCTATATTGGTAGAATGTCAGAAATTATTACAGGTATAAAATTTTGTGGAGGAACAAAGATAGAGAATGAAGTGATATGGAAAATTCTAAGGACATTGACCCCTATATTTAAGAAGACAACATAGATGATTGAAAAATTTATACCTTGTACTAAAAACTTTACAAGAGAGACTCTTCTCGGAAGATTGGAAGTAGCAGAAATGAACCTGAGATTATCAAGAGACTTACCTAGAATGGAGATAGCATTCATGTGCTCTTAGTGTTCACCCTACTTTGTCAAGAAGCATCAGTGTGAGTGGAGATTATGCTGGCAGAAGAAGATCTAGAAATGAAGAAGACAAGAAGATTGAAGAAGGTATTGCCTTGCTTGTGAAAAGAGAACTAGACGTTAAGAAAATATTTAAATTTTGGACTTGTCAAGAATATGGTCATTTTGCATCTAAATGTCCTAAGAGAGTTAAAAAGTACAGAAATAATTTCAAACCTAGAAGATCTAAGGAATGTTATTATGCTAATGATGAAGATCTTGAAGCTAGTATAGAAAGAACTTTACGTGAAAGTGATACTGAGAATAATGATGACATAGGATTTGTAGCAATTAAAGAAGAGAATCATGAAATTGATGTTAAGGAAGAAAAAGCCTTAGTTTCTCAAGCTAAAAAGAAAGCTGATTGGATTATAGATAGTGGTTTTTCACATCATATGACTGGAGACATGAAAAAGTTCATAAAGTTTAATGAATATGATCGAGAAGTTGTTAGAGTTTGAAACAATGCACCTTGTTTGATTAAAGGTATAGGATTTATTACTCTTGATGGAATGACTAATACTGATGATGTTTATTTTGTGGATGGATTGAAACATAATCTTTTGAGTGTTGGATAGTTAGTTGATAAGGGATATCAAGTTTGGTTTACTGAGAAAACTTGTGTGATAAAAGATAAAGATGGAAATCTGATTGGAATTGGATCTAGAACCAAAGGTAATCTATTTCAGTTGAATCCTACTGAGATGACATGTTTGATTACTAAGATTGATGACAGTTGGTTATGGCATAGAAGGTTTTGTCATATAAACTTTGACAACATTGTGAAAGTAAGTACTAAACTTGCAGTAAGAGATTTGCCTAAAATTATGAAGCCTACTAACATGATTTGCAAACAATGTGTAATGGCTAAATAGAAGAGAAGTTCTTTTCCCAGTAAGAAGTTCACATCTATAGAAAAGCTAGAGATTGTTCATACAGATTTGAGCGGTCCTACTAGGACTAGAGGATTCTATGGAGAAAGGTATTTTATGATTCTTGTTGATGATTTTACAAGAATGATGTGGATTGCATTTCTTAAAGAAAAATTTGAAGCATTTGATAAGTTTAAGATTATTAAGAATAAATTTGAGAATGAATCTGGAATGAAGATCAAATGGTTGAGCTCTAGTAGAGGTGGATAATTTACTTCTAGAGAGTTTAACATCTTTTGTGAAGAAAATAGCATTAAGAGATAGTATTCAGCACCTAGAACACCTAAAAAAAATGGAATTGCAAAAAGAAGAAACAGATCAGTGACTAAAGCAGCAAGAGCTATGTTATTTGAGAATGATTCAACGAAGATATTCTAGAGAGAAGCAGTGAACACAACAATGTATACAATGAACAAAGTGCAAATCAGAGTAGACACAGATAAGACACCTTATGAATTATGGTTTGGACATGCACCCTCAGTTAAGTATTTTAAATTTTTTGGAAGCAAATGTTATATAAAGAGAGATGATGATATTGGAAAGTTTGATCCTAGAAGTGATGAAGGTATATTTCTTGGATATTCTTTGAAAAGAAAAGCCTATAGATGTTACAATAAAAGAACTAAGACTATTGTTGAAAGAGAAAATGTTAAAGTTGATGAAAAGTTCAAAATTCAGGAAAGAATGCTTGATTATGAATCAAATGAAGAATCTCATCCTAAACCTAACACTTGATCTACTAAATTATTTTATGAAACTGACAATGATTTTTTGAATGAAAGCCACAGTGAAGTCATTGAAGAACCTATATCTGAAGTAAGATCTGGGACAGTGACACCTAGCAAAAGTTTGTTAAGAAATCATCAAAAGAGGAGTTCTAACTTGAAATAAAGTACAAGAATAGTTATGTTTGATTTCTCAAATTGAACCTAAGACTACTAGTGAAGCTTGTGAAGATGAAAGTTGGACTAATGCTATCAAAGAAGAACTAGATCAGATTGAAAAGAACAAGACATGGGAATTGGTCCCTAGACCTAAAGACAAGAATGTTATTGGAACTAAATAGGTATTCAGAAACAAGATGAATGAACAAGGAGAAGTAGTAAGAAACAAAGCAATATTGGTAAGTAAGGGTTACTCACAGTAAGAAGGAATTGACTATGATGAAACCTTTGCACCTATTGCAAGAATTAAAGTAGTAAGAATGTTTTTGGCTTATGCAACTTACAAGAAATTCAAAGTATATCAGATGGATGTGAAGTCAGCATTTTTGAATGGAGAATTGGAAGAAGTCTACATTGAGCAGCCTAAAGGTTTTCCTTTGACTCAAGAAGGAGACATGGTATGTAAACTAAACAAAGCTTTATATGGACTTAAACAAGCACCTAGAACTTGGTATGCAAGACTGGATAAGTATTTGTTAAAATTGGGATTTACAAAAGGAACAATTGATAGCAATTTTTACACAAAAGAAATTGAAAATGGTTTGTCGATTATAGTTATTTTTTTTGATGACATTATCTTTGGAGGAGAAGATGAAGCTAGTGACAAATTTGCTGATGAAATGAAGACTGAATTTTAAATGAGTATTATTGGTGAATTGAAATACTTTTTGGGATTACAAATAACACAAAACAATGATGGTATCTTTGTAAGTTAGACAAAGTACCTGAATGACTTGTTGAAAAGATTTGGAATGGAGAATTGTAAACTAGTTGGAACACCCATGGTGACTAGACATAAGTTATCTAGCATAGATGAGACTCATGCAGTGGAATAGAAGAAATACAGATCTGATATAGCACATTCAGTTGGAATTGTAGAATTGTAGAAAGCTTTTAAGTTGAACCTAGAGAATCACATTATGCAGCAGTAAAGGGGATACTGAGATATTTAAGAGGCACAATGGACTATGGATTATGGTATGAAAAATATGATGAGTTTACCCTATGTGCTTATACAGATGCTAATTGGGGAGGCAGTGTTGATGATAAGAAAAGCACCAGTGGTGGAGAATTTTTCCTTGGAGGAAGATTGGTTTCTTGGCTAAGCAAGAAGCATAATTGTATCTTCCAAAGGACAGTAGAAGTAGAATATGTAGCAATAGCAAACAATTGTAACTAGATAATTTGGATGAAGCAAATGCTGAAGGATATTGGAATAAAGTTTGTTGAACCTTTTGTCATACATTGTGACAACACCAGCACAGTTAGTATGCCTAAGAATCCTGTATTACATTCTAAGACAAAGCATATAGAGATTAAGTATCATGTTGTAAGAGAGAAAGTTGCTAAGAAAGAAGTCAGACTTGAGTACATAAGTACAAAAGAGCAGATAGAAGATATATTCACAAAGCCTTTGCCTAAGGATACATATGTGTATCTAAGAGGTATGCTTGGGGTTATGCCCCAGCCTACTTTTGAAAAGTGATGTAGTTGGTTGCATCTGTCCAGTGGTATATGAGCCTTATCTTTCTTCTGGACTAGATGTTGGTACTTCCTCTATGGGGGAGTATGTGTATCTGAGCTGAGTCATGAGAACTCTAGTGAATGTACTTTCTGAATAGTGTCTTTTGACATTGGATTTTTTGTTGACATGATGATGAAATTTCTATCATTGATGTCAATGGGGGAGAAGTATACATGAAAAACCATCTGAAAGATCTGTTGGAGAGAAATGAATAGGATAAAAAAGCAAGATTTGATTGATGCAGAAGACTTGAAGCATTTTCAAAGCAGCAGTGTTGCAGTATTGGATTTTTGAAACATTGGATATTTTTTCATCTATGTTGCCATCATTGCCAATGGGGGAGATTGTTAGGAATGAATGCTAAATGTTTGGCAGCCATTCTATAGCAATTATTGTTGCATTCATGACTATGATTGTCATTGATGTCAACATAGTGATTTACCAGAGACTTGCAAAGAAGCGGACAGAGTTTGGATTAGCGCACGCGGGTTATTGCAATTGGAGCTATGTGATGTTTAGGATATACTCCTTGATATGTTATATATCTATGGTTAAGAGCATAGATAGTAATTCATTTATTCATGGTAGTTAAAGGGAAGTTGAAGACACATTGATAGTAACATGGATGATAGTGCAAACTTTGAGGTCACACGAGTGAAGATTTATTGTAGTTGGAAGCTGACAATTTTGTGTAATTTTGATGTAGCGTGTGGAAACTTTTATTTTGTAATTATATGCCCACTTATTTGTAATTATTTGAGTGTGGTATAAAGGAAGGAATGTGTTTCCTTGTTTTAATTTAGAAGATATAGTAGTTTATGAATATGAAGTGAAGAAAAGAGCTAAATGTGAAAGCAAATTTGTGAAGGAAGACATTGCGAGGTACAGAGATCTAAAATTGAGATCTGGTGTAACAATGAGTGCGGTTTGGCATGGTCAGAGAAGAGGTAACATATTATTCTATTGAGTAATAAAAAGATTATTTGGATAGTGTGTTCAGTGATCTTACTCTGAAGCTGTTTGGGCAGTGGGTCCTTCTATCTTCCATAACTCTTAACAGGGTAAGAATCTTTGAACAAGGATTCATATGTACTGAATGTATTTCATAAGACTCCTAACAGAGTCCATCCTTTTACAAGGAATATTCATATTTTTGCATCTTTCATGGGCATCATTCCCACCGGGGTATAGTCTTTGATCAAGAGGTTCCCTAGTCAACATATCTTGTGTCATTGTGTTATTGTGTATGAATATCTTTCTATGGTTAGTAATTATATTGCTTACATGGTTTAATGTTGTTAAAGTTGATAAAAGTTATAATAATCTGATAACTAATTCACCCCCCCACTCTCAGTTATCTTGGTGGACTTTACTTTCTAACAATTTCAATCCTCCTAAATATAGTAGAAGGTTGGATTCAGATGATTTGATGGATTGGATAACTGAGATGGAAAATTATTCTAACTAAGAAAAATTTTCTAAGGAAAAGAAGGTGAAAATTGCAAGTACAAAATTAGCATGCATGGAATTCTTATGCAGTAAGCCTTCAGTATATGATGCATGGACATGATATCAAGATGATATCATGGGCGCAGAGGTTAACTATAAGTACAGATAGTTATATAGTAGCTTGTCTCAGCAGTGTTCCTGACAGAGTTACAAGCAGTGTTCTGTGTATGGTTGTCTGTACAATTGTCTTATGGGCATGCACCCTAGGATATATGTTGAAGACATGTTAGTTCTATTTACGTTATGAATACATAGTCTAATGATGAATGTAAGTGAAGTTATGCAGTCGCTATTCACCAGTAGCAATTTCATGTGTTTTTTCAAAAGAGCTGACAGAGATTTTATTGTTTCTTGAGTTGCGCCTATCTTGAGGATATGTGCTCTTGGAGTTAAGCTTGGAGAAGTGTTATTGATGTTTTGTTAAGAGTGCATAGGTTAATTCAACTTACAAAGAAAGTTCCAGTTGTTTTGGTAGAGCCGATAGTGTGTGGCGTGCGTCTAAAATTATTTTATTAGATAGGTCCCAAAATGAGTTGCATGCATAATAGAGCTGATAGAATGTTTGTTGGATTTTATTATGGCTTCTCTAATATGATTTCAAGGTGGTTCTAACAAGCTGACTTGATTATATCATTTGGAGGGAAGATATTTATAGGCAGTCATTTGTGATTGCTTAAGTGTGGTTCATGGTTGATTAAGCAGAGTAGAGCAGAGTGTGTGAAGTGTTGAACCATTAGAAGAAGGTCTATGTGACCAAGTAGAGAATTTGTGCTATTGATTGGAACTAATCCAGATAGCAGGTCAAAGCGTAGTTCACTAAGATCTAGATATAGTGTGTATCTGTTATTCAGAAGGTTGTATCCTTCGCTCATTTGAGTAGTGAGCTCTCGGGCAGTGCATCCTCTTCCCTAATAGGGACAATTGTAAAAGACTCCTAACAAGGTCAAACCCTTAACCAAGTCTACTGTACTTAATATATTGTAAAGCTACACCTAATAGGGTAAAGGATCTTCTAGCAAGGATCATTATACACTAGTATAGAATATTAGTGGGTATCAAGTCCCACTAGAGTTTTTAGCTATTTGGGTTTCCCCATAACCAAACTATTGGTGTTGTGTTCAAGTGTTCTTTCATTGTGTTTATGCTTTATGTTTAAGTATACTTAATTGGATAAAGAATTCAAACTTGTAGATAACTTATTCACACCCCCCCCCTCTCAGTTATCTCTTGGGACTATTCCTAACAATTGGTATTAGAGCCAAGTGCCTCAGAGAGAAATTTTAATAGGTTGAGGTTGATAAGATGGCATATTTCAGGAAAGAAAGTCCTAAGTTTGATGGAGATAATTATCTTGATTGGAAGAACAAGATGGTGACCCATTTTCAGTGCATTGCTTTTGAAGTTTTTAATGTAGCCATCCAAGCAGCCAAGATTCCTACATTAGAAGACCTTGCAAAAGATAATGCTACTAATGCTCAAAAGGAATTGTTTCATCAGAATGGTATTGCTAAAGAAGCCCTTATTAGTGCCCTATTTGATGGTGAATTTTTAGAAGTAAAAAAGATGGATACAGCCCATAAAATTTGGAAGCACCTTGAAGACATTTTTGAAGGAGACAAACAAGCAAAGGATGCACGTAGAAAGATATGGAAGAAAAGATACAATGCATTAGATATGCTTCTTGAAGAAAATATCAAAGCTTACAATCAGAGGATTAATGAAGCGGTTGCTGGAATTAGGAACAATGGTGGAGAGATTTCTGAGGAAAACATTATGGACAAGTTGATGACTACTCTTACTCCAAAATATGAGAACAAGATCAAAATCCTTGATGAGACCATGCAGCTTACATCAAATTTCAAGAGAGAGACCTTGATCAGCAAAATCTTAGCTTTCAAGATTTCAAGATTGAAGACAGAACCAAAGAGTGAGACACCTTTCAAAGCAATAGTTTATGGTAAGAAATCTGCAAACACTTCTGGTAATTCTGATGATGATGAAGATAAAACACTAGATGATTTTATTGCTATGATTTCCAAAAGAGAAAATAAATGAAAAGGAAAATATGAAGGTCAATTACCATTTAAGTGCTTTTCATGTAATAATATTGGTCACTTTGCATCTAAGTGTCCCACTAGAGCTAGAAAGTTCAAAAAGGATTATAAGCCTAATTATTCTAAGGAATGCTACTATGCTAGAGATGGAGTCTCAGATGAAGAATTAGGTGAAGAAGAAATTGGATTCATTGCTATTGTAGACAAAACAAATATTAAGTCAGTTCCTAAAAATGAGAAAATGAATCAAGAGCTAGCATTGATTTCCCAAGCAGATATAAGAACAGACTAGATTATAGACAGTGGTTATTCACATCACATGACAGGTGATAAAGGCAAGTTTGTTCATTTGGACAAATAAAATGGAGGTATGGTCAGATTTGGAGAAACACTCCTAAACCTATAGTTGGTAGAGGAGCCATCACTTTGGATGGAAAGAATAGTACTGATGATGTTCTTTATGTTGATGGTTTGAAACATAACCTTCTCAGTGTTGGATAGTTACTTGGTAAAGGCTATCAGTTGGAGTTCAAAGATGACAAATGCATCTTTAACAAAAAAGATGGTGTTATGATTGCATCAAGAACAAAGACAAGAGGTAATGTTTTTCAACTTAATTCAGAAGCAAGTTGTTTTGTTGCTAAAGTTGATGACAGTTGGTTGTGACATAAAAGACTATGTCATCTCAATTTTGATAACATAGCAAAGATAAGCAATGTTAAAGTAGTAAGAGATCTACCTAGCATAGAAAAGCTAGTTGATACTATATGCAAGGAATGTGTGATGGGGAAACATGTGAGAAATTAATTCAGGAGCAAGCATAATTCAGCAAAGAACAAGTTGGATCTAATTCATACAGACCTTTGTGGACCAACTCAAACAAGATCATACTATGGTGAAATGTATTTTCATTTTTTTGTTGATGATTATACTAGGATGATGTGGGTTGCATTCTTAAAAGATAAGTCAGAAGCTTTTGAGAAGTTCAAAATATTCAAAGCTAAGGTTGAGAATGAATCGGGATTAAAGATAAAATGTTAGAGATCCGATAGAGGAGGAGAATTCACCTCATACAAATTTTATGAGTACTGTGAAGAACATGGGATAAAGAGACAGTTAAGTGCACCTAGAACACCTCAGCAGAATGGAATTGTAGAGAGAAGGAATAGGATCATTCTTGATATAGCGCACACCATTATGATAGAAGGAAAAGTTGCACACACCGATTGGAGAGATGCGGTCAATACAACAGTCTATAAAATCAATAGAATTCATTTAAGGCTTGGTGCTAACAAAACACCTTATGAGCTATGGTTTGGTAATGTTCCCACTGTAAAATACTTTAGAATCTTTGGAAGCAAGTGCTACATCAAGAGGGATGAAGTAGTAGGCAAGTTTGATGCAAGAAGTGATGAAGGTATTTTTCTTGGTTACTCTACTAAAAGTAAAGCTTATAGATGTTTCAATTTAAGATTGAAAAAGATCATTGAAAGCTCTAATGTAAAGATTGATGAAAAGTTTATGATTCCAAAAAGATATCATGATTACTCACCCATGATTGAAGAAGAACCTAGACCCTCCAATAGTGAGATAGTTATTGAGGAAATGTTTGACAAAATTGATGTGTTGTTCAATGACCCTGAGACAAGTGAAGAAGGTACTCCTAAGGCTGATGAGTCAGCATCACCTAAAGTTCTAAAGTTTACATCAAGAAATCATTCCAAGAAAGACATCATTGGAGATCAGAGCGGCAAATTCTTAACAAGATCACAAGTAAAGAACTCAACTAGCAATGATGCGGTATGTTTACTATCTCATATTGAACCTTTAAGTGTTGAAGATGCTTGTAAGGATTCATATTGGCATGATGCTATGAAAGAAGAACTTGATCAGATCATTAAGAATGACACTTGGGAACTGGTCCCAAGACCTAGTGATAAGAATGTGATTGGAACAAAGTGGATATTCAGAAACAAGATGAATGAAGATGGTATAGTAATAAGAAATAAAGCAAGATTAGTATGTAAGGGATATGCACAAAGAGAAGGCATTGATTATTCAGACACATTTGCACCTATGAGTAGATTAGAAGCTACTAAGTTTTTTTTAGCTTATGCTACAGCTAAAAACTTCAAAGTTTATTAGATGGATGTCAAATCAGCATTCTTGAATGGAGACTTAAAAGAAGAAGTATACATTGAGCAGCCTGAAGGATTCACCTTATTAGACAGACTTGATATGGTATGCAGATTGAAGAAGGCCCTCTATGGACTTAAGCAAGCTCCTAGAGCATGGTATGAGAGACTAGATGGATACTTAACAAAGATTGGATTCAAGAAAGGAGCAGAAAATTGTATTCTATTCATTAGAGAGACATCTGAAGGTTTATTACTTCTAGCTATATTTGTTGATGACATTATCTTTGGAGGTAATGACAAACTCAGTGTTGAATTTGCCAAAGAAATGCAAAATGAGTTTGAGATGAGTATGATTGGTCCTATCAAGTACTTTTTGGCATTAAATGTGTAGCAGACAGAAAAAGGGATTCTCATTAATCAATCAAAGTATGTGAAACAGATACTGAAGAAATTCAAGATGGATGATTGCAAGCCAGTAGGAACCCCTATGATTACTAGATGCAAGCTTACAAAGGAAGATGACTCACCAATAGTTGATATAACATTGTATAAGTCTACGATTGGTAAACTCATTTATCTTACTTAGACTAGACCTGATATTTCCAATGAAGTTGGTATAGCTGGAAGATTTCTAGCAAAGCCTAAACAAAGTCACCTCATGGCAGTAAAGAGAATATTTAGATGTTTGCAGGGCACTATAGATTATGGTCTATGGTATCCTAATTTAGAAAATGTTGAGCTTCATGTGTACACAGATGTAGATTGGGCAGGATGTGTTGATGACAGAAAAAGTACTTTAGGTGGAGTAGTCTTTCTTGGTGATAGACTTGTCACTTGGACAAGAAAGAAACAAAATTGTATTTCTTGGTCAACAACAGAAGTGGAGTATGTTGCAGCAGCCTTGAATTGTTCTACAATTGTTTGGATCAAGTAGATGATAAAAGATTTTGGAATTCAGATTGATTATCCTATTGTTATTCACTATGATAACACTAGCACTATCAATATGTCAAAGAACCCTATGATGCATGCAAAGACAAAACACATTGAGATCAAGTATCACTTCCTAAGAGAGAAAGTGGAAGAGAAAGAAGTCAAGTTGGACTATGTGAGTACTAAAGAATAGTTGGCAGACATATTCATAAAGCCCTTGCCTAAGGATACTTTTGAGTATCCTAGGGGGAAGTTGGGAGTAGTTCACTTCCCTTATTCTACTTAGAAGGAAGTGGGAATGGCATCAATCCTCAAGGATTGATGGAAGGTTGACTAATATACCTCAGGAGTAGTATTGGTGCTTAAAATGAGTGGCACCCTTTTCCATTGATGTCAAAGGGGAAGTATATATATAGATTCATGAAAAACAAAAGTAAAAAGAGGAGTAATATACTAAGGGGGAGTAGCAATCAGTTATGATAGTGGTACAGTTGAGGAAATGGAGATTATTAGAAAATATTGGAGTAGATGGAGGATTCATCTTTGGGAAAGTTTTGAAGAGGAAATGGAGAATTTTATAAAAGAAATGTTCATTTTCATTGATGGTGGTTTTTCATTCCACATGTTTCCATCAATGCCAAAGGGGGATATTGTTGGAGATTTTCCAGTAGGCCAGTACTAACTATATGTTTGTGATTGATGACAACATATGGAAAGTAGCATGTGTGGAAGTATTATGTAGTAAGCCTTTAGTATATGATGCATGGACATGATATCAGCATGATATCATGGGTGCAGAGGTTAACTATAAGTACAGATAGTTATATAGCAGCTTGTGTCAGTAGTGTTCCTGATAGAGTTATAGGTAGTGTTCTGTGTATGGTTGTCTGTACAATTGTCTTATGGGCATATGCCCTAGGATATATGTTGAAGACATGTTAGTGATGTTTTAGTTATGAACACATAGTCTAATGATGAATGCAAGTGAAGTTATGCAATCGTTATTCACCAGTAGTAGTTTCTTGTGTTTGTTCAGAAGAGCCGACAGAGATTTTATTGTTTCTTGAGTTGCACTTATCTTGAGGATATGCGCCCATAGATTTAAGCTTGAAGAAGTTTTATTGATGTTTGGTTAAGAATGTGTACCTTAATTCAACTTACAGTGAAAGTTTTAGATGTTTTGGTAGACCCGACAGTGTGTGGCGTGCATCTACAATTATTTTATTAGACAGGTCCCAGAATGAATTGCATGCATAATAGAGCCGACAAAATATTTGTTGGAGTTTATTATGGTTTCTCTAATATGATTTAAAGGTGGTTCTAACAGGCCAACTTGATTATATCATTTGGAGGAAAGATATTTATAGGCAGTCATTTGTGATTGCTTAAGTGTGGTTCATGGTTGATTAAGCAGAGCATAGCAGAGTGTGCGAAGTGTTGAACCATCAAAAGAAGGTCTATGTGACCAAGTAGAGAATGTGTGCTATTTATTGGAACTAATCCAGATAGCAAGTTAAAGTGCAGTTCACCAAGATTCAGATATAGTGTGTATCTGTTATTCAGAAGGTTGTAGCCTTCACCCATTTGAGCAGTGAGCTCTCGGACAGTGCGTCCTCTCCCCTAACAGGGACAATTTTAAAAGACTCCTAATAGGGTCTGACCCTTAACTAGGTCTACTATACTTAATATATTGTAAAGCTAATCTTAACAAGGTAAAGGATCTTCTAGCAAGGATCATTATTCACTAGTACAAAATATTAGTGGGTATCAAGTCCCACCGGGGTTTTTACCTATTTGGGTTTCTCCATAACCAAAATATTGATGTTGTGTTCAAGTATTCTTTCATTTTTTTATGCTTTATGTTTAAGTATACTTAATTAGATAAAGAATTGAAACTTGTAGATAAGTGATTCAACCCCCCCCCCCCCCCTCTCAGTTATCTCTTGGGACTGTTCCTAACAACATAATGGATAGTTTGAGTGGAGAAAAGTATTTTAATAAAATTGTTTTGAAGAGAGGATATCATCAGATCAAAATCAGAGAAGGTGATGAATAGAAGACTACTATCAAGACAAGAGAAGGTTTGTATCAGTGGTTGGTTCTTCCTTTTGGTTTAACTAATGCACTAAGTACTTTTATGAGGTTGATGAATAAAGTTTTGAAGATTTTTTTGGGTAAATTTGTGATTGTATACCTAGATGACATTCTAAGATTTAGTAAGACTCGAGAAGAACATTTATTTTACATTAAACAGGTATTGCAGAGATTGAAAGAAGAAAAGTTGTTGATTAATTGGAAAAAGTGTTCCTTCATGAAAGAGGAGATTGTATATTTGGGATTTGTGATTTCAGCTGATGGTTTGAAGATGGATCCTAAGAAGGTTGAAGCTATTTTGAATTGGACTACAACTAAAAATGCTAGTGAAGTAAGATCATTTCATGGTTTAGCAACTTTCTACCGAAAGTTCATTAGAAATTTCAATGCAATTTGTAATGCTATGACTGAGACTATGAGAGGAGATAAAAAAAAATTCAAGTTGACAAATGGAGCTAATAAAAGTTTTGATACTTTGAAGTGGAAGGTTGCTAAATTGCATGTGCTAGCTTTACCTAATTTCATTAAGGTATTTCAAGTTGAATGTGATGCAAGTGGTAGTGTAATAGAAGTTATTTTGAGTCAAAAAGGTAAACATGTTTCTTTCTTTAGTGAGAAATTAAATGATACTAAAAGGAAATATTTTGTGTATGATCAAGAGTTCTATTCTATTATTCAAGCTATAAAGAAATGGAGACATTATTTGATACCGAGTGAATTTGTGTTGTATACTGATCATAAGGTTTTACAGTATTTGGGTAGTTAGAATGAATTGAATTGGAGACGTATGAAATGGGTTGAATATTTGCATAGTTACACATTTGTGATAAACATAAGAGTGGAGTAACTAACTGAGTTGCTAATGCATTGAGTAGAAAAAGATCTTTGATGACTAAAATGAGAATTGAAGTTCTTGGTTTTAATCAAATGAATTTTTTGTATGAAACTGGACCTGATTTTTCTAACCCATGGAGAAACTGTGAAGAACCTATTCAAGATCAACCGAGTACTAAATGGGAAGACTATTTCATTCAAGAAGGTATGTTGTTTAAAATTATTCAGTTATGTATACCGAGAGGATCAATGAAAAATAATTTGATAAAGGAGAAACATAGTAGTGGTTTGGATGGGCATTTTTGCATTGATAAAACATTGAATTTTCTTAAGGAGAGATACTTTTGGCCATAGTTGTATAAGGATGTTTATAAATTTGTGAGAAGTTGTGGAGTTTGTCAAGTTTCAAAGGTAGTAAGTTAAAATAATGGATTGTATACACCAATTATTTTTCCTGAGAAACCTTGGAGTGATATCAGTATGGATTTTGGTCTTGGCTTATCGAGGACAACAAGAGGTAATGATTCTATATTTGTTGTTGTGGATAGATTTTCTAAAATGGAACATTTCATACCCTATAGGAAAAAATTAGATGCAATGCATATAGAATATCTTTTCTTTAAGGATATTTTCAGATTGCATGGATTATCGAGGAGTATCATCTCTAACCGAGATAGTAAGTTTTTTGGTTATTTCTGGAAGACTCTATGGAAAAAGTTGGGTACCAAGTTGAAGGATAGTTCTACATTTCATCCACAGACTTATGGATAGATAAATTTTGTAAATAGGAGTTTGCGTAATCTACTAAGATGCTTAGTTGGAGATAAATCAAGTAATTGAGATTCTATGTTGGCACAAGAAGAATTTGCATACAATAATTTAGTGAATAAGAGTATTGGAAAAAAAAACTTTTGAGACTATTAATGGCACACAACTGAGAGGTATATCATATTTGAAGAACATTGTTGGAGAAGAGAAGAGAAGTGTTGAAGGAGAAGAATTTTCTAAGTTCATGAAGACATTGCATGATGAATTGAAACATAAGTTGGAACATAGTAATAAAAAATACAAGGACAGAGAAAATAGATCAAGAAGACATAAGACTTTTGAAATTGAAGATGAAGTAATGGTTCATTTGAAGAAAGGAAGATTTCCTATTGGAACCTATGGAAAATTGAAGATGAATAGATTTGGCCCCTACAAGATATTGAGAAAGTTTAACAGTGGAAATGCTTATGAGATTGACTTACCTGATGACATGGATATATCACCTATGTTCAACATTGCATATTTTTATGAATATCACGAATCTGATGAAGAAATCACAGTACCGAATGATTATCCTAAGAAGAAGACATAAGTTTTAGGAATGGGAACACTGAGAGGGGGGGGGTGAATCAGTGTTCACTGTATTTTATCTTTTCACTTAATCTTTAAACTGAACTTAAATGCATAAGTACTAAAATGAAAATCCACATAAACATGAACAATGAAATCAACACATAACACCAATATGGTTATCGGGAAACCCAAATAGGTAAAAAACCCCAGTGGGAATTGACACCCACTAATATTCTCCACTACTATATTATGATCCTTGTTAGAAGATCCTTAACCCTGTTAGGAGTTGTGTTACAATACGTTTAGTATAGTAGACCTGGTCAAGGGTCAGACCCTGTTAGGAACCTTTTACAATAAACTCTGTTAGGGGTGTGGACACACTATCCTAGAGCTCACTACTCAAGTGGTCAAGGCTACAACCTTTTGATCTTAGATACACATTATATCTACAGGATGAATTGTCACTATGACACTACTTTTTAGATCAGTTCCTTTAATGCGTTGATGCTTTGACCTCTTGCAAATATCTAATACATCTTATAGACTCTTCGTACACTTCTTCTTTGTTTATCACAACTCTATATCAACTTCAATACTTATTACAATGGGTGCATCTCATATTTATATGTGCATACAAAACAAACAACTAGGTTGGCCCTTTAACCGATTACATACAACACTTCCAATTGAATTGGCTCAAGTGTGTTTACAAAAAAATATATTTACATGTCAAAAACCTAATTACAATAGGCACATAGCCTTTACAACATTATAATATAACCACAAATCAAAATGCTAACAGTTGACTGCTTACTCTATTCTTCTTTGGCACACACTGGCTGTGTAACTTCAACTATCTATAACTTTGGCATACTTTCATATCTAATCTTGCACTCATAGACTAAGCATGAATATAGTCTACCCAACTTATCTTCCAGGGAACACACCATAACTCAATCATATGCACGTGCACTAATGCTCTGAGCTTCAGGAACTCTGTACACTATCCAGTCTTCAACACTTAGCTAATTTATGATCTTCCCATCAAGGGCACTGACTCCAAGCTACTATATGACTTTTTTGCCATAATTAAAACACTATACTAAGTCATATACATCAGTATAGCCAACTTTCCAACAATCTCCCCTTTTTCATTGATGGCAACAAAGGAATATGGCCAAGTTGCTAACTATTCCTTAATACAAAAACTTTTGTCTTATATCTCCCTTATAGACACTTTTCTATCTTATATCTCCTTATACATATCTATCCATATTATATACATACTCCCCCTTTGACATTAATGAAAAAGGTGCTTCAAAACTATATATACAACTACTTACTATAATAAAACATCTAGATATGCTATCTGTAGGTTTTGGATCTCCTTCTTTCAAAATGTGATTAGTGAATTCACAATCTAGAGATGGGCACATAATGCATATTGTATCTTCTCCATCTTCTCCAAAACTATGCTAGGACCTTGATCATATGTCACCATGGTGGCATCGATCTCCTTGATATTCTAATTAAGTATGTCTAATGAGGGTGCAAGAGCATTCCTTAGCTGAGTCTTCCTAGCCCTTACCTTGGTCATCTCTTTTTCTACCTTCTCAATCTTCTCTATCTGTCCTTGGTAGACATTATTACACATGTTTACATCAATAGATGGATCTTCCTCTAATTTCCTTATGCTGTCTATCATGGCTTCTACCTCTTGAATTTTCTTGTATAGATCACTAGTCAATTTGTCCTGGTTCATACAGTCAGCAATGATCTTTCTGCCCTTTGCTGCAAATTCCTTCAAGGATTATTGACAAGCTTTTAGTGAGCTCGAGTCAAGTGCATAGTTGCTAACCAATTCATTCAATCTCTTCTTCAAGTACTTCTCCTCTGCAACTAAGGATACATATTTTTCTAGGCTAGAGAAACTATTCTTGAACTGTGAAATTACTGAGTTGTTTAGGCTATTCACTGACTCTACAAGGAGGGGATTACTCAACACTTGTTTCTCCTTGGCCTTTTCCATAGCTAAGACACTAAACTTAATCAGGTCTTCTTCTCCCCATGAATCCAAACTGGTTGTGTTAGGTGTCAAACTTGACAACAATGCTGCTGAGGGAGGTGGAGTGATAGGAGTACTGTGCATAACTTCCTCTTTTACCTTGATCACTTCAGCTGATGGTTCATTTCTCTTTACTTCTTTTCCTATTTCTTTTTATTTTCCTTCTTTATTTTCTTCCATCTTTTCTTTTTCTTTCTTTTCTTATTCTTTTTCTATTTTTTCTTTTTCTTCTTCCATATTTTTCATATCTTCAATCATTACTTCTTGTGGATTGGGAAAATTATTACCACATAAAATTTCAGCTTCTTGTGTGCTCATAAAAGCATCTCCAAACTTGTCCAATTCAGTGTCAGTGGTCACCATGGCTATCTCTACATTATCAATGATAATGGTGCTATCCTTTAGTGACTCTGTCATGGGTGCAGACTTATCTACCTCTGTTTGTGTTTCAACTACAGGCGCTGAGTCCTGGGGACTGTCACTAATGCATTAGTAGGCTCTACCACCTTGACTTCCTTTGAGGGTACTTGTGTTGTAGGCACAGTAGCTGGATACATGTGTCTACTCATAAAGACCTTCTCAAAGGATTTCTCTATTTCTTTTGCAACTAATTCATAGTTCTTGTCCATAATGTGCAAAGTCCTTGACTTGGTTCTGAGGTGTGATTTTACTAGATCTAACAATAGAGATTTCTCTTCTAGGGAACATACTAGAAGGGTATCATCTAGAATCTTTTCCCTTATCCTTAAATCCTCTTCAATGGCCTATCTCTTTTAAAATTCTAAGATATTCCATACATTATCAAGAATCATGCTCTTTAGTTCCAAGACTATCTTCTTGAACTTCAACATGTGTTTGACTATCATTCCATGTATCTTTGATTTATCTATCTCACTATATTTTTCATAAAAAATTTCTACTTGATCAATTCTTCCCTTATCAATTATTCTTGCACTTAGCACACTGAGACTAGGTTTGAAACTTACTTCAGGAGGTTCTTGTGAGTTATTTTTGTTCCTTGTTACTCTTGAGGATGGATGACCAATGCTGATCTCTTTCTTGCTCTTAGGCATTGCCTTATACTCAGGAGGAGCAGTAAGGTCAATGGTTTCTTTGGACATAGAAGGAGTAACATTAGTATTACCCTTCTGAATATTAGACTTTTCTATCTTCACCTTCTTTAGCTTAGGATCTTCTGATTCGGTCTTTGTTGTTGCTACGCTCTCAATTTCCAAAGCAATCTTTTGTTCCCTTGATTTGTCTAGGTCTTCTTTAGACACTCCATGAATTCTCAAGATCTCTGAGGTGACCTTAGCAACCTTCCTTTTTATTGCTATTTTGTTTAATACTGTATCAACTTTTCTTATTTTCTCCTTGTAGGTTCACCATCTTGGCTCATTAGGGTCTTTAGGGGCTGAAAGAAATACTTGAGCATAGGCCTCTAGAGTAGGCTCTTCCACTTCGTATCCTAGTGGATGAATCCACTTTGTTCTTGGTTCAACTACCTCCATGCATGTTGTGTCTATCTCAACCATGAAGAAAATAGTTTCCTTGTACTTTTCAACTATTTTCTATGGAATTTTGTATCTCATATGCATCTTGACTCTAAATGTCTTCAAATCCAGTGTCATGTAGAATCTTACAGTGCTCTTTGTACATGCCGTGAAGGATATCTTAGGCATGGTAGGAATAGTCTTGTTTAGGTATGAATTTGACACCTTTACAACAATATGGAAGTACATATAGATAATTAGGGACCCAAACCTAAATATCTTGGTTTTTTCATGCTTGATTTCCTTAATGTTATCTATCAGTTGTGCATGCATGATCTCACACAAATTGAACTCTCCATCCTCTTTCACAAGTCTTATGGCCATAGACATATTGTTTACCCTGCTAGTGTGTTGAAACCTGTATCCAAGTATCATAGACATCAATTTGATGTCATCTTGATCAATAGGCTTGATACTCATACCGCACCTATCACTTCTTGATTTATAATTTTGTTTAACAATCTTCCACACATCTTTTCCCACTTGAAGGATGATGCCTATCCTTGAGAGGCCTGCCATCTCATGAATTAGGTCACCAGTAATTCTTATTGGCACTTCACCTATCCAAAATAGGTCATCATGAATCCTTCTTAGTAGAATCTTGATCCATTCTAATTCATAGAACTCATACGCTATAGCATACTCCACTATAGGGTGATTATTCCACTGCGCATACTCATCCATGAAGGTTTTGTCTAGTTTCATCATTGTTTCCATATCCGCTCTCAATCTATCCAATCCTACTAGTTCTTTCTTATATTGAATGTATGCACTAATGTCCTCGACATGGATAACACCCATAGGCATGCGGGAGAATGCCCCTTCTAGGTCATCAAGTGTTGATTTAAATGGATTCCTTTTAAACACATATCTTTTCTTTTCTACAACATCAAATACTATAGGAGTAGCCATCACTCACTTGTATAATGCTTTCTCAAATATTTCCAAGAGATTCTGAATCGGTGTGACGAAGTAGGGTTTTTGTAACCAATCAAATACATAGTAGGTCACTTGAAAATTTATATCTTTCATTCTACAAACAATAAGCTAGTGCACTCTTGCACATAGGTTCTACTAGTCTCCAAAAGCTTAAGTCCAAAGGCACATACTCAGAGAGTGAGTATACCAGTCGAGCAGGGGTCTAGAGCCAAATTAGCTCCCCCTATGACCCTGAGGGCCATTCATCTAGATGTAGAGGGTGCATCCATTGTGGATGCATCCAATACATACTCATCAACCTTGTCCTTCTTTTCTTTTGACAAAATCAATCTCACATCCTCTGAAGCTTTCACAAAATTAACTTCTCCTTTAGGATCCAAAACTAGTTCTTCAAGCTTTTTAGGGCTTTCCTGACCTTGTGTCCTTGATCTGCAAAACTTTGAGATGTGTCCAACCTTGTTACAAGAGTGAAAAATGACTGGAGGCCTTATATTCCTTGGCACATTGCAATGAGTCACTATTTTACATTGTCTAGTTGAGTGACCATTATAGTTACATATCTGATATGTAACATTCTGAGAACTTCTTACATTTGACTGATTCTGATTTCATTGATTATAAAAGGTCCCGTTCTTCTGACTTGTCTTTCAATTCATATCTCTATGACCAAATTTATTGCATGAATAATAGTAACCATTAAAAGGTCTTACCTCTGTGCAGTTCCTTACTATATGTCCATTCTTGTTACAGGCATAATAAGTACAGTCTACTAGTTTGTGCTCACTCTTAGGTGGTTCAATATGATCCTTAGTCTGACTTCTAGTCTTAGCATTTGAGGTGCCTTCTGGTGCTTTCATTCTTTATTGCATGTTGTCAAGCTGATTGTGTGCTTCATTGTATCCAATGCAGTTAGTATCTCCTTTAGCTCTTCTTGCATACAACTGAGATTCTATCAAATTAGAACTGATGTGTAATTTATCAATGTGATTCTTAGCATCTCTCAATTCAGATTCCAAGCTTTCTTTTTTGTTCCTTAGCTCCAAGATTTCTATGTTTGCCTGCCTCAATTCTTCATTTAGTTAAAGGTTCTCTTTGACCTATTCATCATAGACTTCCTGATTATTAGTCACCTTATCATCAAATTCTTCAAGTTGTTCTTTCAAAGATGTATTTTCTTCATTCAACTTCTTGACCATTGTCCCTAGATCACTAGTGGAGAATTCTTTCAAATCCTTTCTTAGCCTTTTGATGACTAATTGAGCATCACTGAGTTTTTCTTTTAGTTATTCAATTTCTCTTTCAGATTTGTCCAAGTCTTCAAGAGTACCTTCAAGATTTCTCTTCGGATGTTTCATTTTTGCTTTGTCCATGATCTCCTCAAGTAGTTAAAATTATTATTTGAGGACCAGAGCTTTGATACCAATTGTTAGGAATGGGAACACTAAGAGGGGGGGGGGGGGGTGAATCAGTGTTCACTGTATTTTATCTTTTCACTTAATCTTTAAACTGGACTTAAATGCTTAAGTACTGAAATGAACATCCACATAAACATGAAACATGAAATCAACACATAACACTAATATGGTTATAGGGAAAATGAAATAAGTAAAAACCCCAGTGGGAATCGACACCCACTAATATTATGCACTAGTGTTATATGATCCTTGTTAGAAGATCCTTAACCCTGTTAGGAGTTTCTTTACAATATGTTTAGTACAGTAGACCTGGTTAAGGGTCAGACCCTATTAGGAGTCTTTTACAATAAACCCTATTAGGGGTTTGGACACATTGTACTAGAGCTCATTGCTCAAGTGGTGAAGGCTACAACCTTCTGATCTCAGATACACACTATATCTGCAAGATGAATTGTCACTGTGACACTTCTTGTCAGATCAATTCCTTTAATGTGTTGATGCTTTGACCTCTTGCAAAGATCTAATACATCTTATAGACTCTTCATAAACTTCTTCTCTACTTATCATAACTCTATATCAACCTCCATACTTATTTATACAATGAGCGCATCTCATATTTATATGCGAATACAAAATAAACAACTGGGTCGGCCCTTTAACCGATTACATACAACGCTTCCAATTGAATTGGCTCAAGCGTGTTTACAAAAAAACATATTTACATGTTTAAAACCTAATTAAAATAGGTGCATAGCCTTTACAACATTATAATATAATCGTAAATCAAAATGCTAATAGTTGGTTGCTTACTCTATTCTTCTCTAGCACGCACTGGCTGTATAACTTCAACTGTTTGTAACTTTGGTATACTTGCATATCTGATGATGCACTCATAGACTAAGCATGAATATAGTCTAACCAACTTATCTTCTAGGGTGCACACCATAACTCAATCGTACACATGTGCACTAATGCTCTGAGCTTCAGGAACTCTGTACACTGTCCAGTCTTCAACATAGCCCATTTTTTATCTTCACATCAAGTGCGCTGACTCCAAGCTACTATATGAATTTTTCTCCATAATGACAACACTATACTAAGTCATATACATTAGCATAGCCAACTTGCCAACAATAAGAATTTGCAAAGATTTTGTAGAAAAAAGAGTTGGTAGAAGCATACGAGGAAAAGAGTACATAGAATATTTGGTAAAGTTAAAGAACAAACCAATTGGAGATAGTTCATGGATTTCACAATCTGAGTTGGATTCATCTTGGTTTGTACTTGTTGCATGATATGGAGAATCATTTCAAAAAACCCTTGGGTGTCTGATGCGGGAGCATCCTGGATTCTTGGCAATCCTATATCACCAAAAACATGTTAATGTTGTTAGTTGTGCTTGGGAGCTTCTTTTGGGCTCTTGGTGAAGTATTCTTATTTCCATTGATAGGGCTCAGTTGCTACTTGGTTTGGTCTTTCACCGAGTTGGATCAATTGCTCACCGAGTTGGTTCGGTTGTTCACTAAGTCAGTTTCGATTTCTCAATATTCTTTCTCACCAAGTGGTTTATTTTGGATTTCTATTGAGGTTGACTTTTGCATTTGATTTTGGTTGTGGATTTAATGGTTGCATCAATCTTTGGGAAGCATGTGGACCTAAATCTAGTTCATCCCTTCCTCCAATAGTGGATCTAATGGATCTTAAGGCCGACTTGTTCAGTGACATCTTGTATAAATAGAGTAGTATGTTGTAGATCTTAGGGAAGATTTGGAAGAAAATATTTTAGAGGAAATATAATTGAGAAGTTGATAGATCCTCACATGTATGAGGACTATTTTTATTTGATTTTTAATTATGTTGGTTTTAACTGGGAAGGCCTTATAGCCAGGCATGTATGAAGTTTGTGATGAATAATATATGATTTTTCTGTATTCTCTCTCTCTCCCTATCTTGTGTTATTACTTTTGAGTGTTATTTCTAAAAGTAGGTTGGTGGTTGGGTATGTCTTTGGCTCCATCCTCCTTACCTCCTTGCGTCAAATACAAAGACTATGAAATTGAAAATAGAAAATCACAAACTACAATAACTTTGATCAATGCGAACCAAAAACACAATAGGGGCACAATGTGGAAACATCCACAAGCATCATCAATGACCTTAGGAACATCCACATCAAATCTAATCTCTGAATTCATCAAAAAATCTAAAATAAACCTCAAGAACACAACAATAAGCTCTGTCAATAAAAAAAATTGCTTGTGAACCTCCAAATCACAAACCAATCAGCTTAAGGACACACACTAATGTCCCAAACATGCCACAGGTCTAAGTAATAAAATATTGCAACATTAAACCATACCAAACCAAATACTAAAATATTGTCACCACTATATATCCAAAATATTAGTGTTAGCATAGACACCAATAACTCATTGAAATCACCATGCAAACCTCTCAAAGTTTACATGAATCAACTACAAACATCTATCAACATAACTAAACCATCCAGAGATTCTTATCTTCAATATATTACATACACCAAACAAAACATCTCGCTAAACATCTTAGGAACATTGACTCAAACAGTAGAAATATATTGATATCAATGACAAAATATTAATACCAACACATGTATGCATGATATTCCAACAATATTCTAACACTTGGATACCTTCTTGAGATATGTAGTGACCAATCACTACTCCATCCTCCATCATCATGAAACACTTTTCATTATTCAAATACAAGTTATGATCTTCACATCTTTGCAAATCTTTATGCAAGTTTCTTAATTATTTTTCATAAGTAGCACCATAAGAAGTAAATTCATCCATATAGATTTCCATGCACTCATGGGATATATCTAAAAATGCCCTTTGGACTGTAGCTTGAGAATTTCATAATTGAAATCATAGAAAAGAATAGGCATAGGTTCCCCATGGATAAGTGAATGTTGCATTCTCTTTCTCCTTAGGTGAAATTCCTATTTGGTTGTAACCACTGAAACCATCTAAGAATGAGAAGTATGGCTTACCTGCTAATGAATCTATAACTTATTCAACAAAAGGTCATGGAAAGTCATCTATTTTAGTGGTAGCATTAAGCTCTCTATAATCTATAGAGACTTTCCACTTTCCCCCCTTTTTAGGAACAATCACCAGAGGTGACACCCATTGGATATCATAAATTGGATGTATAAATCCTATATTTAGCAACTTTTTTAATTCCCCTTTTACTATCTTTCTTGATCCAAGGTTAATCCTCCTTTGAGGCTACCTTACTAGTTTACAAACCTCCTTAATGTAGATTCTATGTGTGCATAACTTAGGATCAAGTCCCTTCATATTTTGATAATCCCATGCAAATGATTTATCATGAGACTTAACCAATTGTATAAAAGACATATGCTACTTCTTAGTAAGTTTTTTGTTAACATTCAAACACTTATCTGGTGAAAATTATACTTTCTTAGCTAGCTTAATCATTAATGCTTTACTAAATCATGACTTCTTCATTTCATGTGACAACAAAGTATGAAGCATGTCCATAGTTGTAGGAAAGTTAGGTGAACAACAAGTAGAAAGGATTATTTGTAATGGGAATACAAGATAGGGTGGACTCAATAGTTACTCATCTACTCCATATTTATTTTGAATGATATTGGAGAGAACTTCATCTTCTTCTTGTAGCTACATAAAAGGATCCCTAGTTATCATCATAAGTTGTGTCACTAAATTAACCTCTTCTTTTTCATCTCCTAAATTAGGCCACAATTATTATCCTAAGTAAGATTTGAGTTGTGTTGGAGGATAAAGGGAAAGCTTCTTAGTAGTCAAGATAGCTGAAATTTTCATATCTCCTAACCTACAACCTATAAAGGCATCCATTGTAGCCAACTATGGTCTACCCAAAATAATAGGATAACCTCCCAGAGTTGCTTTAGGAGAAACAATCATAAAATCATATGGGTATTCCCAAGATTCCAAATTCAACACAAGGTCTTCTACCATACCATTAGGTTTAATAGTGGATTTATCTACTAACTTTGGTACATTGGGTATAGGCCTCAAATAAGTGATATTAAGATGTTTCATGATATCTTTTATCATGGCATTGATGGAAATACCTAAATCTGTCGAGTCATTTTGAACTTGGACTCCATTGTTAACAACCTAAACCACATGGCTACCGGGGTCAAAGTATTTAGGAATAGTTACCTATCTAAGCATTATATCTTCTAAATGACCTATTACATGCACTATTTGAGGGCCCTTCTTCCTTCTAGGTTTCTTTAAATGGGCTTCTTTGATGATTTTACTACAAATTCGGACATCTTTGATGACTTTGAATAGTGGTATCTTGACATAGATATGCTTCAACTAGTTTATTAAATCAAAATTTGACTCTTTTTTTCTTTGGTCACTTCTACCTCTAACATTTGAGGGAATGGAGGTACTGCAATATATTTTTGGGGCAGTTATGACTCTTTTGACTTATTTGGTTGAACATGTGGAATAGAAACACTATCTTTACCTACCTCTTCTATAGGTAATTCATTTTTTACTAGTGAAGAAAGTGTTGGCAAGGTTCTTCCTACCCTAAGATGTATATCACTAATTCTAGGAGCATATGTAGGGTACTAATTTGGATCAAAAAACTAGGCAAGTTTTTGTTGTGTCTTGTTATTAGGATTGGGGATAGGTTGTGTTGGTAATTGGGTAGGCTTAGTTGAGCTATAATTTTGATTTGGAGGAGTCATTAGGGATTGATTTTGAAGTTGTGGAGGTGGCTATACATATCTAGAAAGTTGGTTTGGCCATTTTTATCATCCCCTCCATTGGGATTTATACTACCAGTTCCCCTAAGGTGGTTGTCATCCCCCTCGAGTTTTTTTTCCAACCCCCTTGAGGTTATTGCTAATCCTCTTTGTTTCTCTTCCATTTAGGGTTTTGAAAATTAGGCCATATGTTCTAAGAGTTGTTCCAATGTTGAGGTGGATAACCTTCAAAATTGGATCCCATTTCCTTCTTTGATAAATGAAGAACATATGGTCACCATCTCCTTTATCTAGCTTGAATTCTAGTGGAAATTATTTTCTTTCAATATTGGCCACCATTTTAGATCTGCACTCCTTTCTGAAGTGAGGTAAATATTTTGGTAACATTTCCTCTACCTCCTCATGCTTCTTCTTGGATTGAAGTGTGTCTAGATGAGTATCCATATTCTTGATGATATCATGCTTCAATTCTGATACCAAATGTTTGTTTTCCATCCTTGAAACTCCTTTAGTGGTAGATTTACCCATACTAGACTAGTGACCTCTTCCATTTTTTATAGTTTTTGTAGAATAGTTATGACATATCTTCTTAATATCCTCCCAATAATATTGAGAAATATCTCCTCCTCCCATAAAATCAAATGCTTCTATACAACTTTCATTAATCCCTCTTATGAATATAAAATTTTGGGACTCTTCACTGAGTTGATGATTTTGAGACTTTTGTAATCTAAAAGGGAACCTTTTGTATCATCTTGAAATGGAAGCACTTCCATCTTGATAGGTTTAGCACCCTCTTTTAGTACATATATCATGATAGACTTTCATTTAGGATGCATTCTGCACTTGATTCCTTCATTCTAGGTGAAATTAGGGTTAGGATCCCAAGGATTCTCCTTAATTTCCCTCTTCCATAGATCTATTTTCTAGGTAGGACTTAGAAATAGGTCCTCCTAGCCTTCATCATAATCATCATAGGATTTTGTGCCCCTCCCTATCACTCTACCCTATACTGACATCATTTCTTGGTCTCTGGGCATCCCCGCGACCTCCTATTTCAAATTCTGGCAGGACCTGGACCCCTAGGTCAAGGATGAGGCTATCCTTGACCTAGGTTAGGATCAAAGTCATCCCTGACCTAGGTTAGAGATGAGGTCATCTTTGACCTCCTTCAGGATTTGGTTCCCCTTTTCAAATTTGGTCCCGGCTGCCCCGAAATCAATGTTGGGCCTTCGGATCAGAGTACAAAAAGGTTTTAATTCAAAATTCATTTAATTATTTTCCCTCCTTAGTTGGTTATTGTGATTGGATCATAATTCAGGGTGAAATTTAAATTATGGGTCTTCACATTACTCTAGGAGCCTCACCTTGAAACCTCTATATAAAGACTCTCATTTGCATTCATTTTCACCAAGCAATTTTGTAATACCCTCTCCTATGGTGATACTTGGATTTTCTGATTTGGACATCCTATTATGATGGTTAGAACTACATATTTACATTTATGTTTTGTGGATGATGATATGTTTATCAGATGATTGATATGCTCATTTATGGTTATCATTTATATGTTTATGAAATGAGAAAACCATCTATCTTTATATGTTTTATGGAGCTAACCCAAGGATTTGAATCTAACCATTATCATGATGTTTTATGTTCATGTATGTGTGTATGATGTGTTTTCATGACTCAGGATGAAGTCGTAGTTACTCACTTAGTTGAGGTCCACACGATGTATCGATCCTGGTCATCTGTTTGCATATGTCTAATTTGTAATTATATCCATATGTATGTATATGTATCTCTTCTTGGTGATGCAGGATTGCAGGTACTGGGTATCATCTCCACCTGGCTTCACAAGTCTAAGCGATCCCTCAAAATCCTCGATCATTATTGTTGTTACGGAGATATCACCAGGTTCCACAAGAAGGAACTCTACCTCTAATCCTTTTACCTTTAGGTGGGGAGTTCCTGAGTCAATCCCTTATGTGGATAATGTATTTCTGTGTTCTCTCAGTTTGTTGGTTTTGTGGATCTTGTAGCTAGTTTCTTGTCTGTTGCATTCTTTGAGAATAAGGTTTTGAGTATGGTAGATCTAATTGTCTTCATGGTATGTTCAATTTTGTTAGTAGATTAGTGATGTGAATTATTGTTCATTTGAGGGTATGATTTAGTAATTTATCTTTATCAGTAGCTACTTATGTACTACTGTATCTTGTTAGGAACGAGTTAGTATGTGATTAAATCATGTGATTTTAATATAAATAATAAAGAATTTTATGGTATTAATAATATTTTATAATACTCATAATAACAAAATGTCTATAGCAATAAATTTTTTGATAATAGTGGTATGTTTCATCTTATATATCACTATTATATTTTGTAAAGAATATTGATTAGTGTATGAATAAATAATATGTTTTATAATACTAATATTATGTTTTCAATAATATTTATAATAATAATAATATATGTACACATAGGCATATGGGTGTACAAATATGCATATGCATACATATATTTATATAGTTATTGGTGAGTAAGTAATTATTGTGTTATATTAATAAATAATTAAATAAGTTAATGGTATAGTAAATGTGTTATAAACAATAATTACTATTACCTTCCTAAACATCCCTAGACTATCTTATTATTTTCTATTCTTTGATACAATTATCAAATGTGTTTATGATGTGTTTTTACTACATTTATGATGTATTTTTGATGTGTGGGTTAAGGGTAGAAAACCTAACAACACAAAGTCAGTGGCTCTCAGTGCAGGGTCGGGGCCCTAAGTGGCTAGAACCAGGATAACCGACTGAAGAGTTATTTAACAAGTGATAATTTAATTAAAACTTATGGGAATGGGTTCAAACACTAAAAATACTAATATGTGTCTCACCCATGCCATTAGTGCTAGTAAAGGCTATGGATGGGAGTGGGAGAAGGTGCCTATGCGTAGGTACAATTGAATGGTGCTTGTCTGTATGAAAGGCATTTGGTTCCGCATGTGCCTACTTGGGGATCGTGGTCCGGAGTGGCTAGTACCAAGACAACCCAAGGGGTGAGGGCTATGCGATGACACTCACTTAGGTTGTTTCTTAGAGTTTCTACCAAGCCTTAGAACCTTTGGGAAAAGATTTATACTTTGATCTTCTTTTCATTTTCTTTTTGGGAAAGGTTACCCAACCCTAGGTATGGCCTAGCTATTCCTTCTTTGTGGACCTTGGTGTTTATCTCCTAGCACATGGGAGTGGGCCTTTTAGGTATCCATGTGGTTGGGAGGTAAATATTTTTATCGAGGTACCTTTTGTGGATGCAGTGCTTATGGATTCGTGCTTGCATAGTGTTCCAGTTTTGAAGACTTGTACTTATCTTTCATGATGTAAAATTATTGTTACCTCCCAAAAGGAGATGAATGTAATGTAATTATTAATGTATTTCAAAATGATGTAATTGCAATGGGTAGACTTAGGAGAAAGGAAAAAGGGATATCACAAACTTTATGTATATGATGTGTGATGAAAAGAAAAGGATTTTGTAACATTCCAAGTTAAGTAATATGTTTTTCATTATTGTTGATTAAGTGAAAAGCTATTGAAAATCAAATGTAATAATTGTAATGTATCAAATGATTTAGACGATTCTATTATCTTTAAAAGTTATATTGTTCATAAAGGGTACTTAGGAAAATAGATGGATTTAAATGGAAAATTGAAATGAAAGTACTTTGAATTTCTTTGTAAAGAATCTTCAAATGATATGATGTATTTTTCTTTAACAAGTAAATCTTGTTGTTAGTATACTTAAAGGACTTAAATGAATTGTTCATACAATAGTAGGGAACCTTGGGAGGAATCTAAGTTTAACTATGTTTAAGTTTTGTTCACATAATTCTTTTAAAAATTCAAAATATTTCATAAATCATTGCTTAGGTTTTTTTTTTACAAAGAGAATCTTTCTTCTCTTCCCCAGTTCCCTTGCGGGGCATGAAAAATTTCATGAGCAAGTATCCATCAAGTGGAAAAAACACAATTGAGCAAGAAATCAATGGTGGAGTAAAGATGCAAGATTGCAAGAGGATGATATAGAAGATCAAGCCATTGTTGATATCAAGCATTTTTGTGAACACACCATTGTGAACACCTACTTGGAGCAAGAGAGATCCTTTCTTCCTTCATCCACCATTGCCAACATTCAAGCATTCAAAGATACAATCATGGGGTAGAAATTATGGATTATGAGTTTTTTAGGAGTACTTTAGCCTTGGGGGCTTGGTATGCTTTCTTATCTAATTCAAATCTATGCATTGTTTCCTCATACATATTCATGCTAGGATTTTAATCTAGAGGATTAGATCTTGGCATTACACTTTCAATACACATGCACATTCTATTTCAATCAGCTATTCATGGAGGTGGAGATCACAAAAATAGGGGTTTGACTAAGGCAAAACCCTATATAGCCACCCCAAAACACCATTTTTAAATATCTACAGTTGTTGTTTTGAGAATTGTAGTGCAGATCTTGTTGGAGATTTGCCAACAGACCAATATTGATTGTATGTTTGTCATTGATGACAACATATGTAAAGTAGCATGCGTGGAAGACTTATGCAATAAGATTTTAGTATATGTAGCATGGACATGATATCAGCATGACATCATGGGTGTAGAATTTAACTATTAGTACAAACAATTATATAGCAGCTTGTGTCAACAGTGTTCCCGACAGAGTAACAAGCAACGTTCTGTGTATGGTTGTCTGTATAGTTGTCATGGATCCTTGCATGCTTTGATATATGATGAAGACATATTATTTAGGTTACATTCATGGATGAAGTGTGTGATGATCAGTAGACTTGAAGTTATGCAGTTTCTATTCACTAGTAGCAGTTTCTAGAGTTTGTTCAGGAAGAGCCGACAAAGATTATATTGGTTTTGATGTTGCACCTATCATTTTGATATGCACCCTTGGATTTAAGCTTGGAGAATAGTTTTTGATGTTTGGTTAAGAGCACATGAAGTAATTCAGCTTGAGGAGAAAGATATAGTTAATTTGGTAGAGCCGACAGTGTGTAGTGTGTGTCTACAATTATCTTATTGGACAGGTCCCAAAATGTGTTGCATGCTTAGTAGAGCCAACTGAATTATTATTGGAGTTTTTTATGTATTCTCCTATATGATTTCAAGGTGGTTCTAATAGGCTGACTTGATTATATCATTTAGAGGAAAGGTATTTATAGGCAGTCATTTGTGATTGCTTAAGTGTGGTTCATAGTTGATTGTGAAGAGCAGAGTAGAGTGTGAGAAGTTTTGAGCCATCAAAAGAAGGTCTATGTGACCAAGTAAAGTGTTTTTGCTATACATTGTAATTTATCCAGACAACAAGTCTAAGCACATTTCACCAAGATCCAGATATAGTGTGTATCTATTATTCAGAAGGTTGTAGCCTTCACCCCTTTAAGCAATGTGCTCTCAGACAGTGCATCCTCTCCCCTAATAGGGACTATTGTAAAAGACTCCTAATAGGATCTAACCCTTGACCAGGTCTACTGTACTAAATATAATGTAAAGAAACTCCTAACAGGGTTAAGGATCTTCTAAAAAGGATCATAATACACTAGTGCAGAATATTAGTGGGTGTCAATTCCCACTGGGGTTTTTACCTATTTGTGTTTCCTCGTAACAAAAATATTGGTGTTGTGTTCAAGTGTTCTTTCAATGTGTTTTTGTTTTATGTTTAAGTATACTTAATTGGATAAAGAATTGAAACTTGTAGATAACTGATTCACCCCCCCTTCTCAGTTATCTCTTGGGACTATTCCTAACAATTGGTATCATAGCCAAGTACCTCGGAGAGAAATTTTAACAGCTTGAGGTTGATCAAATGGCATACTTTAGAAAAGAAAGTCCTAAGTTTGATGGAGATAAATATCTTTATTGGAAGAACAAGATGGTGACTCACTTGCAATGCATTGTTTTTGAAATTTTTGATGTAGCTATCAAAGCAGTCAAGATCCCTACCTTGGAAGACCTTGCTAAGGATGATGCTACTAAAAAGAAAAAGGAATTGTTTCATCATAATGCAATATCCAAAGAAGCCCTTATCAGTGCCCTTTCTGATAGTGAGTTTTTAGAAATAAAGAAGGTAGATACAGCCCACAAAATATGGAAGTACCTAGAAGAAATATTGGAAGGAGACAAAAAAGCAAAATATGTGAGCATAAAAACATGGAAGAAAAGATACAATGCATTAGAGATGCTTCCTAAAGAAAACATCAAAGCTTACAATCAAAGGATCAATGAAGAAGTTACTAGAATCAAGAACAATGGTGGAGAGATCTCAGAGGAAGACATCATGGACAAATTAATGACTACTCTCACTCTAGAATATGAAAACAAGATCAACATCCTTGATGAGACCATGCAACTTACATCAAATTTCAAGAGAGAGACCTTGATCAAAAAAATCTCATCTTTTGAGATTTCAAGATTGAAGACAGAAGCTAAAAGTGAGACAGCCTTCAAAGCAATAGTTCATGGTAAGAAATATACAAACGCTTCTGGTAATTTTGATGATGATGATGAAGAAAAAACACTAGATGATTTCATTGCTATGATTTCCAAAAGAGAGAAGAAAGGAAAAGGAAAATATGAAGGTCAATTGCAATGTAAATGCTTTTCATGTAATAAGATTGGTCACTTTGCATCTAAATGTCCCTTAAGAGCTAGAAAGTTCAAAAATGACTACAAGCCTAAATTCTCTAAGGAATGTTACTATGCTGGAGATGGAGTCTCAGATGATGATTCAGTTGAAGAAGAAATTGGATTTATTGCTATCATAGAGAAAATGAACAATAAGGTAGATCATGAAGATGAGAAAGAGAAACAAGAGCTAGCATTGATTTCCCAAGCTGATATAAGGATAGACTGGATTATAGATAGTGGTTGTTCACATCAGATGACAAGTGATAAAGACATATTTGTTCATCTAAACAAATACAATGGTGGCATGGTTAGATTTGGAGATAACACTCCTAAACCCATCATTGGTACAGGAGCCATCACCTTGGACGGAAAGAATAGTACTGATGATGTTCTTTATGTTGATGGTTTGAAACATAACCTTCTTAGTGTTGAATAGTTACTTGGAAAAGGATATCAACTAGAGTTCAAAGATGACAAATGTATCATTAAAAAAAAGGATGGTGTTATGATTGCATCAGGCTCAAAGACTAAAGGTAATGTTTTCCAACTCAATTCAGAAGCAAATTGTTTTGTTGCTAAAGTTGATGATAGTTGGTTGTGGCATAAAAGACTATGTCATATCAATTTTGATAACATAGTAAAGATAAGAAATGTAAAGGAAGTAAGAGATCTACCTAGCATAGAAAAGTTAGTTGATATTATATGTAGGGAATGTGTGATGGGAAAGCATGTGAGAAACTCATTCAAGAGAAAGCACAATTTAGTAGAGAACAAGTTGGATCTGATTCATACAGACCTATGTGGTCCAACTCAAACAAGATCATACTATGGTGAAAGGTATTTCATTTTATTTTTTGATGATTATACTAGGATGATGTGGGTTGCATTCCTAAAAGACAAGTTAGAAGCATTTGAGAAGTTCAAAATATTCAAAGCTAAGGTTGAGAATGAATCTAGACTAAAGATAAAATGTTTAAGATCGGATAGAGGAGGAGAATTCACCTCTGACAGATTCTATGAGTACTGCAAAGAACATGGCATAAAAAGATAGTTGAGTGCACCTAGAACCCCTCAGTAGAATGGAATTGTAGAAAGAAGGAATAGGGTCATCCTTGATACAAAGTGCACCATCATGATTGAAGGAAAAGTTGCACACACCTATTAGAGAGATGCAGTCAATACAGCTATCTACATCATCAATAGAATTCAATTGAAGCCTGGCACTGACAAGACACCGTATGAGCTATGGTTTGGTAATGTTCCCATAGTAAAATACTTCAGAATATTTGGAAGCAACTGTTACATCAAGAGGGATGAAGCAGTAGGAAAGTTCGATGCAAGAAGTGATAAAGGTATTTTCCTTGGATACTCTACTAAAATTAAAGCTTATAGATGTTTCAATTTAAGATTGAAAAAGATCATTGAAAGTGCTCATGTTAAGATTGATGAAAAGTTTATGGTTCAAGAAAGATATCATGATTACTCTCCCATGATTGAAGAAGAACCCAAACCCTCCACTAGTGAGACAGTTATTGAAGAAATGTTTGACAGTATTGATGTGTTATTCAATGACCATGAGACAAGTGAAGAAGAAACTCCTAAAGCTAATGAGTCAGCATCACCTGAAGTTCCAAACTTTACATCTAGAAACCATTCCGAGAAAGACATCATTGGTGATCAAAGCGAAAAAGTATTAACAAGATCACAAGCAAAGAACCTAGCTAGTAGTGAACTGGTATGTTTATTATCTCAGATTGAACCTTTAAGTGTTGAAGATGCATGTAATGATTCAGATTGGCATGATGCTATGAAAGAAGAACTTGATCAGATTATTAAGAATGATACTTGGGAACTGGTCCCAAGACCTAGTACTAAGAATGTGATTGCAACAAAGTGGATATTTAGAAACAAGATGAATGAAGATGGTACAGTAGTAAGAAATAAAGCAAGGTTAGTATGTAAGGGATATACGCAAAGAGAAGGCATTGATTATTTAGACACATTTGCACCAGTGAGCAGATTAGATGAGAAGGATTCATTTTATCAGATAGACCTGATATGGTATGTGTTGGTACTCACAAATTTGGCACAAATTTGGAGTGACCAATTCAAAATTTTCTCTAAGGAAAGGTGAGTACCCCTGAAAACATTTTTGAAGTTGCCTACTTGAAGTACAAATAAAATATGACTCGGTGATTTTCATGATGTACCAATCGGGGAACATGTTGAAAACTTATCATGGGGTAAATGGAATGGGTTACAACTTTCAGTTATCAGATTTGGTGAATTTTGGAGATAGTTGTTTTAAGGGTGTTCACTTAAATCTGCATTCTGCATATTGCCTGGTTGTAGCCAATGGCCTACTTTGCATGCTTGCATCTCTGACCTGATAATGTTTCATGATATAAGGATGGGTCCAAGGTGTTGTAGGCATGAGAGAGAATCTCCATTTCCATTTTGTAGATTCATATGAGTTCATATGATAGGTTTTCCCAAGCCATTCTGTTTGCAATAAATTAAGTTTCCCAAAATGTGAAAGTGCAGAATTCTGAATGCCCTATTTTGAAGCCTTGCAACTTGCACCCAATTGAGTGGAGTGGATAATTGAATGTTCCCCCATATTCTAATCATGACAAAGTGCTACTATGAAAATTTTCAGGTCATGATCAATCTATTTGAGCTATTTGCCAATCCGATTCCTTTTGCAGTTTCTAACATTTTGATGAAGATCAGTTGCACAGTTTAGTCAGAGGCCCTGTTCGCGAAGTTGTATCTTGAATATCATGATTTTTCTAAACATGCGGGTTGTTGCATCATGTTGTAGGCCTGAAAGAGAATGTTCATGCAAAGTTTCAGCCCCCCATGTGCTCATTTGACCTATTTGTCAGGGCCATTTCATTTGCAGATTATTAAGTTTACTGTGTGTGCACAATTCAGTTTTCTAAGTGGCATACTTTGGGGTCTTGCCATTTGCACCTAGTTCGAGGTCAGGCATAATTAAAGAATGATCCATATTGTAGACCTGGAAGAGTACTTGTTTGAAGATTTTGGGGTCTCTGCCAATCCATTTAACCACTTTCTGAAGCCAATTCTAAACTCAGTTTATGCATATTTTGCTTTTTTGAATCCTGAATATTTATAATATGTTGAATTTGGCATTTAATTGCAATTGGCCACTTGATCTTTTGGGCAAGATGATTGTGGATTCATGTAGCTTGTATGAGGTTGAATCAGTGCTTATATTGTAAATTTTTTAAAGTTTCAGTTGGTCAGGTTTTAAGGCCGGTTCCGATGGCAACTTATGTGATTTTGGCAAGTATGGTGAGATCTAGTTTTCAAGTGGCCATGTTTGGTCATTAATAACTTCAGGCTCAAATCGTTATGAGCATTTTCCTTTGACCAGTGTGTTGTAATTTTGGGAGTGAGTATGTTCTCCTGATGGCATTTTCCTGTCGGGCCATTTGATTAGTTTTTAAGATCAGTTTTGAAAGTCAGTTAGTGTTATCGACAAGTTTACAAAGTGCACTGTGAGATTGTGATTTTGATATGGTTATTGTCTTGACTTCATTCAAACAATTGCATTCCAATCAAACAAAGGGGTAAAAATGAATATGGATGAACTATGCCTTCCAGTACTAATGAGGCGTGCATGCTTTACCAACATTTAAATACTTGCAACTAGGACAAGATGGAAGATGTATGAATACATGGTTGAATGTGTATTCATCTTAACACTTGCAGACAATCACAAGAATAGGGGACACACATAGCCCAAGGTTAATATAAAGGAATACAATAACATGTGCATACTTATTATAAGAAAGGCATGCTCTGGTTCATGATACAATGTAGAGACAAATTGTGCCATTGAAGGAAATATCTTTGTAGCTCATATAGATTGAAAGTGTGCATGGATGGATGAAGGAAATTGGCATTATCATGTGATGGAGGCACTTTTTAGAGAAAGGGAGATGCTAGACCATTGCTTAGGAAAGATGAATCAATGGATTTTATAAACATGAATTTGCAGAAAAGAAAAACACAGTCATATTGCGGGGGGCATAACTTTTTATTGAACCATTGGATCGAGCTCATTTTCGGATTTGTTGTCGAAAAATTAGTTCTCCAGACTCTCCTTGGAGCGATTTTCCAAATTCTTCCTGGTTCGCGAGATACGGGCGACTAAGTGTGGCACTGTCAAAACTGCCCATTAAAACTTCAAGACCAATTATCCCACATTGGCTGGTTGAGAGCTTATTTTTGTGTTTATAAGCAATAGCACTCCAATGCATTGTAAACAAAGAGCCAAGAGGCTACTTGGTGGGCCCCTTGGCTGGAGGTCTTTGTGTGTAGTGGGCCCCACATATTTTGAATGAAAGATGAAGAAAATCTTTGAAAACTCTCAAACAAATTATCCCACATTGATAGCAAAATGGAAGAAAATGCTATTCAAATAGCCCAACGCCCACTAGTATAATGTCTAAGCTTGGATGCCCAGTTGGAGGGCTTGTTTGAATGTGCACGTGTTTCAAGGCACCCAGTTGGTGATGACATGGTGAGTGGGCCCCACATGTTGATGAGGTAATTTTTGACAAGTGGTGCACTGTGTAGGACTTTGACCTTGGGATTTGTGCCACCATCTGGTGATGGTCGCATTATTGCATGGGCCAATTCTGGCCCATCCGATCATGTGACCAGGCCACCATGTGGTGCTCCTATGACATGGTGGAAGGTACAGTTCAAGTGCCCAGTTGGAGTAGAGAGCCAACTAGAGATGGGCAAGTGGCAAGCATGACAAGGTGGTTGACCAAGTGAATCAAATTGTGCCTGTAATACCCCAAAAATGGGCTATAAGTTCATTAATCTCCTACATCTTCAATTCAAACAAAATCGGCATCAAAGTCCTAACCTAAGGCACATCTAAACATCATCGAATCATAATTGATTATCTTAAATTCTACATCGGAGAATATTCCTAGTAATATTCCTAATCATCATAATTATCTTTAATTTTATAATTATTTGGCAATAAATCACATTTATCCTAAAATTTGATTAATTAAATATTTTGCATATTTAATTTATTAGATTTAATATTTGCCACTTAATTGTATAATTAAATTTAATTCTATCTATTATTTAATTTTGACAATAAATCTAATATCATATGAATAATTGATTAAATTTTTATTTAATTAATTAAAGTAAATTGTCATTATTTAATAATATAGTTTTTAATAAAAGTTTTCTTAAATAATTGATTAACCCATAAATCAATTGTTTTATTTTTAAAAGCAGTTAAGTTGGAAATAAATCACTTTATTATTAAATTAATTCATAAATAAAACATGCACAATCATAAAAGCAGACAACTATCAATTATCAATTAAAGCTAAACTCTATTTTGAGTTAAAACTTAGCTTTTGCATGTTTTTGTGAATTAAATTATCTTTATTATCAAATAACTCAAAAATCAACCTGAGTTATTTGAGTGATTTATGGCTTTTTCTCATGCACCTCCAAAGCCCTGGATTTCTATAAAAACAAGGCTCAGCTCTTCATAATTCATCTCTCATTCATCTCTCAAATTTGCATCCAAGCATCTCATATTTTTCCACAATCACGCTGGAGAATCAGAATTGGGAGAATCAAAGCTCTTGCGAATCAACATCTTTGTGAGATCAATCTTTTTTTTTTTTGCATATCATTCTTAGATAGTTTCATATCAAGTTTTTCAGATAGATTAGTTTCATATCAGTTTTTCATTCTTATTGCATAGAAAATCCAAAAAAATAGATTAATTACATTCATATTTCATATCTAGATCAATTGCATTCAAATCCTTCATTTAGGTGTTGTCTAGGTCACTCATCTCGATTACAATCTGAGAACATCAATCTCGCACCTACTAGAAGGCAGTAAATCGCTTGGTTAGAGTAGATTTCAATTTTGCATGATTTTGATTATAGCTGACCTCTAATATTTTACTAAGTGTTGTGTCTATAGATTAGGTACAATTTTTACACACATATTTTTGGCACCCACCGTGGGGCAACCCACTTTTGCATGCTAGTTTTGATTTTTTTTGGGAGCTAAAACCCTAAAGTTTCAAAGATTTAATTTTATCTCCCAAACGGCTTGGATTTTTCATCTAAAATTTTGTTTGCAGATTGGAGACATATTAGGGAAGCTTCAAAAAAAATTCATAATTTTTTGAATTATTTTGAATTTTTAATAATTTTTTTTTATTTTTCATAAAAAATTAATATCTGACGCAAATCAGCATATTTTTCAAAAAAATTTACATTTTTAGAAAGCTCCTTAAGTTCTATAGGGGGTCCATTCTTTGTGTTTTAAATTTGGATGTAATATAATAGCTCAAATAGTCAATTTACAAAAACTGGTCTGTTTTGGTAAAATACGTCTCTAGAGCACAAATGAAGAGATTTTTCTAAAATTTTTGCATTTTTGGAAAGCTCTCTATTTTTTAGTAGGGGTCTTTATTCTACATTTCTATTTTTGTGGCTAAAATCATATCAAAAAAATCAAATCTTGTTGACTAGGTCAAATGCAGAAAAAAAAAAAAATTTGTGACAAGTATACACTTATTTTTTTTACATGGTGCAATGAATGATATGAGTTGTCATTTAGGTTAATTACTGGTTATTATTGCTGATAATAATTGATTTTTAGAGCTAACCCTATGGTTTTCATAAGTTGAATATATTTTACATATCTTGTTTGCTTGTTTGCTTGTTGGAGAGTTCGTCACTTGCTTGCATGAAAAAGTGCAAGAATTGCTAAAAATCAGGTAAAACCTACTAAGCGCATTGCAAGGATCATGAGGTATTCTCCTTGTTCTGAAAACATTTTGATTTGAACTTAAAATAAATCTCTCACGTGTCAAGCTTGTGTGCATCTTTTCATGCTTTTGATCTATTTCTACACACTTGCATAATTTGATACTAGGTTGTGATCCCTTAAGGATTCATTAAGTAGTCTTAGAATACTTGTGATTGATCTTGATTGCTATCTTGGGTTATTGGACTCGCTAATCTGTCGGCCCCTCATTTCTACTCCGTGGTTGCAATCTCAGCGCCATAAAGGGGAGGGGTCAACAAGACAGAAGCGTTAAGTGTTCCACTTGGCAACCCTTTTGTGCTTTTAGGAAATCACTTGTTTTCTAAGTTGGGGACTCATTTTTAGCTTGTGTGAGGTGTTAAGTGTTCCACCTGTGGACTCATCTCATATTCACTTTAAGCGTTAAGTGTTCCTCTTTCTGCTTTTTGGGTACTTTTGGTAGATTTGTTTTCGGGAATATATCTGTGCTCACATAGTAATTAGGCCCTATGAACACTATTTGTGATTCTTGAGAGATTGGATTCCTAGTGAAATCCTTCCTTGACAATGGAATCCTTGTAGGTAGGGAGGATACTTAGTGTGTTTCACATTCAACTTGGTTAGTGTGTCTTCTCTTATTGATCGATACATTCTCTCTTCGGAGAGGTTGATAGATCACATGGGGTTGATATCACGAGCTTTTGGTAAATCAAAATTGGTTAGTGCGTCTTCTCTTATTGATTGATACATTCTCTCCCCGGAGAGGTTGATAGATCACATGGAGTTGATATCACAGACCTTGGTGAAACAAACTTTGTCTTAGCGTGTCGGATTCATCTGCTTGCTTTATTTGGGTTCAAAGTGAAGAGGTGTCAAAACCTTGAATCTGGAGCTAAGTCCCCTTGTGGTATAAATCTGTGAGTCACCTTTAGAGAGGGCTAACCATAGTGGACAATCCCTTCATAGGGAAAACTGCGTTGACGGAACCTCAAGCGGTAATAGCCATTTTCACCATGGTAGTGACAGTCACTATATAAATGTCCTTGTGGAAGAAATCTCCATGGGTATGGTTCATTGTTGGGTTGTCAGATCTCCCTAGCAGCTCTTGAAGATTAAGTTCTTAGACTGTGTCAAAACCCTGGTGCGCCGGGATTGGAGTTCACTCCTTTGAATCATAAAAGTTGCAGAGTCAAACCATTACTAAAAACCCTTAGAGAGGCCAATTTTTCACTTTCAGGTATATGTGTGTTATTGCAAAAATTTTCAGAACATACACAATTAGTACTCTCAGGGATTAGCACAATTTGGTCACTTGATTGTTCATGCGCAAGGTTGCTTTTGCCCTTGTTCATTGTTTTCAGACATGCTTGAAATCACTTGCTTGCTATTCTGTGTGCTTGTTTATCTACTTGGCTATTGAAAATGGACAAATCTGTTACAATCTTCAAATCTGGACATTGAAATTTGCAAACAATTCAAATCTGAAAACTCAAAATTTGTAAAATCTGAAGTCAAATTCTTTTCTGAAGTCAAAAGTCATCTCAGGAGGTCAGAAATTCATACGAGTTTCCATCAAGTGTCATTTCATTACAACCCATCTATCGTATGATTGAGTACCCAGTGTCATATGAGTTTCCATGCCAGCAAATTCTCAAAGTCAAAATCTTGCAACTGTCGTATGATATTGTCAACTATCATTTCATTACTACCCAACTGTCGTACAAGTTTTGCAACTTTCATTTCATAGCATACCCACTGTTGTACAAGTCTGCGAAGTGTCATTTGAAAATTTTTTGAAGAGTTGTCAGAAAATTGTCAGAATTGCTAGATATTTAGCTTTTTCAGCCTATTTCCAGAATCTATCGAACAAATCACTGTGTCAAGAACAAAGCAATAGCTATTGAGAATTAGTACACATGTCTCAAAGAATCAGTACACATGAGGAAGAAATTATGATCGCCGCTATGATGAAATAGATACATGCTATGCAAGTCCAACTTGACAAACTTGAGAAAGAAAAGGAACTTAAAGAGTTCTCCATGGAATCTCTATACTCTTTTCCATTTGATAAAGACTTGTACATGTCACCATGCCCCCAAACAAAATTTCAGCAATATGATACCTCTTCCATAGAGAGTGACACATCTAGCTTTGGAGACTATGATGACTATGATGACAAACAATGTAATGATACCTATGACACCTCTGTTCCTAAGAGTCCTCCTCATCATTCGTTCCTACTTACTACAAATGGGCCATCACATTGGATAGATCGTGATGGTGATCCATATGATTCTGATTTTGAAAGAGATTTTGATGTCTTTTGTGCACAATACCTTGATGATGATCCATCTACTACTGCTGAGGACTATAAAATACATCGTGCTAGCTTGAAACGTCAATACTATAAGGATCTCTCCTCTAAGAACTCTCAGGCTAAAAATAAAGATTACACTCTCAAGCAAGATCATGTTAATGTTGGACCTTTGTCTTGTGATGGTTCCCTTCCATCCCCTACTTCCTCCAATACTCGTACATTTCCTAAAGCTTCTGAGTCTTTCAAATCTTTCACAGAACCTTCATTCAACACAAGCCCTGATACTTTTCATGTGGTTCCCTATAGTTATCCTCCAGGGCTACCTCTTAAAGATACTCAAGCTAACCTTCACTTGGCTGCAAATACTTTCAATAATGATAAACCTAAAGAACCTAAGCCTTCATATGCTATAATCCCTACTTTAGCTAGTCCTCCACCATCTCTGCAATAGTCTTCCATACAATCCCAACATGCTTCCTTGTCCTTAGAAGTGGCTCCATGTCAAGAGGACTCCAGAAATGATGAAGAAAAGAACATAAAGAAAGATCAAGATCAAGAACCCTCCATGTTATCCAATCCTTTTCACGATGTCTCTTATCCACCTCAAGGTTCTTTTAACCTTACTACACTTGCACTTTCCAAAGATGATACTTCCATTAAGGTTGGTAAAAATGGTGTTGTTACTTCCAATGTTAAACCCATTGACAATCAAGAGAAAAATTATGTGCTTATGCTATCCAAAGATCCTTGTCAAGATCAAAGTCTTTCATCTTCCTATTCTACCACTCCATGTTCGCTTCCACTTTCTACTATTCCTAAGTCTTTGCAAGCTTTGAACAATCCTATCAAAGAAGGTGCTCATATTCAAGATGTCCACGATTCTATTGAAAATTCTAATGCTCACTCTAAAGATGCTGATATCCTTGGTTGTCATATAGATGCTGATGAGCTTATTGATTATCCTTTTGTGTCTTCCACTTCCATCCTTGGACCTCTTCCACCACTACAAAGATCTTCACACCTTCCTTCCATCTTGGGTCCTTATGTCCCTTCACTTTCCCCTCCTAACTCTCCTAATTTTCCATCCATCTTGGGTCCTTACATACCTCCATCTCCCATCTTTCCTCAAGATCAACATAGATACATACCCTTGAATCCTTTTCATCCACCCACCCATCTAAACCAGTCGTATCCTCCCTCTTCCACAAATCCCAAGTCTTTTGGAAGTAACTTGAATGTTCAATACAAGAAAAAGAAGCAATGCAAGAATCCATCAAAAAAAGAAGATCACCATGTCTCCTCTAATCGACACGGAGGCATAAAGTCAAAAGAGATATCTAAGAAAAAAACTACAAGACAAGTATGGGTTCCAAAATTTATCATTGAAGATATTCTCTCTAGATCATCAAAAGGAAATAAAAATCCTATGGCTATATGGATTCCAAAGTCTCTCTTGAAAGAGTCTGGTGTTGAGAAAAAAGTGAAATTGACATTCAAGCTTCCAAAGGCTTCCACTTCATCTCCCTCCAAAAATATTCTTCCATTTCATGTGCCTAAACCACAACCTCTGCTATCCATTCACCATATTCCTTCATGTATTCCTTCATTCATGATTCCTCCATCCTCTCACCACCCTTCAAGGTATGTGTTGATGTTGAGCTTGCCTTCCTTTCCATCTACCCTTTCACAGTCCTTCTATTCATTATCCTTCTACCTTCTATCATTTTTCCTCATTTGCCTATTCCTCCTATCTTCCAACCTCACTCACTTTACATAAAACCTTATCCTCCATTTTTCTCTTCCATCTCCCTTTCCCTATCAGCATCTTTGAGCGTATCATTTTGAATCCTTGGCATATCATGGTTTATCCTTTCAAGGAGCATTATCTAAAAAGCTTGCCTTCTTAAAATTAAAAAAAAAAAAGAAATGAAAAAAAATTGAAAATGTGCCATGGTGAAAACCTGGAAACAGGCACCTTGGTAGCAAAAGTAAAGATAAATAAATTCATCCTATGGTGAAAACCACTCCCTTGTGGCACCTTGGATAAGTACCATGATGAAAACCTGGCAATTAGGCATTATGCATAGTTCTTCTACATATTTCATCCATTCCATCTTCTCTCTTTGATCTTGACAATGTTGATCTATACACGAACATTTGACTATTTTGTGAGCTATCTTATGATGATCTTGCATTCATTCCTTCCATGTTTAGCCTTCATATCCATCTTCCTCCATTCATTTTTGCCTATCGCTATCCTTTTCCCCTTTGGTCTTGATCTAATAAAAAAAGAAAGAAAGAGTAAAACACAGTGCTATGAAGCCTCTTGACATGTCTACTCTTTTGGACTGCATCCTTTCCTGCTCTTGCATCACGCTTTTGTGACTTATCCTATGCTAGCCTTTCATTACTTGTCTAAATGCGCTTTACATGACAATTTTTCCCTAGCTTAGGTATTCTTGAGGAGTTTGCCCTTGAGGATTTCTTCCCTTCATTATCCTTTATTTTCTTGTCTTTCATCTCTTCCACTAGCTTGCCAATCCCTCTTGTTCTCCACCTTGCTAGACATTGGGACTGCACGATATGATCTTGCTTGGGAGTTTGCAATAGAAAAATATGCTATCAAGTATACCCAGTATCAGAACCAGTATCAGAACAATTATCAGAATCATTATCAGAATCATTATTAGAACCAGTATCAGAACAATTATCATAATCAGTATCAAAATTAGTATTAGAACTAGTATCAGAACAATTATTAGAATCAGTATCAGCACAAGTATCAGAAAAAGCATCTCATGATTAATCCAGCTCTATGGGCCTACAGAACAAGTATCAGAACACCTACAGGGGCTACACCTTTTGCTTTAGTTTATGGGTCTGAAGCAGTACTACCTATTGAGGTCAAAATCCCATCACTAAGAATTAGAATGCATGGTCTCGTAACTGATAATGACTATAGAGCATCTAAGTTACAAGAACTGGAACTACTAGATGAGCGCAGACAAGCAGTGTATGATCATCTCAGAGTGTATCAGAAAAGAATGTGTAGAGGCTACAACAAGAAAGTCAGACATAGAGAATTTCAGGTTGGTGATCTAGTGTTGAGAGAAAATCCTAAAAATCAATCACATCGAGAATGCAAGGGGAAGTTCGAACCCAATTGGTTGGGTCCCTTTGTTATCACTGCTACTTTTGGCTCTGGTGCCTATCAACTCTCAATGAATGAAGGAGAACAGCTCCAAGAACCAATCAACATTCTCCATCTGAAGAAATTCTACACCTAAGGCATTCAGTGCTTGGTAAATGTCCTGAAAAAATTTTAAAAATCAGAAAAAGTCCTGAAAAAATGAACATCTTGTTGAAAACCTAGCAATAGGTGCCTTGATGATTCACAAAAAGAATAAAAAAATATCAAAAATTCACAAAAAAAATTTAAAAATATCAAAAATTCAAAAAAATCAAGAAAATATCAAAAGTACAAAAAAATTGAAAAATGAAAAATACAAAAAAAATGAGAAAAAGAAAAAGTGCCTTGGTGAAAACTTGGAAACAGGCGCCTTGGTAGCAAAAATAGAATCTCTGCCAAGATGGTGAAAACTTGGCAAACGGGCGCCACTTGTTCAAAATGGTCAATCTATCAGCACAATTTTGGTCTTTCCCAGCTTTCAGTCTTGCTTTAGTTTGTACATATCTCCCAGTTTGTTTCAACAGTTCCAGTTTTCAATAAGTCAATTTGTACACCAATCAGCTTGCGCGTCTGTATCCTATCAATGTTCAAACTTGGGGGCAATCAATGTCATATCCTATGGCCTCCAATGTATCTTAGACGTATCCTATCCAGTCAGAGTCCTTTGAAGCTTCAAGTTGAGTCAGTCAGTCAGTCTCGTCTCCAAAAAGGATTTTGCATCTACAACAATCAAACATCAAAACAAATTGAAAACAATCTGTGCTTCATACTTTTATCTCCTTGTATGCTTACTGATTCACATTGAGATTTTTGCATATTGTGTCCCTTCGAGCTCCTCAATTATGTCCTTTACAGGATTTAGAGAGTGATGACTGGGGGCATAATCTTTTCTTGGTTTTCTGCTTGTATGTGAAATCTAATAACTTTGGAAATTCTGGATTGAAATGGTGTTCGACTGTAAGAGCCTCTATCTCAAATTGGATGGCCATGCGTACCTTGACCATTGATACCCAGAAAATTCAAGGACATTTGATCTAACTATTATCTTTTTGAAGTAAATTCTTTCTCCTACTGTGAAACGCGATCTTGCCTAAGGCGGTGAACGATAAAGGGTCACTACGGGTAATTCACGCTGGATTTAGAATGATCTTTTGATTGTTTGATGTGTATGTTAAATCCAAGGCGTACTCAGGTCATCGCGACATTTATGTTTTGATGTTTGTACAAATTGCTATATCAAAATGGACATGATATTCAGGTCATCCTGGTGTTTGTGCCTTGGTGCTTATATCTAATCCAACATTCTGAAAACAAATCAATAGTCATATGTCCATGGTTGTATAACCAGTGGGTGTTGTATTGATTCTTGCGCATACAAATTGATATTCATATGTCTATGGTTTCATGGCTAGTGGGCATTGTATTGATTTATCCGATTACCTAAAAGTTCAATGATGATAACAAATCGACACATGATCAGTGAGTAGGTCCTAGGTCTTAGGTTCCATTTCATTTTGCATGATCTCACAATGACTAAACGAACTTCAATGCTTAAACAATTCTCCACTCGCATCTTCAAATCTAACAAGAGCTGAATCTCACACGAAGGTTCCTCCAACAAAGCAGCAAGTAGAATCCTTTTTTGGGATCAAAATTCAAATCTGAGATCATTCATATTATTAACTATTTGCATATTCAACCTTCGATCATCACAGAAATTCATAATTCAACTTAATTGATTATCCAACATCAAACTATCAAAATTTCAACTTGCTCAACCATGGTCAATTCATGGTCAAACCTAGTCAAACTTAGTCTCCAGAACCTCTAAACGATGCAGAATGCATTCACCAAATGTGTTTAACCACTTCTCAAATCAATTAACATGCTTCTAAACTCTCAACGCTGACTTTTCTTATCAGATTTCAATTTTAATCCCGAAGGGGGCATGGTATTGCATATCATTCAAAGTCTATAATCAAATTTGAAATCATATCTTTATGGCAATCATATCTCCCTCAGTAATCAAGACAACAATCACGTCTAGTTACTGATTCATCAAAAGACCTCATCGCTCGGGGCAAATCTATCATCACTTGGGGCATATCAGATTCATCGATCCATATCAATCTAGTATCCTCCTAATCTTGTAATCTGTATTAGTTTTTGCAACCATCAGATCATAGTGTTCTTTCCTTGGTTCTTCGGCAACTGAAGGGTTCGGATGTGATACCTACAAGTTCTGCTAAGACAATCGAGTCTAGAACCGGTCACTCACTTCTTTGCAATCCTAAGGTTTGGAATCAGGCGTTTTGACACTTTTTCGCAATCATAGGTTCATTTGCTGTTATAGTGAACATTATCTTTGGTCATTCAGGACCTATTATCTCCATATCAAATCAATATCAATCAGCTTCTGTCTCATATCAATTATCAATTTCGAATCAGTTTCATATCTCTATCAAACACAGACTTTCTTTGAACCACTACACTTCACATAGTAATTCAAAGAGGGGAAAAATGTAATACCCCAAAAATGGGCTATAAGTTCATTAATCTCCTACATCTTCAATTCGAACGAAATCAACATCAAAGTCCTAACCTAAGGCACATCTAAACATCATCGAATCATAATTGATTATCTTAAATTCTGCATCAGAGAATATTCCTAGTAATATTCCTAATCATCATAATTATCTTTAATTTTATAATTATTTGGCAATAAATTACATTTATCCTAAAATTTGATTAATTAAATATTTTGCATATTTAATTAATTAGATTTAATATTTGCCACTTAATTGTATAATTAAATTTAATTTTATCTATTATTAATTATATTATTTAATTTTGACAATAAATCTAATATCATATGAATAATTGATTAAATTCTTATTTAATTAATTAAAGCAAATTGTCATTATTTAATAATATAATTTTTAATAAAAGTTCGATTAAATAATTGATTAACCTATAAATCAATTGTTTTATTTTTAAAAGCAGTTAAGTTGGAAATAAATCATTTTATTATTAAATTAATTCATAAATAAAACATGCACAATCATAAAAGCAGACAACTATCAATTATCAATTAAAGCTAAACTCTATTTTGAGTTAAAACTTAGCTTTTGCATGTTTTTGTGAATTAAATTATCTTTATTATCAAATAACTCAAAAATCAACCTGAGTTATTTGAGTGATTTATGGCTTTTTCTCATGCACTTCCAAAGCCCTGGATTTCTATAAAAACAAGGCTCAGCTCTTCATAATTCATCTCTCATTCATCTCTCAAATTTGCATCCAAGCATCTCATATTTTTGCACAATCATGCTGGAGAATCGGAATTTGGGAGAATCAAAGCTCTTACGAATCAACATCTTTGTGAGATCAATCTTTTTTTTTTTTTGCATATCATTCTTAGATAGTTTCATATCAAGTTTTTCATATAGATTAGTTTCATATCAGTTTTTCATTCTTATTGCATAGAAAATCCAAAAAAATAGATTAATTACATTCATATTTCATATCTAGATCAATTGCATTCAAATCTTTTATTTAGGTGTCGTCTAGGTCACTAGTCTTGATTACAATCTGAGAACATCAATCTCGCACCTACTTAAAGGCAGTAAATCGCTTGGTTAGAGTAGATTTCAATTTTGCACGATTTTGATTATAGCTAACCTCTAATGTTTTACTGAGTGTTGTGTCTATAGATCAGGTACAATTTTCACACACATAGTGCCATGTGGCACATGTGGGACCCGCCTGATTAAAATCAATGTGCAAATTTTTAAACAAATTCATAAATTCCAAACTTTATGTTATTTTCAAATTTTCGAATCTGTAAGTTGCTTGGGAGTTGAAATTTGTAAATGATGTTCCGGGTGGAATTTTTACTCAAATATGCAAGTGTAGTATACCGTTGGAAATGCCGCGAGATGACGGTTTCATTGGCACCATCAGAAGTCAGTTTTAAACAAGTGGGAAGGAGTAGTGAGTGATTTTAACTCTAAGAATAATTTTTAGAGGGAAAGGAAGTTATTTGCAGAGTTTTTTTTCTGGAAAGATACAGGTGTCATAACAAAAGATATTTTTATGTTTCTTTGCTCCCCCCCTTATATTCCAATCTTCTCATTATTGTAAGGGTTCCAAAATCCTAGTCTCCATAGTGGGTTTGAAGCTATGCTTAACTCCTGGAGTTTCAATTTTTCTTGGTCCCAAGTGCTTTGTGGGCTGGGTAGTAGATGTATTCTATTCTTTTGTTCAGTCTCATAACACCGACTGATGACCTTGCTCTCAGTCTAGGGTACTGGTAGACTATATTAGGCATGTTTTTTGTATAGAGTAGTATTGTTGGTTTGGTTGAATATTCATAAAGTTGCACTGTAAAGCATTTTGTTTAACATGATACTGATATAACATTTGAATGAGTTCCTAAGCTTATATCTCTCCTTGTGTATTTCTCTTTGAGTTATGAATTGTTCCAATTCATTGCATGGATAAAGCTCTGTGTGTATGTTTATATTCTTCAGCTCTGATCCAGGATCAGATTAAATAAGCTTTGAATATGACATAAATTCTCTAAAGTTTTACTTAAGGATACACCAGTAAGTAGTGTAAACTTAGGGATCTTTTGATAAAATCCACCAGAGGGTGATTAGTATTTTCAGAAGGTTACAATCATTCAAAGTTCAATATGTTTGTTTATGTATAACAATCTTGCAGTGGAGGTGTTACCCAATGGATAAGACACTGGTCAGTAGTGAGTCCCTTTTACAGAGATCAATGTTAGATAGGATTCTATTTTACTCCCCCATTTGATACAAATTTATCGAACATCTGTTTGTAAGCATCCTACCTATGATAATGGAAAGACCCTATGAGTATTAGGTTGATACTTAAATCTTCTTATCATTTATTTGTTATTTAAGGTCCAAAAGAGAAAGAGAATACCTTGGACCAGGTAAACCCACCTTGGTTTTGCAGAGCCAAAAGTAGAAGAGGGCATACTAAGACCCTATAGTTGGTCCAATAATCAAAACTACAATTGCTTAAGACTAACCATCTTCAATGTCCTGTTTCAGATTCATTGGTTGTCTGTTAGAACATAAACTCTCATTTTGGGAAACCAATAGTATGTAGATTGAAGAAGGCCCTCTATGGACTTAAGCAAGTCCCTAGAGCATGGTATGAGTGACTAGATGGATATCTAACAAAGATTGGATTCAAGAAAGGAGCAGCAGACTATAATCTATTCATAAGAGAGACATCTGAAGGTTTCCTACTTGTAGCTATATTTGTTGATGACATTATCTTTGGAGGTAATGATAAAATTAGTCTTGAATTTGCTAAGGATATGCAAAATGATTTTGATGAGTATGATTGGTCCTATCAAATACTTTTTGGGACTAAATGTGCAGAGATAGAGAAATGTATTTTCATTAATCAGTCTAAGTATGTAAAAGAAATATTGAAGAAATTCAAGATGGATGATTGCAAGCCAGTAGGGACACCTATGATCACAGGTTGCAAGCTTACAAAAGAATATGATTCTCCTGCATTAGATATAACATTGTGCAAGTCTATGATTGGTAAACTAATTTATCTTACTCAAACAAGACCTAATATTTCAAATGTAGCTGGCATAGTTGGAAGATTTGCAGAAGAGCCTAAACAAAGTCACCTCATGGTAGTAAAGAGAATATTCGGATACTTGTAGGGAACTATAGATTATGGTCTATGGTATCCTAATTCAGAAAATGTTGAGCTTCATGTGTACACTGATGTAGATTGGGCATGATGCATTGATGATAAAAAGAGTACATCAAGTGGAGCAGTGTTTCTTGGTGATAGACTTGTCACTTGGACAAGCAAGAAACAAAATTGTATTTTTCAATCAATAGCAGAACCAGAGTATGTTGCAGCAGCCTTGAATTGTTCTACAATTATTTGGATCAAGTAGATGATAAAGAATTTTGGAATTTAGATTGATTATCCTATTATTATTCACTGTGACAATACTAGCACTATCAATATGTCGAAGAACCCTGTGATGCATGCAAAAACAAAGCACATTGAGATCAAGTATCACTTCCTAAGAGAGAAAGTGGTAGAGAAGGAAGTCAAGATGGACTATGTGAGCACTAAAGATTAGTTGGCAGACATATTCACAAAGCTCTTGCCAAAAGATACTTTTGAGTATCTCAGGGAGAAGTTCAGAGTAATTCCCTTCCCTCATTCTTCTTAGAAGAAGGAAAGGTATCAGTCCTCAAGGATTGATGGATGGTTGACTACTCTGCTTCTGGAATAGTACTAGTCCTTAAACTGATTGGTGCCCTTTGCCATTGATGTCAAAGGGGGAGTAATATATAGTCATGAAAAATAGAAGTAAAAAGAGGAGTTATATACTAAGTGGGAGTAGTATTCAGTTATGATAGCAGTTCAGTTGAGGAAATGGATAATGTTATAAAAGAATTATTCATTTAGATTGGTGGATTTTTTCATTCCATATGTTGCCATCAATACCAAAGGGGGAGATTGTTGGAGATTTGCCAGTAGGCCAGTACTGATTGGATGTTTGTCATTGATGACAACATATGGAAAGTAGCATGCGTGCAAGACTTATGTAATAATTTTTAGTATATGTAGCATGGACATGATATCAGCATGACATCATGGGCACAAAGTTTAACTGTTAGTATAGACAGTTATATAGCAGCTTGTGTCAGTAGTGTTCCTGACAGAGTAACAGGTAGTGTTCTATGTATGGTTATCCATACAGTTATCATAGAGCCTTTGGTGCTTGGATATATGATGAAGACATATTAGTGATGTTACATTCATGGACGCAGTGTGTGATGATCAGTAGAAGTGAAGTTATGCAGTTTCTATTCACTAGTAGCAATTTCCTGTGTTTGTTCAAGAAGAGCCGACAGAGATTATATTGGTTCTGAAGTTCCGCTTATCATTTTGGTATATGCCCTTGGATTTAAGCTTGGAGAAGAGTTTGTGATGTTCATTTAAGAGTGCATGAAGTAATTCAGCTTCAGGAGAAAGATACAGTTAATTTGGTAGAGCCGACAGTGTGTAGTGTGCATCTACAATTATCTTATTAAACAGGTCCCAGAATGTGTTGTGTGCTTAGTAGAGCCGACTGAATTATTATTGGAGTTTGTTATGGCTTCTCCTATATGATTTCAAGGTGGTTCTAGTAGGCTGACTTGATTATATCATTTAGAGGAAAGATATTTATAGGCAGTCATTTGTGATTGTTTGAGTGTGGTTCATAGTTGATTGTGAAGAGAAGAGCAGAGTGTGAGAAGTGTTGAGACATTAGAAGAAGGTCTATGTGGCCAAGTAAACTATTTTTGCTATATAATGGAACTGATCCAAACAACAATTCTAAGTGCAGTTCACCAAGATCCAGATGTAGTGTGTATCTATTATTCAGAAGGTTATTGCCTTCACCCCTTTGAGCAATGTGCTCTCGGATAGTGCATCCTCTCCCCTAACAGGGACTATTGTAAAATAATCCTAAGAGGGTCTGACCCTTGACCAAGTCTACTATACTAAATATATTGTAAAGAAACTCCTAACAGGGTTAAGGATCTTCTAACAAGGATCATAATACACTAGTGCAGAATATTAGTGGGTGTTAATTCCAACCAGGGTTTTTACCTATTTGGGTTTCCCCATAACCAAAATATTGGTGTTGTGTTCAAGTGTTCTTTCATTGTGTTTATGCTTTATGTTTAAGTATACTTAATTGGATAAAGAATTGAAACTTGTAGATAATTGATTCACCCCCCCCCTTAGTTATCTCTTGGGACTATTCCTAACAGATCTGAGTACCCTTTTTTGGTGAACTTCCGAGATCTGCGAACAAAGTCAAAGTCGACCTTCAAAATCTTGAGGTATTCTTTGACCTTTTATTGGGGTCAAAGACTACCTGCTGCTAGAAAGAAAAAAAATTTCTGGGTTTTGTCTGTTTCAATTTTCTGGTCTCAGATCTGGTTGCAAAATCTTCTGAAAATACACATAGGCTTCAAAAAATAGGTATTTCTAGATCTATTCCATTATGAGGTATGTACTTTATTTTATTTAATTTCAAGCATTTCTAGATTTACCTTACTTATGCAATTCCAATTCAAAACATTACAAATGAATAATAGGTGAATGATAGATGCATTGTTAAAGCTCCATTTTAGCATTATTCATTTTGGTGAACCCATTTACGAAAACTCTTTCTTTTTGGTGTTAGATTTAAATCTTGCATGCTTATAAGATTAGATTTCTTGCATTTATATTTTAAAAATACAAAAAAAATTTGCAAAATCTCTTTAAAATACGAAAACATTTACATATTCATTCTTTTAGTATTTCATTGTATTCTACATGTATGATTCTTGTTTTGAGTACTTTGATGAGGCTTTTATTGTACAATAGGATAGATTCCCTAATGAGGTATATGGTAGTGAGGATGAAAATGGCTTGGATAAGATCTCCATGGATCCTATTCCTATTTCACTCTCCTCCACAACCTCTCCAATTGACCTTTACCATAGGGTGTGTGCATGGTTACCTTCATGTCCCACTATTTTCAACATTGATAAACCTAAAATGATATATCCTACACCTTCAATGATGGAAAAAGGATATCCTCGGATAACAATTAAGGGTAAACCTAGAGATCCTTTGGATTTCTTTGATAACACTAATTTCATTTCACATGCTTATTGCACACAGAATAACCCTCAGCCTACTGTTTCAGTTTCTTTACCTCCTTCTCAACCTATACTTCCTCAAGAACCTAGGTTTCCATCTACCTTTAAGGAGTATAACTTATTTGACCAATTACATGCTACTCCTGCTAAGATATCTTTATGGGAATTACTTCAAACTTCCCTAACATATCATGAGGGATTGGAAAATTCTTTATCTACTCTTTCTGCTTCGCCTCCTAATCAAGAAAACATTCATTCTATTTTGGATTGTATGCATACTATGCCTTCTATACCTCCTATTATGTTTTTCAATAATGATTTACCATCTCTCGAGGTGCACAATCAATCTGATTCTCTTATGGTTGTTGGTTCTATTAACCAGAGCATCATTCAAAGAACCTTAATTGATAATGGATCTGGGATTATTGTTTGTAGCATGGATATGCTTAAGGAAATTAAGGTTGATCTCACCACTATTCAACCTAATAATGTTCCTATACATGGATTTGCCAATATTGCAAAGAGAACTTTGGGCATTATTACCTTACATATTAAAGTTGGTCTAGTTATTCTAAATACTCCTATTCATGTTATGCCTGGACCTCTCAATTATAACCTTCTTTTAGGAAGACCATGGTTGCATACTATGCATGCAGTTCCTTCTACTCTTCATGGCAAGGTTAGGTTCATCTATAACAACTTAATGTATACATGTTACATGTGGATGATGCACCGAATCCTTGTCTAAATGTAGAATATGCCAAAATCTCTAAGCCTCTTCAACCTAATAAAGAGATTGAAAAACAACCTGAGATTCAACAATAGGAAGCTCCATCTTCTTCTTTAACTAAGGATGATTGGGGGACATTGGATTTTAATCCTACTTTTATTGGAGAATATAAGGTCTCTGATTAGGAATTTATGAAGCGACAAAATGAATTTGAGAAAAAAGTCTTTATTCCTTCTCCGCTTTTTGAGGAACTAAAAAGTAATTTTGTTGCTGCTTCGATTAATGAAACAATTAAAACTATAAAGCTTGATTGTTATGATATTGTGACATATGCCACTCCCTGGACTCCTTCTGATATGACTAATCGATATTGTCCCGGTTATCATTTTCTTAAGAAATCAAGATTTAATGGGAAAGGATGTGGTAAACATGAACAAGGTATACAAGTACCTTTGCATATTGAAGTTTATGATCATACATATGGATTGGGATTCAATCCTTATAGACAACCATCCACTTTTCCTCTTAATGTTAATCATATTTGTGGTGGACAGTTGAAATTGGTTAACCCACTTCTCATTGACCTTAATCAAGAACCTTGTTTTGATATTTTTCCTGAAGATGAAGCCTTAATGGAATTTTTAGGGGTTTATGAAGACTTACCTAAGTTTCATCACAAATGATGGAGACCTTATTGTCTAAGTACCGATGCTTATTTTGGAGAACATGATAAACATAATGCTCTCCCTTTATTGAAGGATTCTCCAATACGAAGTGATTTTTTAATAACTGAAACTATTGATATTTAAATGGATGAAAACAACTTTGAAAGGATGATAAAGATTGGGAAATATTTGAATTAGGATGAACGTGGTCAGTTGGTTTCCCTTTTGCTTGAATTTAAGGACATCTTTGCTTGGACCTATTCAGATATGCCTGGCATAGATTCTAATATTGTTACTCATAACATTTCTTTAAAACTGAATATGAAACCTTTGAAGTAGAAAATTTGAAAGATGAATCCATGAATTGCTCTACTAGTCAAAGGTGAAATTGAAAAATTATTGGATTCTAGATTTATCTATTCTATTGATTACTCAAATCGGATTTCAAATATTGTGCCTATTTCAAAAGGAGAAAATAAGATAAGGATGTGTACTTATTTCAAAGATTTAAATAAGGCATCCTTAAAAGATGATTTCCCGTTACCTAACATCGATATGATTGTGGATTCAACAAGGGGACATGCCTTGTTATCTTTTATGGATGGTTTTTTGGGATATAATCAAATTTGTATCCCTCCTGAAGATCAATTTAAGACTGCATTTATAACACCTTGGGGAACATTTTTTTGGGTCACAATGCCTTTTGGATTAAAAAATGCAGGTTCAACTTATCAATGAGCTATGACTTTGATTTTTCATGATTACATTCATAAGATCCTCGAAGATTATGTGGTTAGGAAAATCTATACAAAGAGAAGATCACGTTACTATTTTATGACAAATATTTGAAAGGATTAGAAGTTACAACATGAGATTGAATCCTAAGAAATGTGTCTTTGGATTTGATTCTGGTAAATTACTAGGATTTATAATCTCTAAGCGAGGCATAGAAGTAGATATTGAAAAGATTGAAGCTAATGTGAATATGCCTCCTCCTAAGAATATTTCTCAATTACAAAGTTTAAAAGGAAAAATACAATCTATTCATCATTTTATTTCTAATTTAGCAGACTGTACTATCCCTTTTACTTCCTTGCTTAGAAAGGATACCACTTTGTCCTAGAATAATGAGTGTAAACAATCTTTTGAGAAATTTAAGGAGTATCTTGAAAATCCTCCTATCTTGTAGCCAGCTAAATTTGATAAACCATTCCATTTATATACTTTAGTGACTCCGAAGGCTATGAGTACATTGTTAGCTCAAAATGATAATGATGGTAGGGAAAGACCTATGTATTACATTAGTCAGACTTTACTTGATTATGAAACAAGATACATAGATTTGGAAAGACAATGTCTAGTTGTAGTTTATGCATGTCAAAAACTCAGGCATTATCTTATAAATGTTGAAGTTAATGTGATTGTTAAATTTGATCCTTTGAAACATCTTTTCTCACAAACTGATCTCTCTGGCCAGTTGGCAAAGTGGGTGATGTTTCTTACAGAATTTGATCTTAATTTCATTTCTCATAAGTCTATTAAGGGACAGGCTTTGATAGATTATTTAGCCGAAGCTCCTTGTCCTCATCCCGATACATGTTCTACTTCAATAGAATTCCTTGATGATAATATTCTAGCTATTCAACAAGATGATATTTGGGAATTATATTTTGATGGGTCTAAATGTAAGATAGGTTTTGGTGTGGGTATTATCTTGATTCCCCCTACAAAAAAACTCATCCCTTTATCATACAAATTAACCTTTCCTTGTACTAATAACATTGCGGAGTATGAAGCTCTTATAGCTAGCCTACGAGCAGCTTCATCTCTTAATATTAAAAATTTACAAATATGTGGAGATTCGCAATTAATTGTTGAACATATTAAAGGAGGATATCAGACAAAGAATGATAAAATGACACAATATAGAGATTTAGCTCTTAATGTGCTTTCACAATTCTCCCCTTATACGATTTAGACTTTACCTAGGAACAATAATCGACATGTAGACATCATGGCAAGCCCAGCTGCTTTGGTTTGTCTTGAGAATAATGCTGAAAACTTTCAATTCACTATAAAAACTCTTAAAAGCCATGCAATTTCCAAAAAGATTATCTCTAATTGTTTCAATTTGCATTCGGATGAATGGTATTCACATATTTTTCATTTTTTGAAGGATGGTACTTTTCCTGAATCAGCAACAAGGAACACGCGTAATCATATTAGGAAGCTTGCAGTGCATTACATCATTTTAGGAGACATGCTTTACAAATGCTCTTATGAAGGATTATTATTAAGATGTCTTAATAGAACTGAAATTCCCATAACTTTGGCAGAAGCTCATTCTGGTTCTTGTGGGGGAAATTTTTGGGGTAAATCCCTAGTTAATAAATTGCTTAGAATGGGATATTATTGGCAAACAATGGAACAAGATTCTTTCATGTTTGTTAAGAAATGTCCTCAATGTCAACAACATATTAATTTGATTCATGCTCTTGCTCGGAAACCTCGTAATCAAGTTTCTCCATGGCCTTGTAGTGTTTGGGGTTTTGGCCTTATTGGAAAAATCTCACCAGCTTCTTCTCAAGACATACTTACATTCTAACTACTACAGATTATTTCACAAAATGGGTAGAAGATGTCCCTCTTCATTCAACAATGGTGGATGTTATCTGTGATTTCATCCTTAATAATATCATAACAAGATTTGGTATTCCTTCGACGATAATTTCAGATAATGGTACCTCTTTTAAAAACAAAGAAGTCACAAAATTCTTGGAGAAATATAGAATTCAACATAGATTTTCAACTCCTTATTATCCTCAATCTAATGGACAAGTTGAAGCATCAAATAAAATCATTGAACAAATTTTGAGAAAAATAGTTAGTAAGCATGCGAAAGATTGACATACTCAACTAACTTATGCTTTATGGGATTATAGGACTAGTGTGCGTACTGCCATGGGTACTTCTCCTTATAATCTTGTCTATGGTACTGATGCTATTAGGCCTTTGGAACTACAAATACCTTCTCTACATGTTTCATTTCATGGGATAATTGATAAGGATACTTTTTGTGAACAACACTTACAAGAGCTGGAAATATTGGATGTACAACAAATACATGCATTAGAACATATAAAAGCTTATCATAAATCTCTTTAGAAGCAATATAATCATAAGTTAATTGAACAAACATTTGTGGTTGGTGATTTAGTCCTTTGTGAGAATCAACGAAATGTGAATGCTTTACCAAGCGAAAAAGGAAAATTTAGCCCTAATTGGCTTGGACCTTTTGTTGTTATTGAATACTTTGGTTCAGGTGCTTATAAACTTGCTGATATGGATGGTGTTTCTTTTAAGGAACCCATTAATATTATGCATCTCAAATTTTATTATCCTTAATTTCATTCTTCAATCCTTGTGCATTTATGTATTCCTTATAAAGTTTGTTTTATAGGTCATGTAGTTCTAACAAGATTACATATTGAATACATTTATGCACATTTATTTCTTTCTATTAAGTTTTATATTGATGAAAGCATAGTAATCAAACATAGAACTAATTAGTAGAGAAATTTTTTCATTCATCAAAAAGATTTTTTCAAGTTCTGATAAATATGTGGCCAATGGCCCTATTTATCACTACGCCTATCACTATGCTCTGATGGCTGATGGCTCCCAGATCTCTCTTCCCTATGATAGGAAGATTAATATTTGTGTGTCTGTGTGTTGCTCCTTGATATGCTCATACCCTGTAGACACTCTTGGGCACTTTGTAGCTCAGCTATCAGCTTCTCCTCCCTTTCTCTGCACAACCTCAGGTCTTGCTAGATGCATGCAAAGATGTCAGCATGCTTGCCAAGATCTCTGCACCCAATGGAAGAATCTCACTCTCCAACTGGTAGTTGGTAGGATATAATTGCATCCTTGAGAATCTCAGATACAAAGCTCATCCACTCCGCTATGCTATCTATAGAATGAAAATACATTTATCAGTCTAGTGTCTTTCTATCTCAAATCAAATCACATTTTCAATCATAATTTCATATTTCATACCAGGGTCTCCCTCCTAGACATCACTAAAGTGTCTATATGGTGGGGGCATGGAGTGACTACTCTCTCCACGCTAACCATATCTAGGTCTCGATGGTGGTGTCTTTGTGTGGGGCTATGGTGGTCATCATGATCTAAGTGGTGATACATGAATAATGTGTAAATCTGCACCAATATCCCCAGCTGGGGGCATGTCCTCCACTCTCTCCTCTACTCTCTCTGCTCTCTCCTCCTCCATGGGATCTCCCTCAAAGATGTGATCCTCCTCATCTCTAACATCCTCATCCTCCTTTGCAGTACCACTATCCTGATCTATCCTCTCTAAAAAGCTTGGATCACCTACGGGATAATCCTCAAGGAAGATGGGGCGGGTCCCCTATAGACTCCAGTACCTGATGTAATCCTAGCTCATGCCTAAATAGGTGACATCTGATGGTACCTCTATGTCCTCTATCTCATCTGCATCACTATCCTTTATGTCTTCTATTGATGGTCAGTGCATGGCACCGGGTCTCTAATAGTACCCATCAGATGTAGATAGCAAGGTACTACTCTAGGGACTCCCTGTAACAGGCCGAACTACCTCATCACCCGATCATAATAGTATAGCATCACCATATGACTTTGATGACCCTCTAGCAGCTTTTTTCACTATGAATATCTCATTTGGAGTCGTGTATTAGGCCACTTTGTCATCTGGAAATAGGGTCTCCATATCACATCGGTGCTCAGAATGCAGTCTAGATGTACCCTAAAATAGAGGATATCTCCAAACTACCAAGAATCTCTTAGAGGATACGCAAAGAATCTCAGTGTACTCACATCTACCATCACTAGAACTCCCTGTGGATGTGTACATGTGAAATTTTCAAACAACCAAATCTGCAAGAGCGTGCATATCGACAGACTCTCCCTCTAATACCTCACTAGCTAACCTAGCTCATGGTATAACTGGGCTAACATACTACGACCACATGAGAACATGGTCCTCTCCCTCTCCATCCTCTATATAAGATGTGTAAGAGGTGTACAAAATATGGTACCCTTTGAGTTGGGTAACACAACCAAGGATACTATGCAAAGCATCACCCTCCGTACTAAAGGTGTAGGGCCTGACAGTATCGATGATAATAGGAGCTGATCTGATTGAGTCCACATCTGTGGACCCGTCCTGTACAATACTCTACATCTATATGAATCTCCTCACAAGCACGTTGTGCTCTAGGTCTGATGGTCTCACCTTGGACTAGAAGCCGCATGATCTTGTAGACATCCTCTAAGGTCACTATGATCTCTCTAGAGGAAAGATGGAAGGAGCATGTATCCTCATCCCACCTCTCTATCAGAGCCGATAGCATGGCTCGATGTACTCTGATATATGGAAGGAAGGATACCTAGTATATTCCCACATCTCTCAGTAACTACATCTCATCATCATTAAGCTCAGACAGTCCCTCTTGGACCATGACTAGCAACTCTCCAAAGGGATGCTCTCAGAGATGGACCAAGTCCTGCAAGCACAAACATACATCATATTAGTAATCTACATCATCAAATCTACAAATCTACCTTGAATAGGTTAATGTCGACCTTAGTTAGGTCAAGGATGACCTTACTGGGTCAAAGTTGACTTTCTTGGGTCAAAGACGGCCTTGTTGGGTCAAGGTCAACCTCATCCCAGATCAGGTGAAAACCTTCCAATCAATGTCAACTTTGTTGGGTCAAAGTTGACATAGATGGGTCAGGGTCGACCTAGAGGGGAAAAAGTTGACCTTGCCTATGAAAAATAGGAATTTGGAAAGTACAAAAGCATACAATAGTAAACTCACCTCAGGAAGTGATCGTCTGGTAGCCAGGCTGTGTCTCAAAAGCTCCATGTGTGTCGCTCAAAGTCCCTCTCTCCTCGACATCTTGCTTCCTCTTTTCAAATCTGCAAATGGTAAGACTGAGTTAGTATCTCTTCCTTTTCCTTATTTATAGTTCAAATTAGGGTTTTATTATGGTTTTATTAGGTTTTCTTTTAGGGTTTGCTCGTGGTAAACTCAAATTTCCCTTATTATGCATTTACATAGACATCCACTCTTTTCATCATAACTTGAGTTTGGTAACTCTATTTTCAATGCCCCCAATGGCATTGGAATTGTGATTTAGATAACTAACTCCTTGAACCAGTTTAGGAAGGTAAGGAATCCTTATAATTGGTTTAAGAAAGGACTTTTCAACAAACTGCATATCCAGCGTATAAAGTTTTCTTATCACCCTATTTCACCATTCAGAAATAGAAACCCGAAACTGGGGGGGCATAAGGGGCTTTATGCACTTCTCAATTGTCATATAGTAAGCTCTAGGTGATTTATGGATTTTCATTAACCTTGTGTGTTGTAAGTTCTAACATTTTTTTGCAGGATCTCTACATTGAGGACTTGGCTATATCCTTTTATTTACTATGATGTTTTCTTACTTTTACCTTGCTTATTCACATAGTGTCATATCTGAGCTAAAGTGGGGGCTAAATTTATCATCTTAAAATGGAAGCACATCTTGATAGATTTAGCACCCTCTTTTAGTACATTTATCATGATAGACTTGCATTTAGGATGCATTCTACACTTGATTCTTTCATTCTAGGTGAAATTAGGGTTAGGATCCCAAGGATTCTCCTTAATTTCCCTCTTCCATGGCTCTATTTTCTAGGTAGGAATTAGAAATAGGTCCTCATGGAATTAATAATAATCGTCATATGATTTTGTGCCTCTCCCTAGAACTCTTCCCTATTCTAACATCAATTCTAGGTCTCCAGGCATCCCTAGGACCTCCTGTTTCAGATTCTGGCAGGACCTAGACCCTTGGGTCAAGGAAAAGGTTTTCCCTAACCTAGGTCAAGGTTGAGGTTGTCCCTGACCTAGCTTAGAGATGAGGTCATCTTTGAGCTCCTTCGGGGTTTGGTTCCCCTTTTCAAATTTGGTCCCGGCGGGCCCCGAAATTAATGTCAGGCCTTTAGATTTGAGTGTGGAAAGGTTTTAATTCAAAATTCATTTAGTTATTTTACCTCCTTAGTTGGTTATTGTGATTGGATCATAATTCAAGGTGAAATTTGAATTATGGGTCCTCACATTACTCTAGGAGCCTCACCTTGAAACCTCTATATAAAGACTCTCATTTGCATTCATTTTCACCAAGCAATTTCATGAGCAAGTATCCATCAAGTGGAGACAACACAATTGAGCAAGCAATCAATGGTGGAGTGAAGATGCAATATTGCAAGAGGATGATATAGAAGATCAAGCCATTGTTGATATCAAGCATTTTTGTGAACACGCCATTATGAACACCTACTTGGAGCAAGAGAGATCCTTTCTTCCTTGATCCACCATTGCAAACATTCAAGCATTCAAAGATACACTCATGGGGTAGAAATTATGGATTATGAGTTTTGTAGGAGTACTTTAGCCTTGGGGGCTTGGTATGCTTTCTTATCTAATTCAAATCTATGCATTGTTTCCTCATTCATATTCATGCTAGGGTTTTAATGTAGAGGATTAGATCTTGGCATTACACTTTCAATACACACACATTATATTTCAATCGGCTATTCATGGAGGTGGAGATCACCAAAATGGGGGTTTGACTAAGGCAAAACCCTATATAGTCACCCCAAAACACCATTTTCAAATATCTACAGTCGTTGTTTCAAGAATTGAAGTGCAAATCTGAGTACCCTTTTTGGTGAACTTATGAGATCTGCGAACAAATTCAAAGTCGACCTTCAAAATCTTGAGGTAGTCTTTGACCTTTTATCAGGATCAAAGACTACCTTCTGCCAGAAAGACAAAATTTTTATGGGTTTTCTCTGTTTTAGTTTTCTGGTCTCGGATTTGGTTGCAGAATCTTCTGAAACTGCACACAGGCTTCAAAAAATAGGTATTTCCAAATCTGTTCCATTATGAAGTATGTACTTTATTTTATTTTATTTCACGCATTTCTAGATTTACCTTACTTATGCAATTCCAATTCAAAACATTACAAATGAATAATAGGTGAATGATAGATGCATTGTTAAAGCTCCATTTTACCATTATTCACCTTTAAATATAGTCCTACAAGATTTTATCTTCTTTTTTTTGCATCCTAAAGATATAATCTCACCTCATATCACTTCCCCTGCAGTATTCTTTTTACATTTGAAGGAATATTACTTTCATTTCATCCCAGGTATTCACAGTATCCCTTCGTAAACCCATGAATCATCTGAACGTTAATTTCTTCATAGTAGTAGGAAATAGATTAAGATTATGAGCATCTTTGGTGTAGTCATAGCTCCTACAAAGGATGTCAAATTCAAATAGGACATTATCTGGTTCCTCTAATACTAGACAATAGAATTTAGGAAGGACTGAAGAAGGAATCTTCTTGAGGTTATTAATATCATTATGGTTAGTGATGGGGAATTAAAAAGTTGGGTGGCTAGGTCTTTGTGCAACCATCCTTGGTTGATATATTGTTAAAGAAAGTGCATTGACAACCTAGTTCTGGTCACTTATGTCCATAGGTGGAGGAATATTCAAGCTGGAAAATATATCAGTAGAAGGGTTTCTAGTCAACTAGTTCTTTTGAGGAAGAGGAAGATGAAGTGGCTAAATTTGCAATTGTAAAACTATATGGATCTTATTATTATTATTCATGATGAACAAAAATCTCACCTATTTGGTTACCAGGATAAGGGTCATTAAGAATAAATCCTCCTAGAACATATCTTCTTCTTTCTCTATCTATACAGGGTTAACTTTATAGTAGAAGTAGGTCATTTCTTTAAAAAAATGAAGATTGAACATGAAACAAACTTCTGAACTACTGAAAAAACAAACTCTTGCAATGACTACAAAAATATTCTCTAGTTTGACACCATCTCCGACAATAATGCCAAAAATGTTGTTCTCCTTTAATGACTTCAATAACTAGGTTTTAAAGCCATAACTTAGGGATTGATCATCCATTTTAATTAGCTATCTAGTCATCATAAAGATTCATTTCTTGTCAACCTAGGGATGTACTACTTGAAATGGGTTAGCAAAATATATGCACTAGGAATTCATTTTTTAGCCATGCTTTCTACAGATAAAAAGGAAATAATACTAGAAAAAAGTTCATGGAAAGGAAATGACTGAAAAACTCAATAAAAAAAATCATCTAACTTTAATCCAACTACATAACAGAAATGAAATACCTTGAAAAAAATAGGAACTACTCTGTCTAGTTTGGCTATAGAAGCAAACACAAGAAACTATTTCTAATGGTTGTAGGAACAGACAACTATTAGGAAAACGACTAACTATTCCATGTAAAATAACTACTAAGTGATATAGGTGGAATAATCACTAAGTGGACCCTCTTAGCGAGTCTTCTCAAAAACTCAATTATATTCTCTCAAACTGAAATATCATATTATTTATTGAAAGTGTTGTTGCATACTAATGGTTGAAGATTGATTGTCTATAAAACTGAAAAACTACAAGTTATAATAGCTATGGTTCTAATTACTAAGAAATAATACATGAACCTTATTTAAAGAAATAAAAATCTAAATAACTAATGTGGAGGTGGGAATGGTGGACTTGATCTACAAGTTGGAGGGACTACAATGATGTTCTTCATGCAAGACCAACTAAGCCTTCTCAAGGATATCCTCTTTGATCCAATACCAAGTTCACCTAATCAGAGTATATAACTAATTTATGATGCCACCTCCCTCTCTAAACCTTTGAAAACAACTTCATGTCCCTCTTCCAATCCTTAGAATCATCCAAGAAAGTTCTTCAACTCTCAAAACCCAAATCGGTCACTAAACTAGGTTCATCCTCGTAGAATCCCTGCCAGACCAGTTTTATGAAGTTTTCACCAAACTTCCTCAAAACAATAGGGAAATAAAGAGAATATCCAGATACCCTTTTGGGATTTACACAAAATATCCCAAATCCAACTATACATTCTTTGGACCATCTACCCAAACACTAACCAGTGCTCTATCTATTAGCCCTCTTATAGGCCTCCTATTACAAAGAAACTATTAGTTCCTCTCAACTCCAATCCTCCCAACCTTAAATAGAGTTTAAATATGATCCTAAACCAAGTATTTTATACTTTTCATGATGATCCAACAAGTTCTAATACCCAAACATCAAAACCCTCAATTTAAGGCATTCATACCTAGGGTTTTCTCAAAGTGACCCCTCCAATCACTTTCCAACCAAAATAATGGTTCAAAAACCATGGACTAAAAATATTATGAGAATATATTTCATAAAATATGGTTCTCATGTGGAAAAATGCTTCAAACCTTGACTGTCCCAAGGGCAAGTGACCCTTCCATGGCACTTTCCAAGCAAACAATGTTCTAATCTTCCTTCCTTGGTTCCAACCTGCAAAAAAACATCTTTGAAAACATTCAATACATAAAAAATCCCTATCTACATCCCCTACCATCCCTGGTAGTGAGGTACCACACCAATACACCATTGTATAAGGTTAACTTGTCTGTTGCACACCCTGACTATGCAGGAACAGTCAATGGAAACATGGATCTAATCATCTTTAAACTTCACAAAAACCATTAAAAACTACTAAGGAATGAATAACCTCCATATCCTACTCCATTCCTATCCACACTTTCATCGAGAGAAGATATTTAGACACCCAAAGTGAGGATTGTGCCTACACGGGCAGAGACAAGCACATTACATTAAAATTACATTTCATTGATCAAAAGTATGTTTACATTGCTTCTTTTGATCTTGAATCATCTTCCAGACTCCCCATTACACCTCTGTTCAAACTCACACATCCTCAAGGAAAATAAGCCTCTTACAAACCGGTTACAATCTTCCTTAGACCGGTAACAATCAATTATTGATTGTTTGCAAACAATTTTTTGTTAAACTTTGTTGTCTAGTTGACAACTAGTTGTCAACTTCAAAAACCTCTTACCCCTTAGGAATTTATATTATTTCCATAACCTTTTTAAAGGTTTTTAGGAATTCATCCTACCCTTAAACCCTCAAACTACTCTTAAACCCTCATTTATCCTTTTAGGCCTTATTTTGCCAATATAGGCAAATTTCACATTTTTGCACTTCAAGTGCATTTGCATCATTTTGATGGCGCTAGTGGCTATTTTACATTCATTTGGACTTTTATAGGTCATTATCCCAATGAAACTAACCTAGGATCAACCTAATCACCCCTAGTGACCCCTAGGTACACTTAGCCCTTACAAATGTCATTAATGGCTTACATGTTTAATCCTCTACAAAGGATTCTCAATCATTACAAATAACATTGAAATGTCAACCAATGACCAAATATGGTCTCATTACAATCAAATAACCCAAGTTGGTTATGTTTGTCCTTCCATTCCTTCCAAGGTCTTCTAGTGACTCTAGTGTACTTCCATACCTTTTCCCTTGACCTTGGTGCTCCTGTACCATACTCCTCAACTTGAAAATTTTCCAAGTCCTCTTAGAAACCCTACAAACACAAACATGTTAGAAAAAAAAAATTTATCTTCACCCTTGGTTTGAAAAGATCAAAACCAAGGATCCATGCCATCCTCTCATAGTGCTGCTCCATAATGCAACCTTGCCTCCTCCTTCTCAATTCGCCTCTAATGGGAAAAATATAGACCACATTCTGATCATCCTTCTTTATTTCATCTTTAGTCTCATTCCATGAGACCACTGCCACTCCTTGCAACTATCCTTTGTCTTCAAACCTTGAGTCTCTTCTTATAGATACCAATCCATCTAGGATCTCATACTTCTCCTCTAGGCATTTCAAATCTTCACCAACATTCGTGGTCTCCTTCTCAGCCTCACCAATGACCCGATAGTCTAGTCCTTCCTCACCTACTGCCTATACTTTTTATCTTCACCATGCCCTTCACCTAGGCCTATCAAAAAATCATAAGTCATTTTGGCTGCCCCTTTAACCATGTTATCTTTTTTCTCACCATCTTCTTCCATCATCAAAGGACACATCATCACAGGACACAACACTGCCCTAGCCTAAAAATTTTCATTAGATTCAAGCCTCCCAAGAATTGATTCAATGTTGCAACCAACATCAACCTCTTCTAGTATCTCTGAATCATATTTGAGAACCTCTTTGCGCTGAGGTTCATCCACATCTTTAAGTTCTATCTATTGAACTTCTTACTCTTCATCATCCACTGGTTGTTCAAGGAGTGAGGCTATCCACTCTGAATTCTTCTGGCTCTTATCCAAAGCTTCCTTAAGGCTCCTTACCCTTTCCTCTTCTTGCTTCCTGGCTTCTTCTATTTTCTTCCTTGCTTGGTATTTCTTATTTCTTCATCCATGTACCCTTTTAGAGCTTTTTAGATCTCTCTCTCAAACTTTTTTAGGTGCATGTTCACTATCCAAAAATATTTTGATACCTATAATACACTAATCAACTCTGGGACACACTTGGTGGAAATAAGCACTCCAAGGCTTCAACAAAGGACCAAGTATACCAAAGACTCCAAAAGACTTCTTTCTCTTCCAGCCTAGGATACTCCTAGGCTCTAATACCACCTAATGTAGAGGTGGGAATGGTGGGCTTGAGCTGCAAGTTTGAGGGACTACAATGATGTTCTTCACGCAAGACCAACTAGGCCTTCTCAAGGATCATCCTCTTTGACCCAATGCCAAATTCACCTAATCAGAGTGCACAACTGATTTTTGATGCCACCACCCCCTCTACACCTTTGGAAACAACTTCATGTCCCTCTTTCAATCCTTAGAATCATCCAATCAAGTTCTTCAACTCTCAAAACCCAAACCGGTCACTAAACTAGGTTCATCCCCCCAATAGCCCTACCAGACCAGTTTTCTGAGGTTTTCACCAAACTTCCCCAAAACACTAGGGAAAAATAGAGCATATTTGGATACCCTTTTTGAAGTTACACAACATATCATAAATCCAAATATAGATTCTTTGGACCATCTACCCAAACAATAACTAGTGCTCTACCTATTAGACCTCTTTTAGGCCTCCTATTAAAAAGAAACTATTAGTTACCCTCAACTCCAATCCTCCCAAACTTCAACATAGTTTACATATGATCCTAAACCAATTATTTTCTACTTTGCAAGATGATCCAACAAGTTCTAATACCCAAACATCAAAACTCTCCATTTAAGGCCTTCATACCTAGGGTTTTCTCAAAGTGACCCATCCATTCACTTCCCAACCAAAATAATTGTCCAAACACCATGGAATAAATATATTATGATGCTCTATGCCATAAAAGATGGTCCTCATGTGGACAAATACTTCAAACCTTGACTGTCCCAAGGGCAAGTGACCCTTCCATGGCACTTTCCAAGCAATCAGTGTTCCAATCTTCCTTACCCAGTTCCAACATTCAAAAAAACATCTTTGAAAACATTTAATACATAAAACATCCCTCTCTACATCCCATACCATCCCTGGTAGTGAGGGATTACACTAATACACCATTGTATCAAGTTAATTTGAATGTTGCACACCCTGACTATACAGGAACAATCAATGGACACAGGGATCTAATCACCCTTAAACTTTACAAAAACCATTAAAAACTACTAAGGAATGAATAACCTCCATATCCTATTCCATTCCTATTCACACTTGCATCGAGAGAAGAGATTTAGACACCTAAAGTGAGGACTGTGCTTACACAGACAAAGACAAGAAAAGTACATTAAAATTGCATTTCATTGATCAAAAGTATGTTTACATTGCTTCTTCTGATCTTCAATCATATACTATACTCCTCCTTACTCCTCTATTCAAACTCATGCATCCTCAAGGAAAATAAGCCTCTTACAAACCGGTTACAAACTTCCTTAGACCGGTAACAAACAATTATTGACTGTTTGTAAACATTTTTTTGTTAATCATTGTTGTCTAGTTGTTAGGACTTCATCCTACCCTTAAACCCTCAAACTACTCTTAAACCCTCATTTAGCCTTTTAGGCCTTATTTTGCCAATATAGGCAAATTTCACATTTTTGCACTTCAAGTGCATTTACATCATTTCGATGGCTCTAGTGGCCATTTTACATTTATTTGGACCTTTATAGGTCATTATCCCAATGCAACTAACCTAGTATCAACCTAATCACCCCTAGTGACCCCTAGGTACACTTAGCCCTTACAAATGCCATTAAAGGCTTACATGTTTGATCCTCTACAAAGGATTCTCAATCATTACAAATAACATTGAAATGTCAAAAAATAACAAAATATGGTCTCATTATAATAAAATAACCCAAGTTGGTTATGTTTGTCCTTCCATTCCTTCCAAGGTCTTCTAGTGACCCTGGTGTACTTCTATGGCTTTTCCCTTTACCTTGGTGCTCCTACACCAATAACCTTGTCTTCCAACAATTCCACTACCATACTAATAGGAGGATGCTTCTTTATTATAGCATGTAATAGGAAGTTATGTTCTGAGAGAGAAACAATGAAGTATGTTTCTATTACAAAGAGAATATAGCATAACTAATATCCCTATATCTAGTTTACTTCAAAGATTATCATTAAGGTTCCATTACTACACTTTATGGCCTGATTGAGAATGATTGTTGACTTCTTCAAGATTGGACTTTGTCTTCAACCGACTGTCTTATTAGAACCTCCCTGCTATAAGGTCTCTAACTGTTGATTTATACTCCTGCATGACATTATTTGATTGCATAAAACATAGGCATATATGTGTGTGTGAGTTATAGAAAGAGCCATTAAATGGGCTTATAATGGTAATGCTTTTGTGTGACCTATTTCAAATTACATTAAGCTAACCTAGTTATTGGAATGGTATGGTATAAGAGAGTGATGATTCTTTTTGTTGCAGTGTGCTTGTATGTGAGTAATGTGTGAAGTGAATAGTAATCTGAAAAGGAAAGATTAGTGTGTTGATTTATATGAAAGTTGGTGCAATCAGTAGCAAACTATTATATCATTTTTGTTTTGCTGATTATTGGTGAAAGTGACTTTAGTGGTGGATTCATTTTTCATTTCTTATATTTTTGTAGTAAGCCTATTTATATTGGTTGTGAGCCTTTCTATTTTTTGGTAGCTATCCCAACTGGTAGTGAGCCTACATGCAGTGGAAAAACCAATAGTGTGACCTTGTAAAAATTACCTTAACCGATGTTCTTTTCATGATAGTCAGTTCTCCATGGTTTTTCCCATATTGGGTTTCCACTTAAATTTTAGTGTTCACGGTGTTTGATGTTTCTGTACTTTCATGTTCATATCTATTATAACTTTTTTATTACATTAAGTATTTACCAAACTAGCCCCCCTCTTAGTTATTCAGCTTGTTCAACAGTGGATAATTTTCTACCCTAGCCTCTTCATTTTTTTTCTTCCTTCAATTGTAAATTAATTGGAAATGACGTATTTTTTATTATAAAAGGAAACTATTAAAACTTTTCTTTTTAGCATTCAATGCTTGTATATATCATCATTAATGCCTTTTTTGATGATGTTAGTTATAAAATTCTCAAACATTTGAAAGAGGTTTCCATTCTATCCATCAAAATCAACTTAACATTTTAGAAGTATTCTTTTAATTGATACCTTCCATCTTTACTCTTGTGACCTAGAAAATCTCTCTTCAACAAATGAAGTGAGTTCTTGAATTACTTGTTAGCTCTGAGAAAGACTTGTAGAAGTGCAACGTCTTTCATCAAGTCATATGACACCTTTGGAAGTATCTTTTGAGTACCAACTTTACCTTTTTTAAGCCTTAAGAAGTCCTTATGAATTGTCGAGAATGACCACTACTTGAAAACTAGTTGTCAGACTCAATGCCTTGAGTAGGAAGTTTGTGTCCCTCTTTTGTTTTTTGTCGGTAGCTTTGGAATTTGGGTAATTGGTCTCTTAGTTCTTTCAATACTTCTTCACAATTGAAATTGTCTTTCCACCTTGAGTTTTGAATTATAATGAGAATTCCAGAACCAATATCGGTCTCCGGTGATCAAATTTGTATTGAGCTTCTTTCACTTGGTCTAGAATTAGAAATGACATATGAAGAATATAAGTGACATTGAATTCTTCTGGAAATTGGAAAAGGAAATAGTACATGACATGAACTAGGACTTAGATTGTTCTAAAAATACTTTAGACTCCAATAAAGGTTTATAAACTAAGACTTGGGGCCTTAGAGAAAGAATCAATTAATTACAAATTGGACAATTTAAGAGCCATAGATGAAGTTGAGACTTGATAAGGAAAATGGAACAAGACAAAGACAAAAGGCCTAATGGAGACATGAGACTTCACTATATTCCAAAAGGAAGATTGGATTGTTAAATGATTTCCAAAATGTTGTGCATTAAATTTAACAACTTTTCAAGAAGACTCAAATGACTCAAAACTGGGATCAAAAACATAAATTTTGAAGGGGGGGCCGAAACTTAGGCAACACCTATCATATTTTCATGAACACGTCCTAAATCACAAATTGTTGTCCTCACAAACATTGAAGTTTAGTTCACTCTTGTTGTGCTTAAACTTTAAAAAATTATCATTTCAATATTTTCTACTTCCCAACATTTCATTTTTGCCTATTTCTTTTATTTCCATATTATCTTGTTATTTGAATACTTAATTTTAAACAATATAACTATTAATTAATTAATTAAACTATATAATATTATAATAAACTTAAATTGTTTAAAATTTAAGACATTATTATATTAAGGTGTGTAAATACAACAATAGGGGGATGCAATAGAATAAGTGGACAAAAAATTCTTATAACGTAAACTTCATGGTCATTATATGTCAAACATTTCGCACCCAATTAGAAATTATAAGTGATGATAACTTGTGGGTTTCTATGTAAATAAATACTAGCATAGATGTATTAAATATATATATCTAAGAGACACATAAAATAACAATCTTGAAACATATATCTAATCTATTACAAATTCAATTTTGCAACCATATATAAGAACACAAACTTGTATTGACAACGCTTTGCCTAAGAGTCAAGAATTGAGAGATATCAATTTTGCCAAAGTCTCTTGGGACACAACCCCTAACTCATTCCTTATATCACACCTATAAAATTTGAACCTTGGTGGATGACATAGTCAAGAAACATATCACCACCTTCACTCCTTTTTGGATAAGATCCAAGGGTTGAGTGGTATCCATTTGACCAAAGTCTTTTGGGACATAGTCTCATCCCATCCTTTATATTACACTTGTGGGTTTCAAGTCTTGGTCGATAGTGTGATCAAGGAACATACCAACACCTACAATTCTACCCAACCAGTGAACTGCGACCCTTTGACTAGATAATAATAAATAATGTAAAGATTTTAATTTTCTAACTGGCGTTCTAATTTTGTGTGAAGTGTGAAGTGTAGCCCAAGTTGGCCTACTATTGGAGAACTTGTGCTCTTGAGAGAGATCTCACAAGTACAAATCCCACAAGGGACAAGGCATGCACGCCTCATTTGTAGCACAATTAGGTGTCCACTGCAAGCCAGGGTTGTCCTCTAATACTCGAAGCCATATCTAAACCCACTGCAAGGAGTATGATGTAGTCCCGTGTTACTAGAAGTCATATCTAGACCCATTGCAAGGAGTACAAGACGGTCTCATATTACTAAAAGCCCATTGCAAGAAAGTACGAGGTAGTCCCATATTGATAGTAGTCTTCTCTAGACCTATATACAGATTGCTCCATATTGTAGCCTAAAAAATCTCTTTTTCATTTTTCATTGGTCAATGGTCAAACTGGCAAAAAAAAAAAAAAAAAAACATGGTGGGTGTTTGGAGACGATGAAGTGGTCCAATATTGCTCACATTTTAAACTCATAGCACGTGAGGGTGACAGAGGCAAGTGCGTGGAACGCGAGATGTTGAAAGTGGATGAATAAATAGATTGCGATGGAGTGAGAAATCAATCCATCATGTCCATAAATGCTTTTAATCAATTTGGAACCCTAATTTATGTCGACCAAGATCTCACCACTGCAATAGCGTCAGGTCTCTGCACAACATGATTTGCACGCCATGAAAATAAAACTTGCTGATATTGACAGCTCTGCACAGGCAAACTCAGAGGAATAAATGACACACCCACTTTGTGAGGCTTAATTGACGTATTTGGATGTGAAGTAACATCAGATATTGATGTTAAAACAAGTATGTGGGAGCATCACAAGTTTCTTATCACAGAGCGTAACATCAGATATTCATGCAAATCAAAATCTTCCCAACATGCAAAAAGAAGGATTTAACTAAGCAATTGACAAGAATACGAATGCATGTGAATGGTACTGATTGTTAAAGAAGGCCAATCAAAGCGGCCATTGAAATAATCATTCAACAGTGTAAATGTGAGAGTTGCCCAACTGGCATTGGAATAATAATCACTGACATCACTCACAGCTTTGTCTATTCTCACGTTCACTTATACTAGAGCTTGTCGTTTCAGTCATCAGTAATGGGTTTTTTTTAATGGTGGACTGTTTGATTTGATCTCTTAAAGCAGGACCATTGTTTATTTTAAACGAGATTCTAATCAACTGTTCATTATTTGACCACTTATAAATCGCTTGATATCTGAGTAGAGAAATCAGAACAAACATTTCATGTGGATGTAATTGATCATAAATCAATCTTATCCAATCAGGAAGGACTCAATACATGTGGTTGAGATCCAGGACTATCGGATTCTTTTGCAGCAGTGCCAGTTTCAATGACAAGGAAAACTATTAAAAAAGATATCTGAGCCTCAAAGCAAGAGATTAAGTTGCCAAATTTGACCAAACCTTCAAGTAGGGGGGTACATTTCTGGAAATGTGACATGTACCCAATATAAAATTGTTTAAAGAAGGAGCAAAATAAAACAGATCTTTTGAAAAAAATGATCTAGTATATGCTAATAAGACTGCAATTCTACTTAATTTATACTCAAATATAAACTTTTGTGTTAGCTTTTTATTTTTTAATGTTTTTAAATGTTCTTGGTGGAAGAGTACATCATAGTTCTTATAGCTAATTTTGTGCGCCTTAAGCTACTCAATATACATTGGATTTTGATCAAAAAAAAGTGGCTGTCTTTGTATGCTACTTAACCCTGTATAGCTATTGATTTTCTTTCTGGTTAGTAAAGACAAATAGTGCAGGATCCATTATATGCACAAGGGTTGAAAATTGCTCATTTCAAAGTGTCATCTGAAACATATTTCATATTGTCCCAATTACTTGCTAGCTTTGACAACTAAGAAATTTGTACAATTGATCCAATACTTATGCAGAAATGCCCTAATAATCATGCATTATTGATACCAATAAAGATTTATTCATCTATTCGCTAACTTCTTTTTTTCTAGAAAATTGGTGGCTATTATCCCGTTAGATGATATCTTTGTGGACTTTTAAATAGTGAAACACAATGAATGGTAATTAAAACATAGGCATTAACTAGTGCTCTTTCCCTAGTGCATACAATCTTGGTCAATTGAATAAAAAAACACTTATATATAAAATTCATATATTAATTGTAAAATTAAATTATAATTTTTAAGTTAACCACATATTTTAATGCTCAGTCAATGGTTTTACACTTACCTTGCAATATAAAATTTAGAATGTTAAGAGAAGAAAGGTGATTCTTAACCATAGTAAAACATGAAATTTGATCACAACACATGGATTTTATCCCAAAAAATGTTTAATGTAGAGGGAAAATAGTTTTGGTAGGTGAAAACTTTTTACTTATACTTCTTATTTTTGCTACAAGAATATCATATAATAATTCTAAACTTCTCCAACTATCACTAAAATGAATTGCCTCATATAATCCTATTTTCAAATTTCCAATATATAGTTGAGTTTTTCTGTGTCATATATGAATATAATGATCATTGGATGTTGAACCAATGCTAGTATAGATCAAATATTATATTTTGATATTAATTTATGTTAGGAATGAATGCTGAATATATCCTATGGGGGAGTATTTGCAGCCATTCTGTAGCAGTTGTTGTTACATTCATGATTGTGATTGTCATTGGTGTCAACACAGTGATCTACTAAAGATTAGCAACGAAGCAGACAGTGTTTGAGTTAGCGCACTTGGGATATTGAAGATGAAGCTATGTGAAGTTGAGGACTTGCTCTATGATGTTCTATGAGATCATGGTTAAGAGCGCAAACAGAAATTCATTTATTCATGATAGTTATGAGGAAATCAGTGGAAGCAGTATTCAGGCAGTGTTCCTGAGTAGCAGTTTGTGGAAATCGGATGATATCTCCTAATCGGGATAGAATCTGATCATGCACATTTATGAGGTAGTTGAAGACATGATGTTAGTGACATGGACGTGAGCGCAAGATCCGAGGTCACCCCAGTGAAGAATTATCTTAATTGAAAGCTGACAGTTTTGTGTAATTTTGATGTAATGTGTGGAAACTTTTATTTTGTAATTACTTGAGTGTGGTATAAAGGAAGGAATATTTTCATTGTTGTAATATGTGTGTGTGTGTGTGTAATGATAAAGTGAATGAAGGAATTGTGAAAGCGAATTTGTGGAAAGAGGATATGTGAAGCTCAGAGATCTGGTATTGAGATCTGAAGAAGCGGTTGCTACAGTTTGGCATAGTCAGAGAAGGAGTATTGAATTGTTGAGATAAGTAATCTTGTGGTATTATTCTATTGAGTAATACTAAGATCAGTTGGATAGTGAGTTCATTAATCTTACCCTGAAGCTGTTTGGGCAGTGGGTCCTTCTGTCTTCCATAACTCCTAATAGAGTTAGAATCTTTTAGCAGAGATTCAAAGTCTCCTAATAGGGGCTCATACATACTAAATGTATTTCATAAGAGTCCTAACAGAGTCCATCCTCTCACAAGGAACTTTCATATTAGTGCATCTTTTGTGGGCATCATTCCCACCAGGGTTTACTCTTTGATCAAGAGGTTCCCTAGTCAACATATCTTGTGTCATTGTGTTATTGTGCATGTATATCTTTCTATGGTTGTTGATTACATTTCTTACATGGTTAAAATCTATTAAGGTTGATAAAAGTTGTATTTATCTGATAACTAATTCACACCCCCCCCCTCTCAGTTATCTTGGTGGACTTTACTTTCTAACAATATATAGTTATAGATATTAGTGCACCTATGTTATGTTCTAGAATTTTATGCACTTGTGTTTTCATTTTCATAGTTATATTGACCTCTATACCTAAGATATTTTGTAGTACTATCAGACACCTATCATTACACCTATAACTTAAATTATGTTCTTATTTCTTTCTATTGCATAAAATTTTAAATCATTTTGAGTCATTTAAATGGAACCAATTTTTTAAAGTCTTTAATTATGTTCTATTGTATATTTGATCTTAGTTTAAATTAAGGTTTTCTTTTTCTTCACATCCAAATCATGTATCGTACATCAAGGTCTTGAGTTCTACTTTTTACTATAGTCCTAACCTCTTTTATATATCTTGTCTTGATTCTCCAATATTTCTTCTACTAGGATTCCCTACTAATTGCATTCTAGTGTAGTACATGTCCCCTAGTTGTTAGACTATTTATATCAAAATTAATTTTATAGTTATTTTTTATTATCAAAATAATGTCTCACAATCCAAAAGAAATCAAGATCAAGTATTATTTATTTGTTTAAAATAAAATTTGAGGCTCATAATAGTGTTGAACACGCCATAAGACTAAGAGTGGGGGTGAATCGATCTTGAACACAACTTGAACTTTTCTGTCATGAATGCTCATCAATTATCTTTTAATCTGACTAAACATTAATGAAAGATATTGCAATGACAATAAAAATACATGAACGTGTCATATTTTGTGTGAAAAATCCAATATGAAAAAAACTACAGTGAGATTCACACTCACTATATGAATAATATATTACAATGTTTTAGGCCTAAGGCCAAGGAGCTCATTGCTTCCAAAAAGGACTTATAGGCTAAGGCACCCAACATTGGGCAAGATGCAAGAGACTTAAAAAATTGAGATGCACAATCCTAGGGAAAGATACAAGACTTTACAAGATGCAAATAAGACTCATTGTCTTCTAGTAGGAACGTAGGTATAATTAATTGAAAAGATGTAGGATCACCTAATCAATCACTACAAAAAACTTTGTCAATCACATACACTCACACATATACTCCTCCACATTCACATCACATTGACTTAACATTTAATCCATACTCAATCCATACCAAATTCAAACATCCACACACCTATATATATCAGCTTGATCATCCATAATCACAAATAGGTCATCCATGGTAAAGAAAGGCATCATTTACACAAAGTCAACCACCGTGAACACTTACACTTAAAGAGGTCCACCGATGTCCACCCAAAGAGATCAAGGGGGCCTGAATACATCATAACATGCCTTATAAAATTTTACTAATCAAAGCACATGAACAATACAATCCTCTAAAGTTAGAACCAAATGTAATGTATAATAAGACAGTAGAACACGTTAACCAATTAGCCCAAAAATATTCTCTGATGCACATAACTCAATGTGGATCTCAATATGGAATAGAAAGATTCATAAAAACCTCTTAAATCTTCCTTCAAATAATATCTAAACCAAAAGCTCATTAATCAAATCAAGATAATCCTCTAAGTTGGTGAGAAACTAATAGAGACAATGATGTCGAACACATAACAATAAATATTAAATTGCAAAAAACCCAACATAAGATATCTCAATTGGAATACTACACAAATGTTAGGAACATGTCTACAAAATTGTACACCTTGAACCATCAGCAATAAAAAGAATTCTTCAAACTAGTCCTAACTAGTCTTGGGGACTAACCTATAAGAAAATAACAAAGCATAAGTTTAAAACCTCTGAACTTTTGTGTACCTAAAAATAAGATAGTGCAATATTCATAGACCATGCATGATAATTGTAGAACCATAAGCCACCAACTTCTTATGCACAACAGTATAGAGTATTCTCCCATAAGGAATTGAGATACTCTTTACTGTACATTATAGCTTCCCATACTTCTACCTTCTAGAAACACCACATAATGACTAACTATCATCGCCAAACATTATAAAAAAATATTTGAAAACTCTTGATGCAAGAGCATCCTAGGATTCTTGGAAATCCTGTATCAACCAAAAATATGTTTGTCTTTGAAGTTAGATTGTTAGTTTTGATCTTCATTTGATGGTATTCTTGCTCGGTTTGGGAGACTGGTTGCTCGGTTTATGTGGTTACCGGGATGCTCGGTCCCTAAAGAACGGTCAATGAATGAAGGCGTCGATCCACTAGCACTCGGTAATAATTGTGTTCCTCGGTCATGCTTGGCATGGTTGGTTGATTGGTGCTCGGTTATCTCTTCTGTTGCTCGGTGTTCTTGCTTACCGACTGGATTATTTTGTTAGATCAGCTTGGTCAACTAGTGCATTTAATTTGGGTCGTGCTCCTAGAGTTATGGATTGATCGTTGGACATGTGGGGACCTAGATCTGGCATTTTACATTCTTCTATGTGGATCTGAAGACTGTTGGGGCCATCTTTTGAGGAGTTTATTTATTTTGTAAGGCTATCTGAGAGTCAAATAATGTTTTAGCATTTAATATTTGTTTATAGAGATTTATTATTTCATCAGCCAACTTGTGGCTAGGAATCAATATTTATAGGATGCTTGGGTAGTTGTTTAAGGGGGAGATTGTTGGAAGGAAGGTTAGTAGCCTACGAGCTTAGGAGCAAGAAGATTGCTTGGAAGTTGGAGTACAAGTTTAGATATTTCTTGGGTGCCTACCAGTGTGCTGCCTGTTGCAGACCTGGACTAGCTGAATGCTGATGTTGGGGAAAAGATTTGGATCCTGTGAGATCTTTTTGGCTATTACTTGCTTTGTAATTGGTTGTAATCGGGAAGGCCTTACAGCCCGGCACATTGCATGTAATTAGTGATTTGATGAATAAAGACTTTTGTTTCATTTCAGATCTACTGTTGTTATTATGTATTTCTGCAACATATTGGTTTGGTTGCAAGATCGGTCAGTCCTTAACTAGATCCACCCACCTTGACTGCATTAAGTGGTATCAGAGTGAATTTTTTTCCTATTTGAGAAAAGTTTGTTCCTATTGGAGCGGAGTGGATCTTGTGTATCTAAATCTTGATTTGAAGATGCCTCCAACGAGAAATCATGAGATCTCTGAAGAAGAAGAAACTACTGGAGAATTATGTCTTGATGATTTTAGGGCTTTGTAGAAACAAGTGCAAGACCTACAAGAGGAATTGAGAAAGAAGAAGCCTACCTTGAAAGAGGATAGTGATGATGAATCTGAGGAAGATCATTTTGAAGAAGTTGTAGAAGAAGCTAGAGATTCTGAGGAGAATCAAATTCTAAAAGCTATGTCTAAAATTGGGAAAAGACCTAAGATTGAAGTTTCTACATTTGCTGGAAGCCTTAGGCCTGAATAATTTATTGATTGGATCAATGAGATTGATGAATACTTTGAGTATGAAGAAATAGAAGATCCTGATAAGGTTAGATTTTCCAAGACTAAGTTGAAAGGTCATGCAAATATCTGGTGGAGAGAAGTTCAGTTGGAAAGAAGTAGAAGAGGAAAAGAGAAGATCACTAAGTGGAACCGAATGGTTGACAAGTTGAAGAAGCAATTCATTCCAATGGATTATGAATTGGATATGTTTAAGAAGATGCAAGCTTTGAAGCAGACTAACAAATCGGTATAGGATTATACTGAGGAGTTTTATAGAATCCTTATTAGAACTGGTCATTCGAAAGTTGATAAAGAAAAGGTTACTAGGTATGTCTATGGTTTGAGACCTAGTATTCAGGAAGAGTTACTTACTATGCGGATGACAACAATTGGTGATGCTTATCAGATGGCATTAAAGATTGAAGAGAAGCTTAATAGGAAGTATGAAGGAAAGCAGAATAGTAGGAACCGAGGTGGTAAGACTAGTGAGACTATTGTTGAGAGTAGTGTGATAGAGAATCCTAAGCTTGATGTGGGATCTGGCAGTGGTCAAGATACTAAGAATGCTAGATAGAGAGGAAGGTGGAAGAATGAGTTCACCGGCACTTGCTATAACTATGGTGAAGCTGGTCATAGAAGTTATCAGTGTCCTAAGAAAAGAGTTGCATTAGTTATTGAGGAAGACATTGAGAAAATCTTTCTGACCTCAAGTGTCTGATGTAGGAGTATCCTAGGATTCTTGGAAATCCTGTATCAACCAAAAATATGTTTGTCCTTGAAGTTAGATTGTTATTTTTTATCTTTGTTTGATGGTATTCTTGCTCGGTTTGGGAGACTGGTTGCTCGGTTTATATGGTTACCGGGATGCTCGGTCCCTAAAGAACGCTTAGTGACTGAAGGCATTGGTTCACTGGTGCTTTGTAATAATTGTGTTCCTCGGTCATGTCTGGCATGGTTGGTTGACTGGTGCTCAATTATCTCTTTTGTTGCTTGGTGTTCTTGCTTACCGACTGGATTGTTTTCTTAGATCAGCTTGGCCGACTGGTGCATTTAATTTGGGTCACGTTTCTTGAGTTATGGATTGACCGTTGGACATGTGGGGACCTAGATCTAGCATTTTTCATTCTTCTATGTAGATCTGATGACCGCTGGGGCCATCTTTTGAGGATTTTAATTATTTTGTAAGGCTATGTGAGAGCTGACTGATGTTTTAGCATTTAATATTTGTTTATAGAGATTTATTGTTTCATCAACCAACTTGTGGCTGGGAATCAGTAGTTATAGGATGCTTGGGTAGTTGTTTAAGGGGGAGATTATTGGAAGGAAGGTTAGTAGCCTACAAGCTTAGGAGCAGGAAGATTGCTTGGAAGTTGGAGTACAAGTTTAGATCTTTCATGGGTGCCTACCAGTGTGCTGCCTGTTGCAGACCTGGACTAGCTAAATGCTGATGTTGGGGAAAAGATTTGGATCCTGTGAGATCTTGTTGACTGTTACTTTCTTTATAATTGGCCATAACTAGGAAGGCCTTATAGCCCGACACATTGCATGTAATCGATGATTTAATGAATAAAGACTTTTTTTTCATTTTAGATCTACTATTGTTATTGTGTATTTTCATTGCATATTGGTTTGGCTACAAGTTTGGTTAGTCCTTAATTGGATCCACCCACCTTGACTGCATTTACTCTATAGAAAACTACTATTAGACTTCAAATACTCTCTTATCTTCCCATACATTGGGTAGTGTAACTATTCATTATGTTGACATCAATGAATACATTGAAGACATATTGCTAATAACTCCCCCTTTTTAATGATGGCAACACCAAAAAAGGACACTAACTAATCTTTTCCCTATAGTCATCAACATCAAAATGCTAGACATAAAAGAAAACACAAAGCCAACTACCAACAATCTGTTAGTCCCAAAAGTAGGTAAACACAACTAAGAGGGGGGGGAGGGGTGAATCAATTGTGTGTACCTAATTAATTAAATTCCACATTATCTACTTATATTTGAAAGATAAACATTAATGCAAGATCCACAACATATAAAAAAGAACACCAAGATTTATTCTCAAGGAAACCCGGTTAAGGGAAAACCCCGATGGGATTCAAACCCACTAGATGAGTATACTCTATTAAAATTACTTCGTGATTAAGAGAAAAATAGATAACAAAGGATGCACTTGTAGCCATGGTCTTATAGCCCAATCTACAAGCTCACTGCTTAGAGCTCACTACTCACAATACAATCTCAGATCTATCCCTCAGTCAGGTTCATTGATCTATCTTCAATTACAATGGGGTGGGCATACAGTCCTTTACAACTAAACTAACAAATAGAATCTCCTATGCCAAAATAGTTCCAATGAAGTAAAAACTCTACCTTAAGTGTAGAACACAATCCTCTCTCTCATATTACATACTCTCAATTACAAAATGATCTCTCATTTATACTGATTACAAAGAATAATAAACCACTAGGCTAGATAAGACCTAATATAGTAAAAAATATGAACATTATGCTCAATCTTCAATGAAATCCAAATCAAGTCAGATAATACTTAGATAGGACCCAAATATTCAACCTTGAACATGCTATACCATAACCAATGCAACATCAATAATCACAACATGTTAAACTCCATCAAGCCGACTAGAACTCAAATGAAGAATGCAACACGCTACCAAAATATAAAATCTAATCACCTCAATCAATGTGAACCACTAGCATGATCATCACATGATCCAAGAACACCAAAAAGAAATCCAAACTCATCTATATCTCTGATCAATAAGAACAATACAATACTGATCTCAAACATAACAAAAGATTGATTTCTATAATATGAATCACAAACAACACCATGTGTGAACACATTGATAAGACACCATGTAATCACCAACTTCCCAATGAGATGAAACATCAAATCTTAGTCATACCGAACCAAATGTTCATCCATTGTTTACATGAACACTATGACACCAACAACCAACAAATCGATCCTTCCTCATTCAAATTGTCAAACCAACTTCTGAGAACCTTTGTAGATGATCTAAAAACATCTCAGAACAATATCTCACTATCACATCTCAATATCTTCAGCATAGCATCTAAATAACTGAAGTCCTCCTTATTGAACATCCTAAACACACTTTCTAAGACAACAACAAGTATATTGAAATCAATGACAAAATATTAATGTCAACACACCTAAATCCAAAACTCTAACATTCTCAACAATCTTCCAACATTCTCCACCTTTGGCATTGATGGCAATATGTCTAGTGAAAAATTGATCAATTCATAAAATTAATTCTATATCCACCTGATCACTCTAAAATTATAGATGTGATATATCCACTTGATCACTCTAAATATCTAGCTTCAATACAATCTCTAGTATTGCTTCTATTTTTCACACAACCTCTCCTCCTTTGACATCAATGGAAAAGGACCAAAGATATCAAAAATTACCAAACCAAGAAATAGCCATATAAGACTACTCCCTTGGAGGAGTAGTCCCCAAAACTCATCAATCCAGCAAAAAATGTTCTGATAGATTCTTTGGACAAATGTTATCCTTAGCATAATTGGCTATGATCCGGAGGGGCTATCACCCCAATATTTTCCCTAAGATACTCAAAAGTATCCTTCGGAAAAGGCTATGTAAAGATGTCAATAATTTGTTCCTTAGAAGACACAAATTTCAACTTCACTTCTTATTCATTTACCTTATCCTTCAAGACATGATACTTAATAGAAATATGCTTTGTCTTTGATTGCAAAATGGGATTCTTTAAAATATTTATAGCATTAGAGTTATCATAGTGAATAACAATAGGTTCATCAATGTTTATCCTTATTTCCTTCAACATTTTGTTCATCCAAATAGCTTGGTTACAATTAATAGAAGCATCAACATACTCAACTTTAATAGTAGATTGAGAAATACAATCCTTCTTCTTACTAGTCTAAGAAACCAATTTCTTACCCAAGAAGAATGTACCTTCACTAGTACTTTTTCTATCATCCATATTACCTCTCCAATTGGCATCAGTGTATGGACATAGAGTAAAGTCATTATCTTTTCATTAACATAGAGTAAAGTCAATGTTTATCCTTATTTCCATTAATAGAAGCATCAACATACTCAACTTTAATAGTAGATTGAGAAATACAATCCTTCTTCTTACTAGTCTAAGAAACCAATTTCTTACCCAAGAAGAATGTACCTTCACTAGTACTTTTTCTATCATCCATATTACCTCTCCAATTGGCATCAGTGTATGGACATAGAGTAAAGTCATTATCTTTTCATTAACATAGAGTAAAGTCAATGTTTATCCTTATTTCCATTAATAGAAGCATCAACATACTCAACTTTAATAGTAGATTGAGAAATACAATCCTTCTTCTTACTAGTCTAAGAAACCAATTTCTTACCCAAGAAGAATGTACCTTCACTAGTACTTTTTCTATCATCCATATTACCTCTCCAATTGGCATCAGTGTATGGACATAGAGTAAAGTCATTATCTTTTCATTAACATAGAGTAAAGTCATTATCTTTTCATTAACATAGGTTCATCAATGTTTATCCTTATTTCCTTCAACATTTTGTTCATCCAAATAGCTTGGTTACAATTAATAGAAGCATCAACATACTCAACTTTAATAGTAGATTGAGAAATACAATCCTTCTTCTTACTAGTCTAAGAAACCAATTTCTTACCCAAGAAGAATGTACCTTCACTAGTACTTTTTCTATCATCCATATTACCTCTCCAATTGGCATCAGTGTATAGACATAGAGTAAAGTCATTAACATAGGAGGAATTATCTTCCTTAGTCATCTTGCAACTAGTTTTGAATCTTCCATGCCAAATTTCTTCAATAATTCTCTTACATACTTAGACTAAGTAATGAAAATTCCTTTATCTAGCTATATAACTTGAAATCTAAGAAAGAATTTCATCTCACCGATCATAGAAATCTTAAATTATTTTTGCATTTCATTGGTAGAACCTCTACTCAACTCATCATTTCCACCAAATACAATATCATCAACAAAAACTTCAAAAATTAAGACATTACCATGAAATATTTTGAAGTATAAATAACTCCCTTTCATACCTTTTTTGAAACCAATCTTTGTCAAATAGCTATCCAATCTAGCATACTAGGCTCTAGAATCTTGCTTTAATCCATGCAAGGACTTCTACAAATTATAAACCATATATCCTTCTTCGGTTAGAGTAAAACCATTAGGCTTCTCAATGTAAACATCTTCCTAAAGTTCACCATTTGAGAATGCATACTTAAGATCCATCTGATAAACCTTAAATTTCTTATAAGTTACATATGTAAGAAGTAATCTAACAACTTCAAGTCTAGCAACAAGAGAAAATTTTTGAGTAGAATATATACCTTCCATTTTTGAATAACCTTTCCATACTAGTCTTTCTTTTTTCTAAACCAATTTACCAGCTTCATTCAACTTATTTCTAAATACCCACTTAGTACTGGTCACATTTTTGTCAATAGGTCTAGGAACAAGGATCCAAGTCTTTTTCTTTTCTTTTCAATCAGATCAAGTTCTTCCTTCATTTCTTTCATCCAAATGTCATCAATACATGCTTCTTTAACAAATTTAGGCTCAAATTCAAATAGCAAACATGTTTCATCTCTAGCAATTCTTCCTCTAGTCTAAAAACATATATTCTTATCACCAATAATGACATCTTTGGAATGATTAATCCTTACATACCTTGGAGTTTTTGGTATAGGATTTGTATAATACCCTTCGGTTTTAATATCCACCTCATTTCCTTCTAGTTCTCTCTATTCTTCTGATCCATCCCTATTCTAATTTTGCATTTCCACCATCTAATTATCTTCTTCAGTCTTGTCATATCTACAATTCCTTTCAGATCTCTACTCATTCTCATCAACTCTGACATTTGTACTTTCAACAATCTTCTTTAGTCAATAATTATAACATTTATATACCTTTCTCTTTGTATAATATCCAAGAAATAGTCCCTCATCACTTCTAGGATCAAACTTTCCAATATCTTCATCTCTCTTAATGTAGCATTCACTTCCAAAAATTCTAAAGTATTTCATTGTAGGTGTAAGACTAGAAAAAGACATAGAAATCATAAATGAGAGAACCACAAATCTCATACACTATATATGAAAAATAATCTAATCTACCATAAAATCCACTTGAAATATAAAAGAATGCAAACAACAAAACCCCCTCTCCAGTGTACCTCCTATGTTCTCCTTTCTTCTCTATAAAAATAATGTAATGTTGCACTTGATAATGACACAAGATGCACAAAATGATTGAAATAAAAATGATGGCATGAGAATACTAGGAGTGTGGTTAGCCAAAAATGAGAGAAATGATATCAACTTATAGAACTTGAAAGAGAAATTGCAAATTTAGAAATTAAGTGTGCAAAAGGGAAATTGTCATAAATTATGAAAATTGGCAAATTTGAAAGAGGAAATTTGTCATTAATTATGAAAACTTATAACAAATTGAATGCACAATTAGAAATTAGTGAGTTAAAAAAAGGGAAATTTGTCATAAACTATGACAAAGGGGAAAAAAGGAAAATTGTCATAAACTATGACAATTATGACAAAAGGGAAGAAGGAAAATTGTCATAAACTATGACAATTTATGACAAAAGGAAAATGAAAGGTGGAGACTAAAAAAGAGGAAGTGGAAAAAGCACAAATTAAGGGATAAAATCTCATTTGGTAAAAGGAGGGAATTATTGAATTTTAAAATTCATTTATTCCCACAAAATGAAAATTAGGATTTAAGAATTATGTAAATTCCATAAATCAATAATTAGCCAATTAATTAATTGTGAAACTTAGGGAAAAGGGGATAAATAAATGTAATTTATTTATGAAAGCTAAGACTTAGGGATAAATTATGGATTATTTACCCCTAAAGAAGACAAAATAATTTATTTGACCAAATTGATAATTTTGATGAGGCAGATGATCAATTTTGATGATTCTAATAATTTTTAATAATGACTTGAATTGATTAGGTCAAAACTGAGGATAAATCGAGAAGTATTAGTGAATTAGGGATGAAAATTAGACATTGAAGGCATGTTAAAAAAGGGGACACATAGGCATTGAACCATTTTTTAGTGTTTACATTTTCCCCTCTTTGAGACAATGCGATTATGAGCATTGGTTTAAAGAAAAATAAAAGATCATGCCCCAGTGGATCTGCAAAATTTAGTTAGGATGCTCACTCAAAAAATTGAGCAGAAATTGATCCTCGAGTATAATTTTTCGAAAAGAAAATGATGATTAGAAAAGATTGACAGGAGAAATGTTAGATAATGGTAGAAATTAGACAAATAAGAGTTAGAAATGATGAAAATTGCTTTCATAAGTGCACTTTTGTCAAGAGAGCTTTATTTAATATGGAAAACTGGTTGCGTCGTACCATGACATAGAAAGTCATGAGGGTGATAATGCGATCCTTTTGAGTAAAAATGAATACAATGCAGACAAGGAATGATCTCATCTTTCTTGACACTTATTAATGAAATGCCCCAAAATCTCATGAGATCATCCAACAAGAAGAAGAAAAAAGAAAAATAAACAACCATGAACCAACCCAACCACTCTCATAACTCAATGATATCCTAGAGTAGCATAGAAACATGATCAAATGATAAATCAATAAAAGATAAGACTCACTAAACCAAGAAAGCCAACAACCATTATGATCTGGTTGTCAAAGTTGATAGTTTGTTTGATTGATGATGATGATGGTGGTGGTGGTGGTGGTGGTGGTGCCTAGTTTCAGGCATGAAATATCCTATCTAAGACAGATAATGTATGGTTTCGAGTATACCACACCTTGTATAAGACAAATGATGATTGATAAATGATTGATTGATGTTTTTTGTTGACAAGTTTGATCTGATTGGTGATTGATTAGATTGGTTGGTTTGTCTGTTGATGCATGATTTCGTTTAAGTGCAATGTTTGAAAGGTCTTTAGATTGTGTGTACTTAAATGTTTATCTTGTTGCAAGGGATAATTTATTAAAATTAGGAAAATGATTATGTACAAATTTATTGTATATTTTTTAAGGATTTGATTTTTTACGATTTTAAAAATATTTGATTTTTTGTGCTTTTTTCAAGATATTTTGCAATTTTTAGGATTTTTTTAGGACTTTATTTGATTTTTAGAGATTTTTTAGCTTTGTATTTGATTTTTTACTATTTTTTTTAGGTCTTTTTATGATTTTTAGAGGGTTTTTTAGGACTTTTTATACTTTTTTAGTGATTTTTTTAATAACTTTTATGATTTTTAAAGAGATTTTCTTCAGGAAATTATTTATTTTTTAAGAAAAAAAAAATTAGGTCATTATATGGTTTTTAAGAGTTTTTTAGGACATTAGTATTTACATTTGCAAGAATGATTGAATTGCCCTGAGTGTCTAGCGAGACAGGGACATTATGGATTGATGGATAGGCTGGTAGATGGATGAAGGCCAAAGGGTTGTTGAGTATGCCACTAAAGCTTTGTTTGGGTTGCCAAGGACAATCCACAGAATAGGGATAACATTTTTTTTTGCCAAGGTTAGGGATTGGATATGATAGGAGATGGCGAGTGATCAATAGGACTGGACCTGTCAAGAGATTTTCTTTGAAAATGTGTTTCACTTTAAGTCCTTGTTTTATGTCAAGATCAAGAAAGGGATTTGGATAGGACAATGATAGGATATGGACAGGGAAAGCAAGATCAATAGTGGACAAAATGGGGGATAGGGACTGAAGAATCCAGAGGTTGTGATAGGATAGGCAATATTGACCAAAGGGATGTGATAGGATAGGCAATATGACATGCAATGCTTCTGGGAGGATTTGTAACCTTGTCAAGATTAAAGTTAGGAAAAAGGGAATATAGAAGTTGATAGGATAAGGTATATGAAAGGAAAAGGATAATAGAGGAAATAATAGGGGTATAATAGGCTATGGAAATATTGAAAAAATCTACCCCCAAGTATGGAATGCAAGAAGTTCATAAAATTACACATGACACATGTTTGCTAGGTTTTCATCATGGTACTTGCCCAAAGCGTCTGTTTGCTAGGTTTTCACTATTGGATGAAATTATTTCTCTTTATTCTTTTTTTTTTTTCTTGCCAAGACACCTGTTTGCCAAGTTCTCATCAAGGAAACTATTTTTTTTCTCTCTTTTTTTCAATTTGTTTTTTTGACTTTTTCATTTTTTTTAATTTTTTTTTTACATTTTTCAGAAGACGATGGATGCATGACATGAAATGGATGAAGCACTCAAACACATTGTTCTTTGGATGGTCCTCTTGGAAGATATAAAATAATAGACATTGACTATAATGGTATGCTCAAAGATGATGGTAGGGTAATGATAAGGATTAGGTAAAGATTGAATATGATGAACGAAAGGATGGAAAAGAGGTGTTGGATAATGGAGGGAGTGAAATAAGGCTTGATTTTGAATGGATGAAAATGGATGCAAGAACAACATTGGAACACACCTTGAGGGGTATTGGAGTGATGTGTTGGCATTAAGCAGAATTGCCACTAGTGACAACACTTATTTGCATTCTGGGTGCAAACTGAGCAGACAGTGCAAACTGAGCAGACAGTGCAAACCGAGCAGACAGTGCAAACTGAGCAAACAGTGCAAACCGAGTAGACAGTGCAAACCGAGCAGACAGTGCAAACCGAGCAAACAGTGCAAATCGAGCAAAATAGTGCAAACCAAGCAAGTTAGTACAAACCAAGAAGGACAGTGTAAACCGAGTAACATCATGTCTACCGAGTCACCAGTATTTACCGAGTTCAAAACCTACCGAGTGGTTAGTATGAACCGTGCCTTCACTTCTACCGAGTGCATGATGATGTCGAGTAATGCAGTGGACGCCGAGTATCAGAAAGTCACCGAGTTAGTTTGAAGGAACCGTGTAACCATACTTGGGCCGACTTAGTAGCACTTATGTTTATTTGTCAAGCCGACTTTGTAATTGTAATTGTAATTAATTGTTTAAGACTTGTATATAAACAATGTTGTAAAAATGTCAAAAAGAATGTAAGAAGCATATATGTGAAAAAGAAAGAAAGGCAGAGATAAGAAAATTACAAAGGGCTTCAGCAGTATACGGAACAGCAAAGATAAATTCATCACAGAAGGTGATCAGTACATCAGCGAATCTCAATCAGCAATCCAGTTGCAAAGCAAGAGATCTACTGTTTCATCCTAACAGGTGAATCAGTACTAAATCCTTTAACTAGGTAGACTTAACAGTCTTTTGTAAAATCTCTTTACCGAGTGCATACTTCATTGTATATTTGTAAATCCTTTAACAGGGTGGATTTAGCAATCCTTATTGCTCCTAACAGGGCAGATCATCAGAAGTGATCAAATTGTAAGCCTTAACCGGCCAACTTTATTCTGTAGTATTAAAGCTTTGTGGGTTTCATCCCCACCCTAGTTTTACTTTCTTTTTGGAAGGTTTCTAGGTAACCAAATCTATGTGTCATTATTGTGAATGCTTTTAAGTTTCATGCTTTCTGTATGCAAAGGTTAAAGTAAATTACATGTTAATACATCTGTAATTGAAAGAAAATTTGGAGTTACTGATTCACCCCTCCCCTCTCAGTAACTTGATTAATTCTTGAATATTTCCAACAATTGGTATCAGAGCAGCATTGGTTCTCAAGACAAAGCTTAACTAGCTTGAGCGAAGATCCAGGACAATGGAGGTATTCAAACTAAACAAGGTGATTGAAAATGAAAAGCTAGATCTGGAAATGGCCATAGCTAAACTTAAAGAAGCAAAAGAACATCTTTCCCAATCCCTAAGAAGAGGAAGGAACTTGCAAATCAGATGAATGATCAGAATTACATTGAAGAAAAGATTGAAGATCTTTTTCCCTCAAATAGCTCAGATGAAGCAAACAATGTTGTCAAAGAACTCCTAGAAAAGAATGGGTCTCTACAGAAAGAAGTGAGAAAATTAAAAAGAGAACAAGAGCTACACTCTACAAGATTTTGTGAGATCTTGGAACAAAGAAACAAGTTGAAAGATGAATTAGATGGAAGGAACATTGAAGTCCAAAATAAAACCCTTCAGCTAGAAAACCTAATTGATTAGATCTCTCATACAAATGAGGAAATTCTGAATCTAAGATCAGAAATAGAAAGCACAAGAGAAGAACTAAGATCTGAAAAGGAAATCAATCTAAGATTGGTGGATGACCTAAACGCTGAAAAACAAATCAATGAAGGAATGTTGAAAAGCCAAGAAGACTTGAATCAGCTGTATGAGCGAAATCTTCATAGGCAAAAAGGAAAAGCGGGACTTGGATACAAAGGAGAACGTGAATCTTCTAAGCAAGGTACTCAAAGGAATCAGAAACCTACTTGTAATCACTGTGGTAAAATAGGACATACTTCAAATAAATGTTGGAACAATGAAAAAGCAGAATTCAATGGAAAATGCTACAACTGCAATCAACCTGGTCACAAAGCAAATGAATGCAGGGAAAAACCAAGATTCAGAGGTAATTATCACAAGTGCAACAAACAAGGTCACAAAGCATCCGAGTGCAGATCCAAGACATTCAATCCAGCAGAATAAATTATGAAAGCAATGTTTGGATGGGACTACAACACCTGGTGTAGATGTCATTACTGTGGAGAATATGGACACATTGGCATGAATTGCATAAAACATCATCTAAGGAAAAGAGATACTACTGTAAGATGCTTCAAATGCACTAAACTCGGTCACATAGCCAGAAACTGCATGAATGCTAGTAAAGTTTAAGATGGAAAGAAGAATGAAGCAACTAAGGTCAGGAAACAAGTAAGACAAAAATGGATTCCTAAATCTACCGAGCAAACCAGTCCAAGTAATGGAATGGATGGCTCTACCGACTCAAACTAAATTTCCAAGAAAGCACTGGAACTGTATTCTCATAGACCAATCTCAAGCAGTTCCAGAACCGAATTAAAAGAAAGATCTAAATCAGCATACAAGATGCAGTAAGATCATAGGAAGGTCGGTATCAGTCTTTACCGAGCAAGGTCGGTACCCATCTTTACCGAGCGAGGTCGGAGCAATATGAATTCTCAAGTTCACCGAGTTGCGAAGTCTTTACCAAGCAATTAATTCTCAGTGGGTGACAGTCTGTCAAAATTCATACCCTAATTTGTACTGAGCATTAATGACAGAGTTGTAAACAAAAGGCAAGTAATCGAACTCATTCTTCACCGCGAACCTTTAGCACTTTGAGAGTAGAAAATTTCAAGAGCAACCCAGTGATTCAATACTTTTGCGAAAGGAATTTTCTATGAGCTACCATGGCATCATCCAGCACCTCAGCGAAGAAAGGATCTGATATGTTAGTCCAAGGGGAATGGAAAGCACCAGATTTCAAGATCGCGCCCGCAATTGCAGCAGCCCTAGATCCGAACGGAGCTCAATCTCAAATTCCTCCTAAGGTACTACTTATTAACGATATTTGCAATCATTTCAACTGTTCAATTCATGAAATGGGGAACCTAGAACTAGATATTGTGCGTGAGGAACTGTGTGTGGATGGTATTCTGAAACCCGAGCACAAACATCTGGAAGATAAGGGATTAGTTCACATTGCACATCTACCTTGAAACTTTCAAGAGAAATGGGTTAGATACATTCTCAGCCGTGTACATGATGGCAAGATTTGGCTTGAGCAACTCATAGAGATCACAAAGAAGATGATTCATCAAATCACCGGTCTTCCCATGTTGAACAAAGCAAAAACTACCAAAACCCTAGGTCAGACGAAACTAGAGAAGAAAACCCTAGCCGAATGGGACGGTAGAGGCATGAAAGTTAGCAGCATTACCGATGCTAAACTGAAGTTTGGTACACACATAATTGCCCATAAGATTTACAGTTCAAGTCGACAGAATAGTGTCTCCTGTGAAGCTATTGACATAGCATACAAAGTGGTCAAGAATAACTTAACATTTGACCTAGAAGACTTATTGTTAAAGTAGTTTAACAAAAACATGGAAAGCATTCAAACTTCCAAAAACAATCCATGTAAGTTTGGATCCTTATTGGTCTGTTTATTCTTCTATGCTCAGAAATTCTTCCCTTCTAAAGGAAAAGTTGTATGGAGAAAAGATGTCCCAGTCCTTTATGAAATAAATGAATACATCTCAGAAATGGGTGAAAATTTTGAAAGCATCATGGATAATTATTTTGAGTCTTTCAAAGAGAAAATGAATGACAGATTCCGGATTCCACAGAAGTTGGTGGAAGATTACAAGGATGACATTTGTTTTATGGTGGATTGTGACAATGTATATATTCAAGCAGCTAAACCGAGGACTGTATATGTAAAACCTCTTCCTTATGAGGTAAATATTGATGAAACCAAGAATATTATTGAAGCTCTTCTTAATCAGCCTCTCAATCCCAAAGCTCCATATTTTGGAACATATGATGAAGCTAAGGTGAGAATTGAACTAAGCATAAAGCTTCCACAGGCGGTAAACAAAGGAAAGAAGAGGATAGCCAAAATGCAAATGATAACCGAGGACAAAGAAGAAAAAGATGAAGAAGAAGAGGAAAAGGATGAGAAAACAGAGGAACCAGAACCTGCAAAGAAGAAAGGAAAGGTATTCATCACTAAGGCACCTAAGCCTCCCACTGCTGTATTTACAAGGAGAAATGCAAGAGGTAAGGCAGACAAGGCAAATAAAGACATAGTATTCAAAAGGCCTCCTCTAAACTTTCAAGAAAGGATCAAACTCTTTAGAGACGGATCAGGATCTGGAGTAAGTAACATAAAATATTTTAAATATGAAACCAGATCGGAAACAGAATAGAAGGAAATAGAAGATGCTGTTATTGAAAAGATGGGACAGTGGAAATACTCTCTTGATGACATAGCCCCACAGGTTCCAGCTGTCTTATTAAATCCAATAAAAATGAGATGGAGCAATGCAAAGCAAACTGTGATAGACATATTTGATCAAACCCTGAGACAGTTAATGCCGAGCTTGAAAAATGATGAAGTAAAGAAGGCATTAAAAGAAAATGAAAATAAGATGACACTAAGGTTCAATACTTGTTTGATTTTGATCAACAATATTGAATCGGTTGTGAAGGCTGCAAATGCTACATGGAAGAACATATACCACCTTCACCAACCGAGTATTGAAACAGTCATAATAAAAGATATTGAAGATGACAGTGATGAACAAGAAGAAGCCACTGAGGTAGATGATACTGTGAGGATAGCAGCAGAAGTCATTGCATCCCTTCCTACCTCTCCAGTAAAAGTTTCTACATCAAGCCCGGAGACACCTTCAAGCATGGTTGTGACAACTTCAACATTTGTCCAATCATCTATAGCAACAACAGAAGCAACTACCATTTCTTCTACCGAGTTGCAGTCTCCCACATCATCAAGTTTTCCAGCAGTTAGTTTTCCAATTTTTGAATCTACAAGTGTAAATATTTTAAGCTCTCCAGTAGACAGTGTGCCAGTCTCTATAGCCAGCCCTACTATATCTACTGTCACTACTACTAAGGCATTAAGTACAGATAAGCCTAAGGCTCTACCGAGTATAAAATTTTTGGGTAAGAATATAGTAGAGGATATAGACCTAGATGAAGAGATAGAGATTCCAACATTAGATTTTGCAAATCTATCAGCGGACCAAATGCAAAATATAGGTGAGATCCTCCAAAGGAAAGCAAAACAAAAGAAGCCTAAAGAGGAGAGAGACAAGGAATATCAAATCATCAAGGATGCTAAGGACATTTTGTCTGATGCATTAGGCATTAAAGTAGACTCCTCCCAACATGTTTTGCTACAATTAGCAGAAGCAGTTAATAAATACAATGAGGATTCATCTGGGACAGAAAAGTTAGTTGAAAGAGCCGAGAAGAGATTCAACAATAAAGTGCTTGAGCACATTGCTCAGCACATAGCTATTAACCAAGTAGAATTGTCTTTAGTTTTGTCAAACATTGAATCTACCTATTCGAATGCTACCTCTCTTTTGGCCAGATTGTGCAACATTGCCGAGTTCACAAAGGATGTCACGGATAAAATGAATAAAATGGATGAGGATATGAAGATTAGCATACAGAAGCTGCAACTTGAACCAAGTTCAAGCTCTATTCATCACATGAAAATCTCATACCTATCAAATATGCAGTCAGATCTACTAAAAGAAGACACAAGGATCCGGTCCACACTGCTAGACATCCAACAAATGATCCTTCCCATCATGAATACAATGTATAAGCACATTGAACATTCCAAAATAGTGATTCATGACAATCAGTTCTCTATAGCAGATCACATGATTGAACTCTCTGCAGAAGTCCAAATTGCAATCCAAACATGCAAGATTCTGCAAGAAAGTTGGGACAGAACCCTGGCACTAATAATGAAGGTACATTCTGATTTTCTATCAAATTTTGGATTCTCTCTGTAAATCACTTGTATATGATTCTTTGGCATTATCACCAAAAAGGGGGAGATATGTATAGAGGGAGATATATGTATAGAAGAAGATTTGTATAGAAAAAGTTAGCACATTGAAAGGGGGAGACAATTTATAAAGCCCTATATCAAAGAAAAATTTTGAAAAATCAAAATAAAACTCAGCATGATTCATGTATAAAATTTTTGGCCAATAAGTGTTTTTGTCATTAATGCCAAAGGGGGAGATTGTTGGCATTAAGCAGAATTGCCACTAGTGACAACACTTATTTTCATTATGGGTGCAAACCGAGCAGACAGTGCAAACTGAGTAGATAGTGCAAACCGAGCAGACAGTGCAAACCGAGCAGACAGTGCAAACTGAGTAGATAGTGCAAACCGAGCAGACAGTGCAAACCGAGCAGATAGTGCAAACCGAGCAGACAGTGCAAACCGAGCAGACAGTGCAAACTGAGCAAACAGTGCAAATCGAGCAAAATAGTGCAAACTGAGCAAGTTAGTACAAACCGAGTAGGACAGTGTAAACTGAGTAACATCATGTCTACCAAGTCACTAGTATTTACCGAGTTCAAAACCTACCAAGTGTCAGTATGAACCGTGCCTTCACTTCTACCGAGTGCATGATGATGCCGAGTAATGCAGTGGACACCGAGTATCAGAAAGTCACCGAGTTAGTTTGAAGGAACCGTGTAACCATACTTGGGCTGACTTAGTAGCACTTATGTTTATTTGTCAAGCCAACTTTGTAATTGTAATTGTAATTAATTGTCTAAGACTTGTATATAAACAATGTTGTAAAAATGTCAAGAAGAATGTAAGAAGCATATATGTGAAAAAGAAAGAAAGGCAGAGATAAGCGAATTACAAAGGGCTTTAGCAGTATAAGGAACAGCAAAGACAAATTCATCACAGAAGGTGATCAGTACATCAGCGAATCTCAATCAGCAATCCAGTCGCAAAGCAAGAGATCTACTGTTTCATCCTAACAGGTGAATCAGTACTAAATCCTTTAACCAGGTAGACTTAACAGTCTTTTGTAAAATCTCTTTACCGAGTGCATACTTCATTGTATGTTTGTAAATCCTTTAACAGGGTGGATTTAGCAATCCTTATTGCTCCTAACAGGGCAGATCATCAGAAGTGATCAAATTGTAAGCCTTAACCGGCCAACTTTATTCTGCAGTATTAAAGCTTTGTGGGTTTCATCCCCACCCCAGTTTTACTTTCTTTTTGGAAGGTTTCTGGGTAACCAAATCTATGTGTCATTATTGTGAATGCTTTTAAGTTTCATGCTTTCTGTATGCAAAGGTTAAAGTAAATTACATGTTAATACATCTGTAATTGAAAGAAAATTTGGAGTTACTGATTCACCCCTCCCCTCTCAATAACTCGGTTAATTCCTGAATATTTCCAACATGATGGAGGAAAATGATATGTTAGACTTGACAAAGGAATGGATATGGATTTTGGGAGATAAGGACCCAAAATGGGTTTGGAAGATGGAAGGCTTTTAGATGGAGGGGTAGAAACTTTAGATGTCAACTTGGATTTTTATTTAGGAAATTGTGCTTTAAGAAGCTTCTTGGGAATCCACATGCATTTTCATTTGTCATTATTTTGTGGGTCCTTAGAATGAATTGATTGCACAAGAGATTTAGGAACCCAAATTTCTTTGAATTTTCATTTTTCTTAATAGGCCTTTATGGCCTTTTGGACATTTATTTTTCTTCTTGGATCACATTTTTCTTTGTTTTTACATGTCGATTAGACTGCAAATGTTGATCCTTGACTACATGTGTATTTTTTAACTTATGGACTTTATACTTGGCATCCAAATTGCTTTGAAAATGAAGGGGATTCATGGATGGATAGGAATTATATGGAGGCCTTTTGGATGGATGTAAGGTTCTCGAAGATGTGTGACTTTGATGACTTACATATGGGAAAGGGTAAGTGGATTGTGAACTAGTGGATGGAGGAATATATGGAAATAAAATGGATAGAAGGGGTGAAGGAGGACGTATACATTTGGAAGGGATACCAACACCTTGAGAGTGAGATTTGGGGCTGAGGTCATGACCTTTAGACTTTTGTTTGACATGTAAGGGTTATGATATACTTTTCTCATGGATGTGTAACCCTTTGACTTGATAATGTTTTTAAATAATAGGAGACTTGCTAGTAGATGTGAGTCCATTTTGTCATGTGTGTGGTATGGAAGGACTAATAGGAACATGAGACGAACCAGACTTGATAGGACTACTGGAACCCAGTTGAAGTGTAAGGGGCTCATGAACATCTTTCACAAATGTGTTTCTATTATTAGGGGAATCAAGAGGAATAATGGGATCCTGCAATAGAAAAGGGGAAGTGACAGGGTCATCTAGTGGGATAGGGTCTTGCAAAGGATATGGAAGATAAGGTCAAGGACATGAAGGGATGGAGGGATCTTGAGGAGGATCTAAAGGTATGATGGGATCTTGTGGAGTATCTAGAGGTATAATTGGATCATGTGGAGGGTCTAAACGAAAGAGGATACTTTGATCTTGACTTGGAATGGGATCATTGGAAAGTATGGACTGGAGGACATGATCTTCCTTAGGGAGTGAAAGGTCAATGGGACTTGGAAGAATAAGGGGATCATCTTGGATAATGGTAAAAGCACAATCAAGTGTCACCTTTTAGGCTAGCTTATCAACACAGCTGAATTTTAGTATTTCTAACTAAAAATTAATTTTGGTCAAACATATGGTCTAGCTAGATTCATTCTAGCTAAGTTATATAAGTGCTTTAACTTTTCCAATTGGAAATGTCTATTAAATGCATTTTTTATACTACTTTGGGTCCATTTACCATAGAAATTAAATTATTTCAAAAAAGTGACGTTTCAATAACTCCTCATCTTTTTAATAATGTTTTTTTTTAAAATACAAAAATACCCTTTTGTAGAGATCAAAGTCAAGAATATCCTCATAGATATTTTATAGTGTTTTAATTAGACATAGTCTATTGTAATTAAAAATATTGCAAGTAGATATTTTAATAATCAAGGAGATATGCAGAAACTATTCAATGAGGTTCTAAAAAATATGTCTCTCGATGCTCATTCATCTGCAGTGCCTAGGGCTTCCTCTGCCCCTACACATTCCTCTACCCTTGCCGATGACGCTCTTCTACTGGACTTCTATGTGCACCTTTAAATGTGAGCTCTTATGCAATGCCTTGCAGGTCGCCTTCTAGTGCTGAGCGGGTTGTTCTTATTGAGACTGCCTCTGGGTCTCTAGCCTTTCTGATTCTCGTATTTCCTGCAACTCTGGGTGTTTATGTTGGGTGTTTTGTTGTGTCTCTAGTTGTGGGTGTGGGTGCAGGTGCACGGGGGTCTCATGTTTCCTACCCAAGAAATTCAAAAGAGCCTGCACAAGGGTGTGAAGGCTCGGTGCCTCTTGTTGTGCCTACGAGGGGGAAAGCTCCTGAGGGTGTTGTTTTGGGTTTTTTTAGATCACAACCTCCCTCTTCCACAAATGGACCGAATGCCTCTTCTATTAATGCTATCCCTAGTTCAACTACTACTGCTAAAGACCATTTTATGGAGGGTTCTTATGCTAATATTGCTTCTAAAGTTTTGCATGGGACTAGGGGCTCTTCTCATGGTGTGCCTTTTGCTATTCCAATTTTTGTTTATGGATCTCTTTCAGTTAAACTTTTCATTGTTGCAGAAAGAAAGTTGGAAAGTTGCTCTAAGACCCTTATGCATCAAGCTCTGATATGTCATTTTCGAGGGTTCTGGCCGAGTTTGCCTCAACTTCATGATTGGGTTCCAAAAAATGGGAACCAATAATCTCAGATAATGTTCACATTTTTCCCTTAGCTAAAGGATTCTTTGTAGCTAAATTTGATAGATTTAAGGATAGAACTAAGATTTTATGTGAAAACTTCTTCAGCTAGGAGGAGGATAAATTGTTGCTGATGGTAAAGTTGTGGCACCCGAATTTCAATCCTTCCATTGAAGTTTTCAACAATATGCCTATTTGGGTTAGGAATCCCAATCTCCCTCTCCATCTATGGAAAGGTTCTATCCTGGAGGAGGTGGGGGAGGCTTCAGGGGAGTTTCTGCTTATTGATCACGACTCTTCTAATATGTACCATTCTACCTTTTCCCACATTCTGGTAGATATTGATCTATCGCAGGGTCTTCCAGCTGAAATTAAAATTGAATCATCTAAAGGTTATTGGATGCAACAACTAGATTATGAGGGTATCCCTTTTAGGTGCAGAAAATGTTTTAAAATAGGTCATCATGCGACACATTGTAGTTCTCATTTTAAAAAGAATAAATTTTCTCATACTTGGTGGAAGGATGCTTCCATCAAACATTATACAGTCTTGAAAATTTCTCTTCAAAGTTTAAAGGAATCTATTCCTATCTCGGGCTTTCAGAAGCCTATTGTTGGTGAAAATGGATTCAATCCTGCTCTGCCTTCTTTCAATCCTGTTGGGATTGATTTTGATGTTGTTTCTAATCTTCTTATTGTGTAGGGACCCTCTATTCCATTACTGGTAGATTCTAGGTTATTTGCTAGTGGTTTTTTGGTTGTTATGTTTGTAGTGGGCCCACATCCCTCACAAGGTTCGCAACATGGCTTAACCACCTCTTGTGTCTTCCATAAGTCTAGTGGTTATATCAGGCATTAACAACATGATCTTTTGGTGCAATGGAAACCACTACTTGTAACAAGTGGTATCAAAGGTTGGTCATAGATTTGAATCCATATAGGCCACTATGAGTGACGTTGGGAGCGGGATTGTTGGTAGTGGGCTAGCATCCCTGGCAGGGTTCACGACATGGCTTAACCACCTCCTATGTCTTCTATAAATGTAGTGGTTGTATTGGGCATTAACAAGTTGATCTTTTGGTGAAACGACAACCACTACTTGTAACATGTTGTTCCTTTTGACCCTGCTAGTGTGTTTATTATTCAGGGTTTTGGTACTCATGTCTCTCTTGTTGGGATTCATTCTGATGTTGTTTCATAACCGATGTTGGGTGCTGATTCTTCTATCTTGAATTTTTTGTGCTGGAAGGATGAGGCTGTGAGAGTCAAAGAAGTTTGGATTACTGTTAAAGGAAAACATTCTAAGAAATCCTCTTATTTTTACATGACCCTTTGCTCCCATAAAAATGAGAATAACAGATAGCTTTGTTGCTCTTTTCGTTGGACTGTTGTTTCTAATGATCCTATTTTTGCAGTGTTCTAGGTTCATTGTTTGAGTATCCTGCCTTTTTTTTTGGCTGGTCCGATTCATTCTGGGAGCTTTTAATGTTCTATCTTAAGGTTTTATTTTTTAAAGGGTTTCAGGGCCCCTTCAAAACCTGTTGTTACCTTAATACAAAAAAAATAGTCAAGGAGATATTGATTCAGATAAAGAAAAAAATAGTAAATCTTATTAAATAAATTTGAAAAACATATGGTGCACTAGAGGAGAGAGTCCTCTTCAAAAATATATATTTCTTTTTTTTATTGGAATAGATATTTTATGCAAAATATGGTGGGAGATGAAAACTATCGATTTCAGTGAGTTGGAATTTGAATTGTTATAAAAGAGAAAATATAGATCACAAAACATTTTTTATTTCTTCATGCACTAGATATATATATAATTTATAACATATTTTGAAACTAGGGGAAAAAATGTTTATTTAGAGATAATTTTTTGGTGGGAACTAGATTCCTAATTTTTAGCATTTTTTAGCAACTGAAAAATCATCTTTAAAAATTAAAAAAATATATCAATTATTATTAAAAAAATTATTAAAAATAGTAGTCATAAACTTCATCCATTTAAACACATTTAATTAGTTTACACCATCTTCAAATTCCAAACAGAAATGTCATTTTTATACTATTGAAGTTGAACAACTTTGATTTTGTTAGACTTTTCCTCTATAAAAGGGTGACAAATTATTGTGCTTTTACCCATAGGAAAGTCAAGGATAATGGGATCCTCATGAAGCTTAAATGAAGTGAAATCTTGGTCAAAAATTGTATGGGATTGGCATTGATGAGATCTTGGTCTTGATTTATTTTAGGACTTATTTCTTCATGCTTTAGTTCATCCTCTTGACATGGGGTTTGAATTGGAATATGCATAGAGGACTCTGGAAAAGGATCAATGTTTTGACATGAAGGAGATGGACTTTGAATGTGACTTTCTTAAAAAGGATTGTGTAGAGATGGAGGAAATTGTAGCATTGGATCTATAATTATGAAAGCATGTAAGGGAATTGTGTAAAAAAATGTATTAGCATGAATTTTTATGGAAGGTAGTCATCTGATCCTTCCAAATAAAGTAATTATTTCCATAAAACTTTTGACTCTCTCTTCTCATACTTTCCATGACAAATCTCCTTCAAGTGGTCAAGATTATTCAAAATAAATTAGCTTTGATCCCAATTGTTAGGCCCAAAAGGAGGCAAGAACAACTGAGAGGGGGGGCTGAATCAATTGTGTGTATCTAATTAATTTAATTCCACTTTATCCACTTAGATATGAAAGATAAATAATAATGAAAGATCCACAACTCAAATCACATAATACAAATATTTGTTCTCGAGGATACTCGGTTAAGGGAAAACCCCAGTGGGAGTCAAACCCACTAGATGAGTGTTATTTGATAAAAGCACTACCTAGTTAAGAGAAAAATAGAGAACAAAGGATGCACTTGCAACCAAAGCCTTACAACCCAATATGCAAGCTCACTTTCTAGAGCTCACTACTCATAATATAATCTCAGATCTGACCCTCAGTTGTTTTCACCAATCTATCTTCAATTATAATGGGGTGGACATACAGTCCTTTATAATTGAGCTGACAAATAGCATCTCCTATTCCAATATCATTCCAATGAAGTACATAATTTTCCATAAGTGTAGAACACACAATCCTCTCTCCTTCACATACATACTCTAAACTACAAAATGGTTTCTCATGTATATTGATTACAAAATTTAATCAACCACTGGGTTGACAAATACCTAATATAATAAAAGATATAAACATTATGTTCAATCTCCAATGCAATCCAAATCATGTTGGATTAGACTTTGATAGGACCCAAATCTTCAACCTCAAGAATGCACAAGTGCTGCTGAAGTAGCATTGAGAATCACAGCACATTACTCCATCAAGTCGGCTAGAACTCAAATGAAGAAATGCCAACACACTACCAAAGAAAAAAATCTGATCATCTCAGCCAATGTGAACCAATAGCATGATCATCACACAATCCAAGAACACCAAAAAGCAACATGAATACCATCCATAACCTTCACATCTTGAATATATAATCCAAACTCATCTTTATCTTTGATTAAAAGGAACACAAAAATACCAAACTCGGACATAAGAAAAGATAGCTTATTCTACTCTAAATAATGAAAAACACTAGTTGTGAATACAATGATAAGAAAATATGTAATCACAACCTTTGCAACCTATGAAAAATTAAATCCAAGTCATACTGAACCAAATACTCATCCACTATTCAAAGCAACACTGTGACACCAGTAACTAGAAACTCAATCATATCTTACTCAAACTATCATACCAACCTCTACGAATCTCTGTAGATGATCTACAAATATATTAAAACAATACCTTACCATCACATCTCAATCACTTTAGAATATCATCTCAACAACTAAAGTCCTCCTTACCGAAAGTCTTGACCACACTATCTGAGACAACAAGTATGTTGACATCAATGACAAAACATTAATGTCATCAAACCCAAATCTAAAACTCTAACATACTCAACAATCTTCCAACGGGAAATTATATAGTTGTAGACACCTAAATCTGATTACACATTTAAGTAATCTTATCTATCTCTCTCCTAAGATATAAATTAATTAAATATTTAATATTTAATTAATTTATGCCATCCCCTAGTTAATTAATTTAATTAATTAACTATAGTCTAATTAATTATCTAAATGGAAACCTATAGTCTGATAATTAACTAAAACCCTTTCCTCTATTACTTTAAACAAATGCATTTATCTATTTAAATTAATTCATAAATTCCCTTTTCCTACCGCTTGGAATTAAATACTGCATTTAATCTAATTTGAGCACATGGCTCCTAACTTTAACCCCTAACTTAACATATCCCAAGTACCTAACCTTGAGTCCCAGCTCAACCCAACCCATTCACACATACTAACCCTCCTTAATTAGCTAATTACCCATGAATAGATAATCCAACCCTCCACTCATTCTCTCTCCTCCCATCACATCCTCCTAATTCTCCCACTTTCTCTCTAATCCAAGTCTAATCACCCACTAATCATTTTCACAATCATAATCCATGGATTAAGAAATCCTAATCCATCCCAAGTCAACCCTCATGTCACATCCTCACATCCCCCAACTCTCTCACCTCATGTCAACCTTAAATGCTCTTACATCCCTCTTACACACTCCATCTCCTTCTTAAATATTTGTCCCCTCTTACATCTCCCAAAATGGTCACTTTGCCCGATTCTTCCAAACCTATCTCCTTGTGACACTTGTCACAATGAGGCATTTGAGAAAGCACAATCCATGTTCTCTCTCTCAAATGCTTCTCCACCCTTCCTCATGTTTGCATCTTGATCATCTATTTCATCCTCTCCTTGCCTATAAATTGTACCCTCTTGTCTTCACAAATCATCCACCATCAATACATTGTTATAATGTCATTTTGTCTCCAAACCCATAAGAAAAGAAACTCCATAATGCCAAAATCCTTACTCATCATTGAAGCTTAAGAAAAGTATCCATTGAGCACACATCTCTCCATCTTGGACAAATCTTCTACACTTTGGGAGCCTCTTGAGTTTGTGAGGGTTTTCATTCTCTTTCATTTTATTACATTTTGTAGTGTCTAATCTTAGATGTTTTAATGATTTGTGTGATGAATTATTAGTGTAGCTTTGTGTTACTAACCCTCATCTCATTGCATATAGTTTGGCACACCCGGTGTGACCCACTTCTAGGGTCATTTCTCTATCTATTTCATCCTTTTTACATTATAAAAACTAACCAATATTAACATTTTTTTGTTGTTTGAGTGTTTTGCAAGGTTTTGTTGGGATTTTGAGGGTTGGAAGAAGGAAGAAGAAGCATTTACACCATAATTCCCACTCTCATAATTTTCACAACAACAAAAAAATCAACCGGTGGGATCGTGGGGATAGTCGGCAGGATCGCTTCCTAGGACTATTGGATTGTGCTCCCTCAAAAAAAACCCTTTCTCTATATTTTCCTTCTTCTATTATGTCTTCATTCATTTTTTGATAGTCAACATGATTGTGAATTCGAACTGTGGGAACACACTTTGACCATGTGGGTTCATGAGTAAAATTTTGTAAGCCTTAAGGTATTTAATACTATCAAAACCTCAAAAATTGTGCCCTTGAATTCATTGTCATACTCCACAAGATCACGTGTTGACCCTGTAGGATCACAGCCATAGGTATAACATTTATTATTACTTTTAGTTTTTTTCCTACTTTCTTTTTGGAATTAACACACCCACGGGATCGCTAGTACGGACTACATGATCTCTCTTTTTTTGGTTTGCGGGATTGTGGGTAGAATTTTTAGGATTTTCAATTAAAATTTAAAAATAGAATTAACAAATTTTCATTTGGTGCAATAAAAATAACCTTGAATGCATACACAACACCTCACCTTTTTAATTTGGGCTTAAAATGAGCAAAGGCCTAATATGAACAAATCAACCTTCACACTTCAACTTTGGGCTTAAAATAAATCAAAATCAAATCTTGAATGCCTAAGGGATAATAAAAAATGAAATAAATACTTTTATTTAAGCTTAAAATGAATCAAAATCAATCTTGAATGCTTAAACAAGTAACACATTTTCAAAGATTTCATTTTCAAGTAGTCTACATTTTTCTCAAAAGAAAAGAACCTTACATACTAAACACACATGTTTGAAGTTCTAGGATAGAAAAAACTTAGTCTAAATTAGGTTCAATTTTGAATGAAGGGTTTTTGGTGTGTTTGAAGGAGTGTTTTTAACACTTCCTACGATATTTTCAATTCTTGCAAATCCTTGTTAAACTAAGTGACATAGAAACAATTAGTTTGTATATGTATCCTCTCCCCTTGCCTTCATGGAACTTGGGTGAAGAGAAAGATCAAGCTTGATTGATTTTACTTCTAGTGAGGCCTGTCCAAAGAGAAGTGCTTCCTCTTTAGAGAATGACCTCAAACCGGTAATTCCTTGATTGATATATAAACAACATGTTGAGAAAACTCTCACCTTATTCTCTCAAGCTCGGATGATGTGTTTTGATGGTAGTCCAAGGTAGGTGAATATCCCTACTATTTTGGCATGGTCAACTAGACTCTTAAGTGATTCATGTGCATAGACATCAATTAGGAGGATGCCACAGATCTTACTAGATGCCATTAATTCAAAGGCCCACCTGATCTACTCTTAAATGCTTGATAATCTTTGTGCAAGGAGGATATTAACGTCCCTGTGAAACTCACCATATAGTTCTATCCTTGAGAATTTGGAGTCGAATAATGCAGCATTTTTTATCCACTACATAGTTAGTAGTGGACATATTCTAATTAGCTCTTGGGTGTGTGCCTAAATTTGTGAGAAAATTTTTTCAAGTTAATCCATTTCCTTAGGCTAGAAAGTGCTTGTGCATGTCTTCGATGTTATAGACCCTGTGAAAATATTTGTTAAAAAATACACAATCAAAGTCACAAGTCCTTTTACAAAAGAGATAAAATTGTCACATGTTGTTCCCATAAGATTTCCTTGTCTCTTGTGGGATTGTTTTCTCACCATTTCAAAAAGGCTTCAAAAATTGCTCAAAACTTGAGTCAAGGTATATTTATCATATTCACTACCTATCTTGGCAAGATCCTAAACATTGTGACTATTATCACCTTCAAAGATTGGAAAACTTGGACATATGATTGATTCAAAAAAGAACAAGAAAGAAAAGTTACCAATAGCTTGTGTATATCAAGAGAAGAAAGTTGCAGAACACAAACTCAAAGATTAACAACCTACCCTAACTGCAATCAAGGAAGAGACCAAGTATCAAAAGAAACTTGATAGAGTAACTCACAACACAAAGATCATATATTTTGGAGCACGCTTTCAAATAAATTGCACCTTTTTTAGCCTTGAAAGAGATGATTAGTCTTCTTATCACACAACATATCCTTTTTATTCTCACAAAATTGTCCCAGCATCCCACATCTTAGATCATCTCCTAGGTACATTTACGCTATCCCCTTAGGTAGCCTCTCTTAGATCAAACCAAATCATCCTTGTCGAAAAATCCAAGAGTCAATAAAAACCATCCAAACATCCACTTAGTGTCACATCCTTTTGAGTTGCTTAAATCCTCATCCTAACATCATCTTATAGCCCCACCCTTTGGACTAAGAATTTTATAGGGTAGCTAGCACTTGTCTTTGTAGGCCTCATCATCTTGATCCAAATATTGTCTTACATTGATGAGGATCTTGTCTTCCAAAGAGCACAAGTCTATCTAAGGTTGGAAATCCCACCCATTTGATCCTACACCAAGAAAAGAAACTCATTTCCATTTTGACACTTAGTAATCCTTAGGTCTTTAGGGAATCCCCATCATCCCAATCAACCACCATCCAAAAATCCTTTAGGTTCATTCCATGTCTTTCATTTAACCTTAGTCTTCCTTCAAGTCCATCGTATCCCCACCTTTTAGTCTCCTCTTAGAATCATCTTGTACTCATCCACTGTTGTATCTCCATCTCCCCATCTTAGGATTTGCATTTCATGCCTGCCAAGATACGATCAAAGAAGAGAAAGGATATGGATCCTAATCTCATTGTTAGTTCATCTAATCCCAATGATCCTAACAATGTCATGGTGACATATGATCCATGACCACCATGAATTAAGAATGTATGGGTAGATCTAGATGAAACACCAACCATGAGCTCTATGGAAGCATTCATGAGTCACCATATCCATTCCCAAATGGTTAGTGCAATCATAGCCAAAAATTGTCTCAGCATCCTGGCTAACTACATGCAGGAAGGTACTCTCATTCCACTAGAACTCCTGCCCTTCAACCCCATAAATCACATACATATCCCCGCCAATTCCTTCCACTTCATTTTACAACAAATTGTCTATCCTAGCCATCAAGTGACCCAAGTGGCCTCTCCTATCCCCCATCTTTTGCAACTTAGTGACACCTTTCCTATAGTGAAAATGATGGCACAATCCTCTCACTTTTCCATCATGGGACCACCACCTCCACCTATGACATCTCAAACCACCACTTAGATATAGAGCTCTGCACAAGTGCCACCTCCACCTCCCACAAAAAAATTTATGCAAACAGTGCATCCACCTTTCATGGCCCAAAGCTCCACCTCAATGCCACCTTTTCAGGGAGCCACACAAACACTGCTACCTACTACACAACAAGCCTTCAATCAAGCACCCATTCCACCCATCACTTAGCTTTCCTCTGCACAAGTGTCTATACCACATTTCATCACCAACATGCAAGCCCAAAAACCTTTTTACATAATAGGGATTCCACTTACGGGACCCCAAAACCAACCATCCACATTAGAATCCCCCACCATCACTCCCACATTTTTTTCCATCTCTACTTCCCAACCTACTACATGAATAAATTCTTCTTAGGGCCTTACTCAAGCATAGATGCATACCCTAGGGATACAAATATAATTGCACATCTACAATCCCATTATCCCATGAACATTTATCCCATATATAGTACAACCACCACCGTTGCCTCCTCAAATCACATATTTTCCCACATTCACTAACTATCTAGCCATGCCATCCTCCATCTCTCAAATTATATTTCCATCACAAAAATAGAGTACTTCCCACTTCGCCAATTACCTCACACAACCACCTCCTATCACCAGCATCTAGGGACCCATTCCACCCCTCATTAATACAAGAATACATCCCACATACACTAGCTAGACACAAAGCCAAACACATATCCCTAACCTCCCCTCAACACCAATACTTCCCTATACAACAAAAATATCCCTACATTCCCCAGCAATAGAAAACAATAGCATACCTTGCACAAAAATATGCCTTTGCACTCTAGTAGAAATACCTTCTCCAACACCCATCACAAAACCCACTCCAATCTGCCTACATAGAAAGGCAATCCCCTTTCTAAGTCCCCCAATATCCACCCCAAAATCATCCATATTCACATGTACCCTTTGACCCCTTCCTAATGGGAGTACCCACTCTAACACCTACTAACTCAGAATGGGAAGAGATGAAGAACTCTCTAAAGGAGCTCGAGGTTGGAACAGAAAGAAAGACCTTCAAGTTTGAAGAAGTTTTCCCTTATCCCTTCAATAGATCCATCACAGTAGTCCCCTTCCCCAAAAATTTTGAGATGCCCAAAATTGACAAGTATCAGGGGAAGGGAGATATATTCATCCATGTGAAGGAATTCTTCATGGCTTTCCAAGAGGTTTCTTACATCGACAATTTCCCCATGCACCTCTTTCCCAAAAGCCTAGGGAGGACTGCTATCAAATGGTTCTACAAGATACCCTATGGATCAGTATTAACCTTTGTAGAATTATTTGAGAAGTTCGTAGTGCAATACACCCACAACATCAAAAATTAGTCATCTCTTTTGGACCTATGCAATTCAAAACAAAAGGGAGGTGAGAGCTTGGATAACTACCTATAAAGATGGAAAAACCTCACTACGAGGTTGTCATATCAACTACTAGAGAAACATCTCATGAAAATATTCATCGACAATCTACACCCAAATTGATCCAACTTCATGTGAATGAACTACATATAAACTTATCAAGATATTAAGGGAAAAGGAATGGACATTGAAATGGGCCTCCTAGATGATGGTACCATTAGGCACTATAAGGAGAACCAACAAGACCAACCCAACAATGACTAACCACGCTATTGGAATAAAAAAAAGAATGTGGTCATCGATGGGGCCACTGACACTGAGAACATTCAATTCATTGTGGCTGGTCCAACACCACCTACTCCTACATGCTAGCAACAAGCACAAGCCTACCAACAACGCATGTAGCATTTCCAAAACCAAGAAAATCAAGCCAACACTATAACAGTTACCCCAGGAAAAAATAAGTTGCATGTCCAAAATAATTAGAAGTGCACATTCACCCCCCTTAGAGAACCTCTTGACATGATCTTTCATTGAATGGACAGTGCCGACTTGATCATTTATCCCCAGACCCATCCATTTGATGAATCAACCCAAAAGTCAACATGGTACAAGGAAAATGAGTATTATGATTATTACCATATTAAGGGACACACCACCGTGAAATACATGAAGCTCAATCATTATTTCCAAGATCTCATAGACAAAAAGAAGATCACATTCAATGTTCCTTTCCAAGTTTCCCCCAATGCCAACCTCCAAATCTATCAAAATGTGCTTCCTCAACATAATTCTAGCAAGAAGGCAGCTACTAATAATGCACCACCCCAGAACCAAGACAAAGGCAAGAAAGGTTACCATGCTAATGGAAAATACTATAAATTCCCATATCAATTATGATAAGTTTGTTGGTTAAATCTCCCAAGTCGAGCCCACAATCAATGTCATACATGTGAAGGGTGCAAAAAGTCAATGTGTGGTTACCACTTGTAGGAAGAGTCCTTGTTGTTGGTATCAGTGCAGCTCCCACATCCAATGCCCAATATAACCTCCTAAAACACCTTGGGAATACCCCTTCCCAAATGTCCATCCTTGACCTTCTCTACACATATCTCATCCACTAGGAAATCATCAAGATCCCTCCAAGAGGCATGTGTCCCCACATACATTAACACTATCTAGTTTGAGAACCTTGTGGGTTACCTATCCACATCTTGTGCCCTCTCCTTAAAACTATCTGACATGCCATCTGTTCAACCCAATCACAATCTCCCTCTCTGCATTATCATTATGGTAAATGATTTCATAGTCAAACAGGTCATGATAGATAATGGTTTGACCCTCAAATTATGCACACTAAAACTCATCCAACAAGTAGGATACATAGAGGCTAACATATCACATGAGGTCATCACCATCAAGCCCTATGATAATTTGGAGCATACTTCAAAAGCTAACATTTTGTTTCCTAGAAAGTTGGGCCGGGCAAATTAAAAAACATCTGCCATGTTGTTGATTTTGATCTTCCCTACAACATCCTCCTCGACCAACCCTGGCTTCATTCCATTAAATCCATCCCATCCACCTATCATTAGTGCATTAAATTTCTACATCAAGGCACTAAAATCACCATCCATGCTTAGCCTCAACACTTTTCATATTGTCATGCATTGGAAGCATCATTTACCCACTACACCCATTGTCCTAGAATCAATATTAGCACTTTTGTCACCAGTTCATCCTGATCCCACTATGATCAAGAGACCATCCTCACCTCCATATTTTCCATTGTCAAGATCAAAAACAATGGTTGCAGTGAATATATTTTGACAGATGCCTTCATAGTAGGGGCCATACCGCTCAATCCACATACCCAAGGGCACCCATGTCATCAAAGAACATCCCCTCAAGGAGAACCTAAAGTAAAGAAAATGTGTCCATCCACATTCCTATCATATGGTATTTTGAACAATCAAGAGCTAGATGTTGATATCAATAGATCATTGTACAAAGATCCCCTTCCCTCTGACACCAAACTCCTTAGGTACATCAAGGATAAATATCCCACGTCTCACAAGTGGGCTAAAGAATAATAGAACTATTAAGGTGGAGGCCTAGGAACCAAAAAGGGTGGCATGAAAGATCTACTAGAAGCCTCACAAAACCCAAGACATTGAGGCCTTCAATTAAACACACCTTTTCTGCACATACAAGGCCCTAGTTACATGACTGGGGGCACCAACATACCGAACATTACCTTCCTGAATATCCAAGATGAAATCATGGAAATCTAAGATATCCCTGAAGAGGAAGTGAATAAATCTTACAATGATATATTCTATGATGAAACCTTCCTGGATAATTCTATCCTTCATCAACTAGCCATCAACCTTATCTATCTCCCACTCATCTACCCTGAACTCATAGACTGGGTCCAACCAAGCATTACACACATTAATGAGTTCCAAAGTGAAGAAGTGATCCCATGATTTGTGGGAGCATCAGATCAATAGAAAGAATAGGAGCATGAATTAGCACATGTTTATAAGCTGGACCCTAAGGGGTACTTTGGGGAAGAGTAATTCTTTAGCCGCAACATTAAAAATGAAAAAGAAAAGAATAAATATTTTTTGTGAAAAACCCTCTTCAGCATGTTCTGACTCCAAAAAAGTAAAAACAAAGGGTCTATCTTCTAGTGAAAACCTCTCTAAGGTGCTAGAAGATGAAGGTTTTCCTCTTCCTCCTATCCATGATTATAGACCCAAATAGTCCTCCATACTTATTAAAGACACCAAGCCTATCAACTTAGGAACTGAGGAATGTCTAAGAATAACATACATTGCATCATCCCTAACTGAGGGAGAAGAGGTAGCTTTCACTTCTATCCTCCAAGAGGCTACAATAAATTTTGCATGGTCATACGCTCACATGTCAGGGTTGGATCCCAACTTGGTTATTCATCACCTTGTACTGGACCCAACCACAAAACCTATCAAATAGAAGCTTCTGAAAATGCATCTCAAGGTAGCCTAATTGGTTAAAGAAGAACTTGAAAAAATCTTGCAAGAAAAGATCATACGAGCCATTGATTATTTAGAGTGGATCTCTTACATGGTACCTATGTCCAAGCCATTAGGTGAAATAAGAATCTGCATGGACTTCAGAGATCTTAACAAAGCATTCCCAAAAGTTGATTTCCCCCTACCAAACATAGATATGATATTTAATCTCCCAATTGGTCATGAGATGTTTTCACTCATGGATTTCTTAGGGTACAATCAAATCTGCATAGAAAAAGAAGACCAACATAAAATAGTATTTACAATGTCATGGGGTACTTTATGTTATAATATGATGTTGTTCAGGTTAAATAATGCAAGAACTACCTATTAGAGAGAAATTAAAGTCATATTCCATGACATGATACACAAGATACTCGAAGGCTATGTGGTTGAGATTCTAGCAAAATCAAGGACATGATTAGAGAATCTTGACATTATTGAGCATGTGTTTGATCATCTACATCATTATGGCTTAAAGCTCAACCCAAAGAAATGTGTCTTTGACATCACATCAGGTAATCTAATGGGTTTCATCGTATCACAACGAGGCATGAAGATTGATCCCAAGAAAGTCAAGGCCATAATGGACATGCCTCCTCCTTGAACACTCAAGAAACTAAAAAGCCTACAAGGAAAACTATAATCTATTTGTAGATTCATATCACATTTGGCTAATAAATGTCAACCATTCACACATCTTCTTTGCAAGGATACTAGCTTCAAGTGGTACCTAATCTACCAACAGAGTTTCAAGAAGATCAAGGAGTGCCTAGCCAACTCGCCCATCCTTGTTCCAACAACACTAGGATACCCTCTCATCCTATACATTTTAGAAACCACTATAGCACTAGGGGCACTATTGGCCCATCTTGATGATAAAAGAAAGAAAAGACCCATCTACTACATCAGTCGCACACTTGTCAACTATGAGTTAAATTATTCACCTATGGAGAAGGCATGTCTTGCAGTGGTTTTCACCACTCAAAAGCTTCAAAATTACATACTCAGTAATAATGTAAATATAATTTTTTAAGTAGATCCACTTAAGTACCTAATTTCAAGAACAACACTTACAAGCCAAATGACAAAATGGGTTATGCTTCTGAGAAAATTTGGCATCTAGTATATAGAAAGAAAAGAAATAAAAGGGTAGGTCATTACATATAAACTAGCGGAGGCACCCCTGGTAGATGTATATCCATTGGTAATGGAGTTCCCTAATGAACATCTATGCATGGTCAAATAATAGCTGACATGGAAGCTATATTTCGATGGCTTTTAGACATCCCATGTATCAAGAGCAAGAATCCTCTTTGTCACTCCCCAAGGTGATTACATCCCCAAATCATTCAAATTAGAATTCCCCTACACCAATAACATTTCAAAGTATGAGGCACTCATCTCCAGCCTCAAGACATATATCCCATGGAATATCACAGAAATACAAGTATTCAAGGATTCACAACTCATCATCAAGCAAGTCCTAGACAAATTCCAAATTAAAGATGATAAATTATGACCATACAAGGAATTAGTGGACAAGCTGAAAGAACAATTCCTAAGATTTAAATTCACCAGGTACCAAGGCTACAAAACAAATTCATAGATGCAATGACCACCATCAAGTGTTTACTAGAAATCCCTTGAGATTCAGTGCATTATAAATTCTTAGTCGAACAGCTACATACATCTACTTATGAGAATGTCAATTTTGAAATGGTGTGCATTTTGGTTAGTCCCTAGTCCCCATGGCACCATAAAATCCATGCTTATCTTAAAAATTGACACAAGCTAGGATTGAAAGAGGGACCAAAGGCACACCCAACTCACCAACCCTCTTACAGAGATCACACACGCGGAAGCAAACACACAAAAAGGAAGAGAGAATGTAGAAAACTTCATATATTATTCATCAATGGATTCATACATACCAGGCTATAAGGCCCTCTTGGTTATGGAAAATTACATTCAAAGATCAATATAGAAGTCCTCATACATGCGAGGATTCATCTTTCAAAAACTATCTTTTCATCTCCTAAAACTGATCTCCTACCATGATACCTAAAACTACGAATAACAACTTTATTTATACAAGAGGCTATCAAAACAAGTCAGCCTTCAAATACATCATTGGAGAAAAGAATGACCATATCTAGGTCCACACACTTCCCAATGAATGATACTAGTATTAACTATGTAACCAAAATTCAATGCATAAGTTGGCCTCAACATGAAATCAAAATAAACCACTCAGTGAAAAGGTTTCCAAGCGATAGAAAATAATTCAGAAAACCAACCAAACAACTTTGTCAAGGAAGGAACTAAGTAGCAACTGAACCAACTCAGTCAATGTGGGAACCGAGCAGCTATCGAGCAAACTAAACAACTCAAACTTATTTTTGGTGACACGGGATTGCCAAGTACTTGAGATGCTCCTACATCAGACACCTGGGGTTGTTTGAAATGATTCTTTGAATCATGCAATAGGTACAACCCAAGCTAAATCCAAATTAGATTGTGAAATCCATGAGCTATCTTCAATCAGTCTGTTCTTCTATTTTACTAGATACTCCATGTACTCTTTTCCTCTTGTGTTTCTACCAAATTTTTGTTCCAAAATCTTCTCAAGTTCTTCTATCTTCTTCTTAGGATAATCATTTGGTACTATCATTTATTCATCAAGTTCATGATACTCATACAAATCTATAATGTTAAATATATTTGATATATCCATGTCATTAGGTAACTCAATCTCATAAGCATTTCCACTGTCAAATCTCCCAAAAATCTTGAAAGGACCAAATTTCTTCATTTTCAACTTCCCATATGTTCCAATAAGAAATTTGTCTTCCTTCAAATGTACCATTACTTCATCCCCAAATGTAAAAGTCTTATGTCTTCTTGATCTATCTACTCCATCCTTGTATTTCTGATTACTATCTTCCAACTTGTGTTTTACTTCCTCATGCAATGTCTTCCTGAACTTAGCAAAATCTAACTCTTCAACACTTCTCTTTCTTCACCATCAATATCCTTCAAATCTGATATACTTCTCGGTTGTATGCCATTAACAACCTCAAAGGGTGTTTTTTCAGTACTCCTATTCACTAAATTATTACATGCAAAATCTACTTGTGCTAACATAGAATCCCAATTACTTGGTTTATCTCCAACTAAGCATCTCAACAAAATACCTAAACTTCTATTTACAACCTCTATTTATCCATCAGTCTGTGGGTGAAATGTAGAACTATATTTCAAATCGGTGCCCAACTTTTTCCAAAGATTCTTCCAAAAGTATCCAACAAACTTATTTTCTTGGTCAAAGATGATACTCCTTGGTAATCCATGCAATCTGACAATTTAATTACAGAAAATATTTGCTATATGCATTGCATTTGATGTCTTTCTATAGGGTATAAAATGTGCCATATTAGAAAATCTATCTGCATCAACAAATATGGAATCATTACCTTTCACTATCTTCAATAATCCAAGAAAAAAATCCATATTGATATCAATCCAAGGTTTCTCGGGAAGAAAAATCAATATATACAATCTAGTATTCTAACTTACTCCTTTTGCAACTTGACATACTCCACAACTTGTCACAAATTTCTAAACATCCTTATACAACTATGGCCAAAAGTATTTCTCCTTAAGAAAATTCAATGTATTGTTAATGCCAAAATATCCAACCAAACCACTACTATGTTTCTCCTTTATCAAATTAGTTCTCATTGATCCTCTAGGTATACACAACTGAATACCTTTAAACAACATACCTTCTTGAATGAAATAGTCTTCCTATTTAGTACTCAGTTGATGTTGAATAGGTGTCCTGCACTTCCTCCATGGCTCAGAAAAATTAGGGCTAGTTTCATACAAATCTTTCATGTCATCAAAACCAAGAACTTCAATTCTCATCTCGGTCATCAAAGATCTTCTTCTACTCAATGCATCAATAACTCGATTAGTGATCAGGATTAAATTGGGAAAATACTAAAATCTAATTTTTCAAATTTTCATATGTTGTAGTAAATTTTAATTTCATATGTTCTAAAATTTGGTTCAATATTATTTGAATACCTTTCCAACGCATCAAACGGTTCATAATTCGGAGCTAGGATGAGAAAGTTATACATTCTCCTAGCGGACCTAAATTTTATATATAGTTTTTTGATAAATTGTGATAGTTTTAATAGTTTAATTGTAATAAACATTATGATGACTCTTCATTTCAATTCCAAGGGATTTTTGTGACCCTTGGGATCCATCCGACTTGTATAAACTCCAATTTTGAATATAATGGAGACACTTTTTGGCTTGCAATCTCGTTGTTAGTCTTTTAAGCTTTTATGTAAAATTTCACAATACTGCAAGTTTCACACCAGGTATTGTAATCTTATTCATAATTCAAATCAATTAGTGACTCCACTCTTGTGTTTTATCACAAATGTATAACTCTGCAAATAATCAACCCATTTCATATGTCTCTATTTTAACTTATTCTGACTACACAAATTTTGTAAACTTTATGATCAGTATACAACACAAATTCTCTCAGTATCAAATAATGTCTCCATTTATTTAGGGCTTGAACAATAGCATAGAACTCTTGATCATACATAAAATATTTCCTTTTCTCATCATTCAATTTCTCACTAAAGAAAGCAACAGGTTTACCTTCTTGACTCAACACAACTCCTATTGCAATACCACTTGCATCACATTCAACTTGAAATACCTTATTGAAATTAGGTAAAGCTAACATAGGTAATTCAACAACCTTCTTCTTCAAAGTCTCAAAACTTTTATCAGCTCCATGTGTCCACTTGAATTCTCTTTTATCTCCTCTCATACTCTCAGTCATAGCATTACATATTGAGCTAAAATTTCTGATGAACTTTTAGTAAAAACTTTCTAAACCATGAAATGGTATTACCTCACTAGAATTTTTAGTTGTAGGATAATTCAAAATAGCTTCAACCTTTTCAAGATCCATCTTCAAACCATCACCTAAAATCAAATCCCAAATACACAATCTCCTCTTTCATAAAGGAACACTTTTTTAGATTAATCAACAACTCTTCTTCTTTCAACCTCTACAATACTTGTTCAATGTGCAAAAAAGGTTCTTCTTTGGTCTTACTAAATATTAGAATGTCATCTAGATATACAATCACAAATTTACCCAAGAATTTCTTCAAATCCTCAATCATCAATCTCATAAAAGTACTTGGTGCATTAGTTAAACCAAAGGAATAACCAACCACTCATACAAACCTTCTCTTATTTTAAAATCAATCTTCCACTCAACACCTTCTTTAATTATGATCTGATGATACCCACTTTTCAAATCAATTTTGGTAAAATACTTTGCTCCAATCAAACTATCCATTAAGTCATCCATTCTCAATATAGGAAACCTATATTTCACTATTATTTTGTTTATTTCTCTGGAATTAGTACACAGTCTCCATTCTCCATTCTTCTTAGGTTCCAATATAGCTGGTACTGCACATGGACTCAAACTTTCTCAGATCAAGCCTTTCTACAACAATTCTTGGATTTTTTAGCTCAATTCCTGATTCTTGGTAGGTGTTAACCGATCTGGTGCCTCATTTGGTAAACTAGCTCCTGGAATCAGATCCCTACAATGATCAATACTTCTTTTCAGTGGAAAACCATTAGGTACATTATCAAAAATGATCTCTCTATACTTGGTGAGTATCTTATCAACCTCTTCAGGGATGTTATCCACTATTTTCTCACTCAGTTTGTTAGGAATCACAACAAAAAACATATCATTCTTCTTCAAATCCTTAACAAACTTTCTTCCTTCCATCAAAAAAACTTTCACAGATGTACAAACACTACTAACAGGTTCTTCAATCAAAGGCAACAAGATTTTCTTTCTCCCATCAATCCAAATAGTATATTTATGCAATCTTCCATCATATATAGCATGTCTATCATATTGCCAAGGTCTACCCAACAAAATATGACAACAATCCATAGACATATCACATAACTATTAGGAATAGTCCCAAGAGATAATTGAGAGGGGGGGGGGGTGTGAATCAGTTATCTACAAGTTTCAATTCTTTATCCAATTAAGTATACTTAAACATAAAGCATAAACACAAAGAAAGAACACTTGAACACAACACAATATTTTGGTTATGAGGAAACCCAAATAGGTAAAAACCCTGGTGGGAATTGACACCCACTAATATTCTACACTAGTGTATTATGATCCTTGTTAGAAGATCCTTAACCCTGTAAGGAGTTTCTTTACAATATATTTAGTATAGTAGACCTAGTCAAGGGTCAGACCCTATTAGGAGTCTTTTACAATTATCCCTATTAGGGGAGAGGACGCACTGTCTGAGAGCTCACTACTCAAAGTATCGAAGGCTACAACCTTCTGAATAATAGATACACACTATATCTGGATCTTGGTGAACTACACTTAGACCTTTTGTCTAGATAAGTTCCAATGTATAGAAAAAATACTTTACTTGGTTACATAGACCTTCTTCTGATGGCTTAACACTTCACACACTCTACTCTACTCTACTTAATCAACCATGAACCACACTCAAGCAATCACAAATGACTACCTATAAATATCTTTCCTCTAAATGATATAATCAAGTCGACCTATTAGAACCACCTTGAAATCATATTATAAAAACCATAACAAACTTTGATAAACATTCTATCAGCTCTACTATGCACATGCAACACATTATGGGACCTGTCCAATAAGATAATTGTAGATGCACGCTACACACTATCGGCTCTACCAAAACAACTGTATCTTTCTCCTCAAGTTAAATTACTTCATGTGCTCTTAACAAAACATCAATAACTCTTATCTAAGCTTAACTTGAAGGGTGGATACCCAAAAGATAGGCACAACTCCAGAACCAATAAAATCTTTGTCGGCTCTTCTGAATAAACATAGGAAACTACTACTGGCGAATAGTGACTGTATAACTTCACTTCTAATGAATATTAGACTATGCATCCATGATTGAAACATCACTAACATGTCTTCAACATATATCCAAGCATGCAAGGCTCCATGATAATTGTACGGACAACCATATAGAGAACACTGCCTATTACTCTGTTAGGAACACTACTAACACAAGCTGCTATATAACTATCTGTACTAATAGCTAACCTCTGTGCCCATGATATCATGTTGATATCATGTCCATGCTACATATACTAAAGGCTTACTACATAAGACTTCCACACATGTTACTTTCCATATGTTGTCATCAATGACAAACATACAGTCAGTACTAGCCTGCTGGCTAATCTCCAACAATAACACCTTATCGTAGTACTTTCCAATTTTCAAATTTACATAACATTGTTCACTTACCAATAGTTTATGCTCATCCTTGATGCATGAAATTTGATAGCATCTCGGGTGTTTCAACCTTTCCAACTACAACTTTGTAACCATTTCCTCAGTGACGCAATCCAAGTAAGGAGGATCCAATAAAGGACAGTCCAAAATTGCAGCCAAACACCAACAATGCGGAATAACACAAGATAATATTTCAACATAATTTCATTAACATGCCCAGTTGTAAGGCCTTTCAAGTTAGGGCCAAATATAATCACTTACAAAGTATTTATGCAATCTCCTAGCTAGTCCAGCTCTGAAACACATCAACAACTAATGGAAACACTAAGGAAGATCTAAACTTGAGCTCACAAGCCTCCAAGCAATCTCCTTGTCTCCAAGTATGCAAACCATTAGCTCTACTATTACAACTATTAGATAAACAATCTAATCTTCAAGATATTGCAGGATCCAATTGCTATCCTTCACACTATTTCCACTGACTCTCATCTACACAAACACTCCTTAAATACATTTCCTCAATCACAAGTAAGTTGTAAGAAATAATTAACTCTGAAGCCAAGTCGGCTTTTACTACAAACAAATACTAAATGCAACAACAGTCGGCTCTCAAATAGCCTTACAAATTTTTAATTCTCCATGTCAACCTTAAAATCCACATAGGAGAATACAACAAAAGCTACCAACATTAAATACACCAAGTTGACCAACCAAAATGGCAAGAACTCCAATCGGTAAACTAGAACTATCGAGCACCAGTAAAACAATCAAGTACCAATGAAATAAATGAGCATGCCTGGCATTACCATGAAAGCATGATGACCAAGCACCATAAGCATCACTGAGTACAAGTTCCACCGAGCATCAGAGGTTTCACCGAGTTGCTTCAGCGATCGAGCTCCTTCAATAACTGAGACCACCAGTTAAAGCTACAACCGAGCAACACAGAACCATTTCAACACACTACCATACAGATTTTTTGAATACCCAAGAATGCCCCTACATTAGACACCCCGGGTTTGAAAAGTTGTTCTCATAGGCTGGAAGAACATCTTCTAGAATTCAGCACATAAACCCCAAACTGGTTCTTCACATACAAGCCCTTAAAGCCTTCATCTTCTATACTCTTCCACTTTTGTTTCTCTATCTTTTCAAGTCTTTTCTTGATAATACATAGGTATGTTCTCCATACTGATCAGTCCTTTTATAATTCTTCAACTCATCTCAGCTACCAAAGCTCAAGTTTCTCCTACGGAGTGTTGTATCTAGCAAAGGCATCAAGGAAAGCTTCATGTTATTCTTCTCAATAGTAAATACATTCTTAACATAGTCATACATAGCTCTGCAATCATACTGCCAAGGTCTACCAAGCAATATGTGACAACTATTCATCTCCATAATATCACACAACATTTGATCCTTATATTGGCCAATTTGAAAACCAGCAAGACACTTCTCCCTCACTTCTAGAGCATGAACATCTTGCAACCAGCCAATCTTGTAAGGATAAGGATGTCTCATTCTCTTCAAACCAAGTTTTTGAGATATCTCCTCAACTACAAGGTTATTAGTACTACCACTATCCACAATCACATTACAAATTTTACCTCCTGACTTGCACTGAGTTATAAAAAAATTACTCCTCTAACAAGGTTCCACCTTTGCACTAAGCAATGTTCTTTGAACTAGCAAGTTCTTAGATTCAGGTTCATTCTGAATGTTCTCATTCACCACAGTAGTCCTTTGGTCATCAAAAAAAAATTTTGTACACTCAAAATATCTATGTCCTTCTTCACCACAATTATAACAAGTTCCCTTAAAGATAACCCTACCTGTCTTCTTTTTTAATTCCACAAGTGTTGGTTCATCTTCAATAGTCGATTTATCCTTCACCAAGTGATCAAGATTTGCCTTCCCTTGGGAATTACCATGTTGTCTCCTTTTCAACTTATGTTCTACCTTCAAAGCATATTGATAAGCATCTTCAACTAAATCAATCTTGAGCATACCAATCTCATCCTTAATATTGAACCTCAAACCATTCACATACCGAGCTACCTTTTCTTTACCAAGTTCTCTATGTCTAGACCAAATAGTCAACTTATAGAATTCCTTGGTATAGTCATCCACAGTCAAATATTTTTGCTTCATATTATACAACTTCTTAAACAAGTCAAGCTCATAGTCAGTAGGTATGAACTTATCTTTCAATTTAGTCACCATGAACCTCCACCAATTGACCTTCATTTCACCTTCATCTTCTCTATCTCTTTGTAATTCTTTCCACCAAAGAGAAGCATGTCCTTTCAACTTAGTATGTGCCAATCTTACTCTAAGAGGATCTTCAATTTCTTCAATCTCAAAGAAATCTTCTAATTCATCAATCCAATCAATCAAATCCTCGGGTCTCAAAGTACCAGAGAAGGTAGAAACTTCCATTTAGAAACTAGTATTTAACCGAGCTCCAGATCTATGCAACCAACTAGTTTTTTCTTCACCAGATCTATCCCTCCACTCATCTCCATTAGATCAAGTAGCTTCAAAGTCTTCAACAACTTCCTCATAACCATCTTCAATACCAAAATTCCTCGGCATACCAACAATAGCTCTCATGACCCTAGTGATCATGTCATTCTTCATCAATTCCATGTCAGATCTGAAATCAAATTTAACCTTCTCTATAATCTTCAATTCCATGAGATCACAGAGATCTACAATCACTCTAGGGTCTAATATTATTGGAGGCATCCTTCAAGATCTTTGAAAACCCAAGGCAACAAATCACCGACAAGGTCCTAGTGCAACCAGCCTCAATTCGGAGATCAGTTTACACACTCAAGAAATTCAAGCTCTGATACCACCTGAAGCATTTAGAGTAAGGAGGATCCAATAAAGGATAGTCCAAACTTGCATCCAAACACCAACAATGTGAAATAACACAAAAAGATAATGTTTCAATAGGATTTCATTAAGATGCCCGGCTATAAGGCCTTTCGGGTTAGGGCCAAATACAATCACTTACAAAGTATTTATGCAATCTCCTAGCTAGGCCAATTCTAAAACACATCAGCAACTAACGGAAACACTAAGGCAAATCTAAACTTGAGATCGCAAGCCTCCAAAAAATCTCCATGTCTGCAAGCATGCAAACCACTAGCTCTGCTATTATAACTCTCAAATAAACAATCTGATCTTCAAGATCTCGCAAGATCCAATTGCTATCCTTCATAGTATTTCGATTAACTCTCATCTACCCAAACACTCCTTAAATACATTTCCTCAACCACAAGTCAACTGGAAGAAGTAACTAACTCCTAAACCAAGTCAGCTTCTACTACAAACAAATAGTAAATGCAACAACAGTCAGCTCTCAAATAGCCTTACAAACATTTAATTCTCCATGTCAGCCTTAAGATCCACATAGGAGAATAAAACAAAAGCTACTAACATTAAATACACCAAGTTGGCCAACCAAAACTCCATGAACTCCAATCGGTAAACTAAAACTACCGAGCACCAGTAAAACAACCGAGCACTAGTGAAACAACTGCACATGCTAGGCATTACCAAGAAAGCACGTCAATTGAGAACCACAAGCATTGTCAAGTACAAGTTCCACTGAGTGCCAGAGGTTTCATCAAGTTCCTTCAGTGACCAAGCTCCTTCAATAACCAAGACCATTGGTTAAAGGTGCAATCGAGCAACACAGAACCATTTTAATACACTACCATGCAGATTTGTTGAATACCCAAGCATGCCCTTGCATCACTTAGATGCCAAGTTCTCTAAGCTTCCACTATGAATTATTACCTTCCATACTTCATCAGAAACTCTACATCTAGTCTTGAACAAACTTTTCCATACTGAATCTTCCTTATTAATTTCACTCCGAAGTGCTCTTCTGACCATCAAGTTCTTTTCCTTATCAAGTTCATTCAGTGAGTCTTCTTGCACCAAAGAATTTCTACTATTATCGATCTTGTTACTTACATGCATACATTCAAATAATCTATGTCCTTCTTCTCCACAATTGTAATAAGTACCTTGGAATCCACCTCTGTTAGAACCACCTTGGTAGTTATTGCATCTTCCTCTAGCAGAACTTTCACCTTTCAACTTGGTCTTACCTTTATCCTGATTTGGTTTGTCTTGATCAGATCTATTGTTTTCACCATAGGATCTACCTCTTCCTCTTTGTCTTTTCTCATGTCTTTTTTTAATTTCTCCTCAACTTTCAAGGCAAACTGATAAGCTTATTCAATACTTTCCAACTTAACCAAACTGATTTCCTCTTGGATATAAATTCTCAACCCATTCAGGTACGTAAAAATTCTTTCTACTTCATCTTCAACATGTCCAAATCTAATATCTAACCTATAAAATTCCTCGGTATAGTCCTTTACCAAGCTATATTTCTACCTCAAATTTTGCATTCACCTAACTAGGTTAATCTGATAATCACATGGTAAGAACTTTCCTTTCAACTTATTCACCATCTTATTCCATACCTTGATTTTGTCTTTTCCTTTCCTTTTTCTATCCAATTGTAGATGTTCCCACCACAAGGATGCATGACTTTTCAACTTAGTGCTTGCAAACTTCACCTTCTTTTCCTTAGGAACATTTTCATACTCAAAATACTTCTCCATCTCAGTTATCCAATCCATCAATTCATCTGAAACTAGCTTTCCATTGTACTCAAGAGTATTGAAATATGGTGTAGACTTCAAGTTTGATAATGCCTTCAAAATTATTTCTTCACCTTGATCCATCACAGGTGCAAGTTTTGCTTCACCTTGTTCCTCTTCAACCTCTTCATCACTAACATCTTCAAGATGTCTTCCTCAGTGTTGGGCTATCTCAACACCTTCTAACCTAGTAAAAATATGTCTTAACATATCTACCAATCCTAGATCTACATCTCACCTTCCACGAACCATCTTGAAACCCTCTGCAATTGTAGGCCAGATTGCAATCTTCTACCCCACAAGAAATATCAACTATGGTTTTACAAGAAAGAACCCTCGACCTAAATTCTCAAATTTAGATCCAAATCTCAACTTCTCTCTAATACCACCTGACCTAAGCTAGGACTGAAAGAGAGGCCAAAGACACACCCAACTCACTAACCCTCTTGTAGAGATCACACATACAGAAGAAAATACACAATAGGGAAGAGATAATGCAGAAAACTTCATATATTATTCATCAATAGATGTATACATGTCAGGTTGTAAGGCCTTCCCAGTTACATAAAATTACATTCAAATATCAATACAAAATTCCTCATTCATGTGAGGATTCATCTTTCAGAAACTATCTTTTCATCTCCTAAAACTAATCTCCTACCTTGATACCTAAAAATACAAACAACAACTTTATTTATACAAGAGGCTACTAAAACAAGTCGGCCTTCAAATCCATCATTGGAGAAAGGAATGACTAGATCTAGCTCCACATGTTTCCAAATGATCAATACCAATATTAACTTCATGACCAAAATTCAATGCATAAGTCAGCCTCAATAGGAAATCAAAATAAACCACTCGGTGAGAAAGGTTGTCGAGTGACAGAAAATAATTTGGCAAACCAACAAAACAACTCAGTCAAAGAAGGAACCAAGTAGCAACTGAGCCAACACGGTCAATGAAGGAACCAAGCACCTACCGAGAAAATTGAACAACTCAAACTTACTTTTGGTGACACAGGATTGCCAAGAACCTAAGATTCTCTTGCATCAAAAATGGTATCATATCCCCCCACTTCACAAACACCCAGTGCTAGAACCTCATTCATAGAGCTTCCTGCTACACTCTCGTAGCTAACACCCTATATCATTGTGGCTATCATAACATCCTCTATCGGTGTTTAGATTTGAATAAGGTGATTGTGGCTTTACAAGAAGTTCACGTTAGAATCTGTGGTGCCCACACAAGTGGCATGGTCATAGAAAAGAAGATACTTAGAGCGAGGTACTATTGGGAAACAATAGAACATAATGCTTGTGAGTTCATACAAAAATTATTACCGTGTCAATGGCATGCAAATTTGATTCATGCCCTAGTGCAGGACCTACATTTGATCTCATCACCTTGGCTCTTCTCACGTTGGGGCTTTGACCTCATTGGGAAGATATCCACCTCTCCTCGAATGGACATAAATATATCATAACCACCACTGAATACTTCACAAAATGTGTTGAGGAAATTTCTCTCACCCTCATCACTAATGTTCAAATATCTAACTTCATCTTGTACCACATCATCTATCACTACAACATCCCCTCCACTATATTCACAGATCATGGTACACCATTTGAAAACCAACATATGCAAGATCTATGTGCCAGATTCTGCATCCATCACCATTTCTCTAGCCCATACTTCCCCCAAGGGAATGGCTGAGTTGAGGCAACAAACAAAATGATTCTAAAGATCCTCAAAAAGGTTTTCAATGAATATGGTCATGATTGGCACCTCTAAATCAATCTTTCCCTTTGGGCGTACCTTACTCCCACAGGCACCACCCCATACTCCCTAGTATATGGTGTCGAGGCCATCTTACCAATTAAGGTCAAATTACCTTCATTACACATGTGCATGAAAATTTATATCACTGAGGAAGACTATTGCATGGAACACCTCACCCATTTGGACTTGTTAGACAAGAAGAGGAAGAAAACTTATGATCACTTGGTTGTATACCAAAACTGGATTAAGAGAATATACAACAAAAAGTTCCACCCTAGACAGTTCTAGGTGGGGGATATGGACCTTAAAGAGAATGATAAAGTGCAAGAAGATCAAGAAAGGAAAGGAAAGTTTAAACCTACTTGGTCGGGTCCCTATATTATCACATGTTTTGGCTTAGGAGATTACCAATTGTCTACACCCATAGGGGAGCCCCTAAATGATCCCATCAATATCATCCATCAAAAGTAGTTCTGTGGTTGAATTATCCCATATGTATCTGAAAAAATCCATAAAAAGTGCAAAATGTTGAAAAAATCATTATCTTGGTGAAAACCTAGTAAACAGGCACCCTACTAATACAAAAATATCAAGAAATGAAGAAAAATACAAAAAAGATCAAAAAGATCAAAAAATGAAAAAAGGAAAGAGAAATAATTGTCCAATGGTCAAAACTTGGCAATCAAGCGCCTTGGGAAAGTATGTAGGTAAAAACCCAAAAATAGGCGCCATATATAGTGGACCATATCATTATCTATCAAAACCTCACTCCATCACCAAATGTGCATCCACCCACTACCTCCTCAATAAAACCTCTTCCATGAAACCCTACTCCCAAGATGTTTTAAGTCATCATATTTAGCAATTGAACTAGTATTTGGTATCCTGAGCTTCTTGTATATATTGTAAGGCATGTCTTATCCTTGAATCTTGAGCTTTGTGTATAACTATCACATGATGACCTATCCTTATTCCTAAGCTTTTGTAAAGTGTTTGTTGTATTATATTTTCCTCTCTCTCCCTTGTATTATACTATAAGGTCTCATTGTATATATCTTCATTCATCTCACAAAAGCATGGTCAATTATGTTGCCCTCTAAAGTCTTCTGCCTTAGCAAGTACCTCAGCAAAAAATTCTCAGTTATGTAGTTGTTCTAGAGTCATCTTTTTCCATCAAGACATACTTTGTAGCTAATCCTATCAAACACATCCTTGTAGGATGCATCCTTCCTCATCTCTGACCTAATCCCACCATCTTTCAGTCAGTCGACCTCTCTCTTGGAAAAGGACATCTTTTGGATTTATCACTTTGGTCTTGAATTGATTCTTTGGTTCTTGGATATCTTTTTATGACTTCTCATTGTTCCTCACCTCAAAGTTATCATGATCCTTTATATCATGGTGTGTTGTGAATGGGGGAAATCTAGGGAAAGATCTTTTGATCTTTTTTTTTTTCTGCATGTGAGTCAGTTGGATGTGACCCTTGCACGTCCCACATTTAACCCTTTTGGGTTACATGGTGCAGTTAGGAAATATTATTTGTTTGTGGGTTCTCTTGCATTGTTTCCACCATGGCTCCTCCTAGGTCCATGTGTGATGTTGGGGCAACCCTTGCATAGTTTTTATGTCATTCCTATGCAGCACTAGTGATAGGGCCTTGAGTTCCTCGCAACCTTGGAAAGACCCTTATGTTTCTATATCAAACTAAGTGCTCAAACTACATGGTGGTATTCCATTCTAGAATACCCCACACTCAAGCTTCAAGAACCAAAATACCCCCAGCCATCCCCAGCTAGAATCACATCATAAATCCAAATTCATCCCAAATTACCCAAAATCCCAACTCAAATCCTCATACCTTTGCAATCCATCCTCTCCCCACAAACAATCCCTCATCTTGATGAAAACCTAGAACCAAAAATCTTGTACTAATCCCTGAACCCATGGATTTTGATTGTGAAAATGTTTCCCTCCCCATCCTCTTTATCCTCTCATGGTGAGGGTTCAATTAGGTCATGATATGTTGCATATATCAACCCCACTACATTCACGTTCATCTCTCACTTGCATCTTCTTCTATTTGTATCCACTCTCGCTTGAATTATGTCTCATGTAAATTTATCTTAGGTTGAATCTGCCACAAAAAATCACATTTAGGTTACATCCATTGAATTATTAGAGTTATAACCCACCCCCATTAATTATCTCACTAATCACTCTCTACATGAGATGCATTCAATCTGCATTTAAGTTGTTATCATTATCTTATTATATTTAGTATAACTTTGCAGTCATACATAACACAACATATCCCCCCAACTCAGCATCATACATATATCCTAAAAAAGAATAAAAGAATGTCCCACAATAAATGAACCAATCAATGAATTTTTCATAAGTGTCCATCAAAAAAAAAAATACAATATCTAGGACAATGCCTAAAAAATAATATACATAATATCAAAATTGTTGTAGCATATCACTACCTATATGTCTCTCCTAGGGGAGGTTGCATACAATGTCTAGGGGTGGTCAAACCTATGATGGCTCCTCAGGCTATGGCCTCTCCACTCTACTAAGTAGCACTACTTCCTACACTTGTGGGGGTACCTGTACTAGCCCTATCACCTCTCGACCTCCACCATCCACCTCCATCCCAACCCTTGATCCCTCTGCCTCTACCATTTGCACTAAGCCACCGATTGAATGCTACTGACTTTGTGTGTGACTGAGTCAGTGACACTCCCGACATATCCTCTGTGATGACCCAACCCCAAAACTATTACTACCAATCCTCTAGCTATATTCAGCCCCCACCCTAGTACCTGTACTTGTGGCCCCCGATCACCTGGCCTGCCTGTAATGCTCTCTCCTCTCATGTGGCACTATGGCATGGTATATCACCTTATACTACCCTACCCACTCCCTATGATTATGCACCTCCCTCTATGCCCTCATCAGCTCCTCAGAAGCCCCTCCCCAAATCTCTCCTCCCCTCGCCTATGCAATGGCTATGTGTTGCTATAATAACTCTCTCTCTCCTCACAGTCGGCCTCCCTCATGCTATAACCACTACTCCTCTCCTCCCTCAATGAATTTCCACAACTGCTCACCCCCTCCCCCTAACCACACTTGGGGTATCACCTCCTTGATCCTCTCTACCTCTAGAGGTAGTCCTAACCTCCCAACTACTTGAGTTCTCCTAAATCAGGAATGGTACTCTACTGTGCTCCCTATATCTTTGTCGCCTTTGACCCAATCCTAGTGAACAATCTAAATGGCCAACCACATAGCCACAAACCCCTACCTTTCTATGGGGGCCCCAAAATCTAAGTTCCTTTCTTGGGTCATGCGCTGGTACTAGTGCTTCACATCTAGCACTCCCTAAGTAAAATTGAACTATCTCGCCATCTAGTCTTCCCTGCACTTCTCCATAATGTAATCACATTGCCCTATCAAGCATGTGGGCATAATGGTGAATGGTAAATGCAACTGATCTTCAAGCCAAGATACCAACCCCGTATACGGCCTCCATGTAAGGTCATCCATGATTCCATCTATAGCCTCTCTCCATTAATCAATATTATCTTTGTCATGGTACGTAAGAGCTTCCCCCTCTATACACCACAAGTTGATCTTCATGTCTATCTCTACTAGCCACTAGTCTTAGCATATCTATGTTCTCTCACCCCCACACCTATAGCAATGTATGTAGCCTATTCTCTGCCCCTGTCTCTCCCCACCATGGTATACTATCTCGTGGAGATCCCTCTAAAGCTTAGTGATCATGAGTGTTCCCCAAGCGGATGACACCACTACATCCATGATCCTCATGATCATAGGGATGATTGTTAGTGTCACACTCATCCCTCCTATGTTAGGGGAAATATACCTTGAAACTATCCTACACACATAGAAATAAACTTGACGCATTACCAACACCACCACTAAGTGTCTCACCAATGATAACTACCTGTGGTGTAAAATAAGCACCACCCCTTGCCCCACTAGCACTTTCAATTAATGTTGTAGTGTGGTATCTCCTAAAATGACCTTTGTACCTTGGATAGGTAGGAAAAATATCCTATAAACATCCTCCAAAGTCACGGTCATCTCCCTTATCGAGAGATGGAAGGTCATCATATCTGAGTGCCATCAATTGTAAAGTGTTGTAACCATAGCCATGTATGCCCACCTATGGGGCATCCACGCCAAGTATCCCAAGCTAATCATGTCCACCCACACTATTTTTCATTGTGAACTCATCTACCACTTGTATTACTATGGCTTGCCTATCCCAGCTTGTCCATTGGTTCACAGCCCACTATAACCAATCAAATTTAGATACGTTAGTTTTCTTTCCTACCAAATTCTAGCACTGTAACCAATCAAATTTAGATACATTAGTTTTATTTCCTACCAAAGTATAGCCTATATATCCTAACTATTCATCCCCTAGCCCTATTGCCTACTAAAATAATTTTCTAACCCTCACCCTCATGATCCCACAGGTTTAATCTGTGATCTTGCAAACCCCCCTGTTCTCACTATCCCGCAGGTGTGGGATTGCATAAACTATTTCATATTTGTATGACTATGGGAACACATTCCCACTGTGACTTTTTCCTACCCCTATTATCCCTTGTGGGATTGCATAATTTTCCCCTCCCCTTAGCCATTTGTCTAGGATCATGATCCCACCAAAAGTTCATCGTAGGATCACACTCCCACCAAAAATCCTAAGACCCCAAGGAATTTGGTGATCCTACCAAAAATCCAACCCCATCCTTCTCGACCCCCTAAACTATAAATTTCTTGTAGGATCACGATCTTGCAGGTCTCGAGGGTGATCCCATCAATCCCAAGCCTACGGGATCATGATTTTGCAATACAACTATTAAAATAAATACAAAATAGAAAAGGACAAAGAGGATCCTCCTTGTTCTTGTACACAGGTGTAGTTTGTTTTCTAACTGCATCAAGGACTATTGCATCAGCTATGTCCCATTCAAGGAGGATAAGTACTCCTGCATTTGTTACCAATTCTCTCCCCTATTCTAGAGTAATCCCTTCAAATCTATTTGTCATCTCTTTCCTAATTTCATCTTCAATAGTTTTAAGATCCTTATTAGGATTCTCCTTGTGATTCTTCTCACAAGCTTCCTCAAATTTACTCATGTACATTTTCCATAAAAATTGTAAAAAGGCCCGGGCCTTTACAAATGCATCATCAGCCAAAAATTCTTCACATGCCTATTTGATTACAGGGTCCAATTTTGTCCCTGCAATTTGTCCTGTTGTTAAGCCTAACTCGGGCTCCTTTGGTTGCTCTGGAATTCCTTCATTTATCTTATCTTGATTCATGAATATTTGACCCTAAGATCCCATCTGTTGAACTTGCTCTATGATCTCTTGATCATCTCTAATATTCAAGGGTGACTATGAAGGATAGTATTCTTCCTCTGAATCATGAGGCCTCTCTTCTATCCTTTGTTACTTGGTGGGAGGTGAAAAATCAAGGATATCTTCACCTAGCTAGTCCTATGGTACATCTGTAATTTCCTCAACCTCCTTTAGCCTGTCCACCTGCTTTGATGTAGAAGGGAGATCTTCTCTTTTCTTTTGTTGCTTCTTGAAATTAGATTCAGGAATTATTACACCATAACCAGTCTTCTCTTGCAACATATATTTTCCAGGAGGCAACACCTTTGCAAATGCACCTTTTCCCAACAATGATTTAGCCTTCTTTGGGTTGTCTTCCATGGCCTTTTTCTTCTTCTCCTCCAGAGTCTTAAAAATCTCTTGAAAACAATTCATGAGAGTATCTATCCTTTTTCCCATAGGATTTATGTTGCCTATAGGATCAGATTTGGGGTCAAATTGTCAGACAAAATCCCATGTTTTCTTGTACACTAACCACTTTTCCTTTCTAACTACTTGGTCTTGCAACCCTGGGGTATTTCTAATAATATCTTCTGGAAAATTAAAAATGTGGTTTATTACTGAGCATCTGACCCTCTTTCTAAACATTTCATTGTAGAAACCCTCTGGTTCTATTGTCTGGGAAATTGTGGTTGTCAAATGATATGGATCCAAGATTTTATGCATATGAAGCCATCCACCCTTTGTGATTATAAAATGGTGAGCAATGGTAATATTTGGGAACAAAGTTCCTCTACCTTTAGCAATACTATTATTCTCAATATCACCTAATTGTCTGAAGAATTCTACAATGCCAATCTTGATGGGAACTTGGAAAGGAAAAATAAAAGGATTCCCCCTAAAACCATATAACCTAATAATAGTTGAATAGGGATAGAAAATAAAATCACCCCAATTGTGCATTATGTTGAGGTCCTTTGTAAATAGTCATGGTCTAACAACTTTGGCCAAGGTGACTGGGACCCTAGGGCTATCATGAACAAAGAATAGTCTCAATCTTGCTGCAAAACATTTGTTAAACTGTATATAACTACTATCCTTTTTGTCCCATGTCATATTTGAATTCCACAGCTAAACAGGCATGTTCTCTCCACCTCTTTGTTTGGATAATTCCATTTCTTTTGCGAAATAATCAGCACCCTTGCACAAATCCATGTACATCATAAAAGAGTACTAGCAAAAGGGCTTATCAACTTTATTCTTTTGAATCCCCATTAGTCCATCATGGATTAAGTCAGCAATGAATGGGGCATAATCAAAAGTAATTGGCAGATGCAGATGTAATATCTGTATCACCATATACATCAGGTGCTCTGGCATTTTCTCATTAGCATCTTCCCCAAAAACCTAACATAATGACCAATAGGCACCTCTTGCCAGTACATCAAAATACTCTATTTTGAATGGCTCCTGAGCACCTAGTCCTATAACAATCATCTTTCCAATCTGAGTATAGAAATATTTTATAGGACCAATTCTAAGGAGATGTCTCTATGCATCATACACCTCTCTTAATTCTTTAAAATCAATCGGTTCTAGGTTAGGTGAGGGGTCACTTAGTCTAAAAACTATTCTGATTTCCTCAGCAGAGATTGTCAATAGCTTTTTCCCTCTAACACCCCTAATCTCTTTAGTAATAGGGTCATAGTTTTTTGCAACTTCAATGATCAGGTCTGCATCTACGAAGACACCGGGTACCACAAGCTTGCCTACATCATTTTCCCATACATTATAGGTGGGAATAGGGGTATTTCTCTGGCTGAATCCTACTATAAATAATGTCAGCCCAGTGAAGTCAGAAGTGCCACTTGCATTAAGAAAACCAATCCTAGCATCCTTGATATAATTTCCTGTATCATACAACCCATCTGCCACTTTTACCATAGGCTCCTTTAGTGTTAACTATTTCACCTCTACCAAATTTACTGTTGAACTAGGAAATATTTGTAATAAGTCCTCATGCAGACCCCTCTTAAGATAATCAGTTTCACCAGAAAGCTCTTTCCTAGGTGACATTTCTAGGGCTTATAGCTTACGTATATTGGGTGCAAAAGCACATAGTAGCAAAGCAATACTTCTTAATAGAACAAGTAAGTGCAAGAAGAACCAACCTTTTCTTCAAAATCCCTAAGAAAATAGCTATAAATTTCTGCAATTCTACTCACCAAGTGCTCTACAAATTTTCATCTCCTTGTGGCTTTTCAAGGAAGCATAGATTTTGACATACTCACAATCGATCCACAATTATTGCAGTAATTTACTTCACATGATGTCGCCATTAATTTTCTAGGAAATGAATTGTCACTTGTCTGAACCTTTCACGCACTTCTTCAATTTAAATTTTGACAGTTGATTTTCACTTGGCAAATAATCCAATGGTTTGTCGCATGATCACATAGCTCGGAAGAAGCACATGGCACCATATGATAAGCAATCATGTAAATTCCTTGATGGGTGGCAAATCCCTTTTAACCTTTACTATTAAAATAGAATGTTAGTCACATGATTGCATAGCTTGAAAAAAGCTCATGCGACCATGCGACAAACCGTTAACATTCACCCGCCGTCATCTATTCCATAAGTCACTGGTCCCACTTTACCTTTATTAGTAAAGACAATCCACACTTGCAACAGCTGGCAAGTTGTCATGTAATTTCCTTCTTTCCAAGCACTGCTATTTGCTAACATCCTCCACATCAGCAAGTACTATCGACCAATCAAGAAAAACCATATGCAAAAAACTAACATTGGTCCCACTATTTTTAACTAATGAGAAACCATTGGTCATGTACACCTGTCCATGGTCCCACCTGAGAATTATACTGAGCTTGATGAAAGATCGATGGTTAGTCACATGATCACATAGGTCTCTAAGATTCTATGCGATTATATGACAACCTTCAGATCTTCTTTATTACTTTCATCTTTGAAGATTCTTCTAACACTGGTCCCACTTTGTTTCCTCATTAAGCTTTACTGTAAGATCAACTATTAGTCGCATGATCACATAGGTCTATAAGATTCCTTGCGGCTGTACGACTGCCATTAGATCTTCTTTAAAGATACCAAGCTGAATGAAAGTTGAAACATTAGAATATAAAGTATTTAGGACTTAGGATATATTATAGCCGCCAGACTTAGGAAAACTTTACGCACGTGCACTTTTGAGACTTTAAGTGATTCAAAAAAGGTAAAGCTCAAATAGGTTTAAAACAAAGTGACCTAGGGCTTATTTCTTTTGTAAATGGCATATATTTAGGGTTTTTCTCAGGTTTAACTCTTAATTAGGGCTCACTGGATACTGAGAAAGAATAGAAAATTTTGCAGGATCTTTTATGGGTTTTTTATAGAAAAATTATGATACTTTCATGAACATCTATACACACTTCAAATTTATAAAAATTTCACAAGACTCATGTACTAAACATTTGAAGTGCCAACAGTGGCTCTATCTGGGGATGTATGCCTCTTGCAGGCTTAACAAGAATTCAAAATCTCTGGGATAAGCAGACCATCTACCGAAACAAAACAACTAACCTACTCACACAACTGGAAAACAAACACACAACTGGGAAAGGGAAACTAACTATTGTTCATGGATAATGAGAGTACCTTAAGAAAAGTACAACTTAAGGAATTGTCCATGAACTGGCAATTCCATTTCATTTCTAATCAAGTCCTTCAGAATGTATGAATCAGGTCCCCATGTTTGACTGATCAAATATGGTCCCAACCAAATAGGGTCAAATTTGTTGTGTTTACCCTTGTCTTCAAGCCTGGCATTCCACATCAGGACCAAATCATTAGCTTAAAAACTTCTGACTGTAGTTTTTCTATCATACAAATTCTTATACCTAAGCTGAGATCTTAAATTTGTATCATGTGCTTCCCTCCTTGATTCATCTAGTTGTATCAGGTCCTATAATTTGATCTTCATTTCATCGTCTTGATCATCATCATACAACTGGATGAGCTTGTACATTTGCAACAAATTATTTTGTGGTAACCTGGCATGGATACCATATACTAAATCAAAAGGAGCACATCCTATAGCCTTCTTGATTGTCACTCTGTCAACCCATAGAGCTAGCTATAGTTTTGAATCCCATGCCTTCTTGTTTGCATCTAAGACTCTCTTCAAAAAATTTATCAAGCTTTTGTTACTTGATTCGGCCTGACCATTTCCTTGAGGATGGTAGGGAGTAGAGTATGAAATCTTTATACCATATTGTAAACAAAAGCTAACAAATTCTTCAGATCTAAAACACAAAGCATTGTCAACAACTAAAACTTTAGGGCATCCAAACCTTATCAGAAAATTTTGCATCAGGAAATCAATAACCACTTTACTGGTTGCTTTTTTAGTGAGAATAGCTTCCACCCACTTTGTAAAGTAGTCAGTTGCAACCAATATATAAGAATGTCCTCCATTGGATTTGTTTGGGATCTCTCCTATGAAATCCATACCCCACTTTTGAAAAGGGGCTTCCATAGTTACAGGACTTAGAGGCAAATTTCCATTGAATTTCAATTTTCCTGAAAATCTCTAACAAGCATCACATTTTTTGACAAAAGAATGTGCATCCTTGAAAATACTATTATGTACAGTGGTTTTAGCCATGTAATGGCCACCACACACACCTTCATGCATTGCTTGCAACAAAACATTAACCTTTTGAGGGTCAACACATTTCAGCAAAACACCCTCATTACTCCTCCACCATAATTCCCCTTTAATGATAAAATATTTTAGAGCATGTAATTTGACAGTCCTCCTTTTGTGGTTTTCCATATTAGAAGGAAATAAAAGCTTTTGCAAGTATACAATGACATCCTTGTACCATTCACAACAATCTAAATCACAAATGTATGGCCTTTGTTCTTCTTCAAGAGTGTTGATGTGATTAGCATCCAAATTGCTTTGGGCCATAAGTTTTTCTAACCCCAATCCTCTTACTAGTTTGGTGATTTGGATATCAACATTAAAATCTTTGATTTTGTTTATCCACCTGCACCTTCTCCCTAAAACTTCTTGTTGAACCAAGATATCTTTTACAGCAGCACTAGGCACATATGCAACTACAATTGCTCCTACCAAGTAACATCTAAAATTTTTGATAGGTTTGACCAATGCATAGGCCTATTTCTCATTTATATCATACTTTAACTTAGCTTCCTGCAATGATTTACTAAAAAAGGAAATGGGCTGTTCAAAACCCTCTGAGTTCTTCTGTAACAATACTGCAGCTATAGTATGATAAGAAGCAAATGAAAAAATTTGGATAGGCTTACTGAAATATGGTGATCTTAATATAGGAGCACTTTTAATAGCCATCTTGATATCAGAAAAATCTTTCTTGGCCTCATTACTCCATTCCACCTTTGCATTCTTCTTTAGCATTTTAGAGATGGGAACACTGATTTCAGCAAACTTTGTAACAAACCTTTTGACAAAATTTATCTGTCCAAAGAAAGATTGGATACCATTTACATTTTTTGGCAATGGTACCTTGTCTATTGCTGCTACTCTCTCAAGGTCAATCTTGACTCCATCCTTAGATACAATATGTCCCAAAAGCTTACCCTCTGTTACTCCAAAGGAACACTTCCTTGGGTTAAGGGAGACCCCATATTCTAGAGCTCTTACAAAGATTTTTTCCAAGTGACCACAATGCTGGTCCTTCTTTTCTAAATAAGATGTCAAATCATCCTGATAAACAACAAGAAATTTGTTTATGAAATCTACAAAGGCTACATCCATGGCTCTTTGAAAGGTAGCCCTAGCATTAGTTAAACCAAAAGGCATCCTAACATATACATAAGTACCCCATGGAGTAGTGAATGCGGTTTTGAACTATTCTGATTCTTTGACAACTACTTGATTATAACCTAAAAAACCATCCATCATGGACATTAATTCAAATCTAGTAACCCTTTGTAACATGGCTTCCATGTTTGGTAAACCATAATTGTCTTTCAAAGAATTTATGTTCAGATTTCTAAAGTGTACACACAACTTGATGTCTCCATTCTTTTTTCTTACGGGGACAAGATTAGAAACCCATGTTGATTGCCTAATAGGTTGAATGATGCTTGTATCACTCATCTTTTTTAACTCATCCTGTATTTTTGGTGCCAAAGTAGGATTTACAAGTCTCAACTTTTGTCTAGAAGGTTTAGTATTTTTCTTCAAAGGAATTTCATGTTGGAACAAGTCTTCTCTATATGCCTTTAAATCATCATAAGACCAAGCAAAGACATGTCTATACTTTCTAAGAAGACCTATCAGAGACTTTTTTATTTCAAGAGTCAAGCTTCCCTCAATATATACATTTTTTGGGGCTTCCTTTGTTCCTAAATTTATCTCCACTACACCCTTAGGCTTGTTTAAAATTTTTGCCTGGGAAGAGCTATCATGGCTATCAAATGCTCTTTCCAACACTACCAAACCCTTTGGGACTTTATTTGTTTTCAACTACAAGATTTCTTTGCCAAGGAGAGAGTTCTTATTATCCGATGTTTCTACATACTCACCAAAAATTATCTCTTTATCTCCAAAACTTGCATCATAATGCAGAAATCTTAAAATATCTAAATCATCAACAAAAACTTGCCAATTTTCATAATTATCTGGTATGGATGGCCTAGTTTGAATCTCAATCGTAGATATCCCTACAAAAGTGATATCCTCTGGTCTTAATGCAATGTTAGCCAATAAATCAGCCATTCTATTATGGCCTCTATCCATCCAATCAATACAGAAAGCATCAAACTGTTCTATCTCATCCCAAACAACATTCCTATATTGTTTTAACCTTTGGTTTCTTGAAACATATTTGGATCTAATTTGAGATACAACTAATTCTGAATCTCCAATAACTCTGAGATTTTTGATCTTGTGCTTTGAGGATAATCTTAATCCTATCAATAAAGCCTCATACTCTGCACCAAATCCCTCTTTAGAGCAAGCACCATCAAAGTACATGGTCCAAAGATCATTTTGATTTGTTACATTTATTTCCTCTTGAGCTAATAGAGAAGGTTCATCTTCATTATCATTACTCTGTACTTGAAAAGAATTTATGTTAGTATCAAGAAAACAATTCATGTTATTATCACTAGCTTCTTCCTCAATCATGTGAGGAGTTCTAACTTCCCTGAGTACCTTAATGCTCTTACCAGTGACATTAAAAGTAGCATAAGATAACTCACATTGGATGCTACCTCCCATTGCGGCACTCCATTTTCTTGATAACAACATTCCATATTGTGGAGGAATATCCACAACTAAAACACTCATAGTCAGTTATTTCTCAGGAAAAGTAGCAAGCCTATAAGGTAAGACTTTTATTGTTCCAATTACTTGTACCTCCCTAGAGTCCATTGCCTAGAATCTCCCATGAGGAGTATCAACCTGCAATCCCATTGATCTCATAATTTCAATAGGCATGATAGTATTTGAGGCTCCTGAGTCAATCATGCAATTTTTCAACATTTTATCATTTATGACTAATGTCAGGAAAAAAGGATCAACAGCTCCCATAGAGGTGTTTACAACATTAGTGTCCAAAAAGATCTGAGGAATTTTTGAAATAATTTCTTCAGTGTCCTTTTTAGTTGGACCTTGATCCTTCATTCTAGTATTTACTATTTCCCAGATGTCTGTGGTTTGAACACCATTTATCCATGTGAGGGCTTTTTCTTTGTGTTCATTTATCCTCATCATCTCCAATAAAGGCACTTTTACTGTGATCTGAGATAACAGCTAATTCATGTCAATAGGTGCATAATTTAAAATAGATAAGTCTATCTTGCCTTTTGGGGTATCCTTGACTTCAAGTTGCGTGGTTGTACCCAATTGTTCCTTATCCTTTGATTTATTTTTAGGTTGGGAATTTGGGGTAGTAACCATTGGATTTTTAGCCTTGATCTTAAAAACCTTGATTGGTTCAGTAGGCTTTTTAGTGCCCTTTTGCTTTAATTTCTTGGCATCATCAGCAGCCTTATTTTTTGTGGCAGACTGCTTTGCATCTTCTTTATCCCTTTTAATAAAAACACCTGCTGGTTTACCAAATGTTTTGTCAATAGTCCTATTTCTAAGGACATAATTACTCTTGGCTTATGTCACCATATCAACAGTGATCTAGGCTATCTCTTCATCAAAGGGTCTTCTTAATACAACAGGTTCTTCAACTTGTTCAAAGTTGTTATTTATATCTTTAGTTTCTTCCTCTTCTTCATCGGAAAACACTTGTTGATGGTAAGCCTCTCCTCTGTTCTGAGAATGATTTACATCCTGATTTTCACTTTCTTCATCAGATTCAACCTCTTCAACAAATTTAGCAAAGGTCATTCCACAACCTCTGTCATCATATGATTCATCTTCCCCCTCTTCTTGTTCAATACTTTCAGACATATTCTGAGAAATCACACAATAATCTGAATCATGAGGGGATTGGCACACAGTGCACCATGGACTTTCACCAATCATATTGACTGATTACTTTTGCAAGGGGTCAGGGGTTCTATCATTTGGCCTCATATCCTTCTTTTCTGGGACAATAGGCTTTCCATCCTTCCACTGTGTATTGTAAGGATAGTTCTGCATCCTAGGCTACCTATTGAAATTATTTGGGGGAGGTCTATCATTTCCCTGAAACTTATTTTTACTTTCCCCTAGTTTTAGATCCTTTAAGGCATTAAGGATCTACTTGAGGTTATCATCTTCCCTAGGTTTTACATTTGCAGGCTTATCAACTTCTTTCTTTCCAAACCTAGAGGTTTTAGGATCCTCTCTTCTTCCTAGTTTTCCAGATACCCTCCTATTGCTCTCAATGTTTACTGCAAATCTTTGAGCTTCTCTGATAGTCCTAGGGTTCTTATCTCTAAGAAGATATCCCATCTTGGCATCAAAAGCATTCAGATAGGTTGCTAGACATACATTTTCATCCAATCTCATGACTTGGAAGAGTTTGTGCATTGCCTTTTGAAACCTCACATTGAATTCTAGGACTTCCTCATTCTGGTTTTTCTTTATATTGTTAAATTCATTTAACATAAAACCCTCATTAGTCTTATCACTATACTGATCTTTAAAACAACTTATAAAATCATCCCAAGAATGAATACAATCATAAGGAAGCCCTCTAAACCAATCTCTTGCATCTTCAGTTAAAGATTGAACAAACAATTTCATGATGACATCTTCATATTCTATTTCATAGTCATCAATCATATCAATAAAGTTCATTAGATTCTCTTCACAGGAAACAACATTATTTCCAGTAAACTTAGGTAATTTCTCTCTAATCTTTGCAGGAATCAAATTAGGATAACCAGCAATATTGCTAAAGAGAAGCTGTATGTAACTTTCAATGTGAATTGTTCCTCTTTGTAATGAAGCATTTATTTGAGAGGTGGAAGCTTTGTTATTTGCTACATTAGCAACATTTTTAGTAGTCACTGGTGTGACAATGGCACCCTGGGTAGCAGAATTTCCAACATTAGCATTAGATGTCATCACAAGGTTATTTGGAATTGAAGGAGTAAAAGACTGTCTAAGAAAATCAACTTTCTTTTTCATTTCCAAAGTGGTAGCCTCAATTTCTTCCTTCTCTAATTCCTTAGCAATAACCTCTTGTTCTCTTCTAGCCCTTTCTAAATCATTTTCCAATTTGGACAAAGGATCTATTGGGATCTTGTCATTTGTGGTGCCATTTATTGTGATTCCTGTTGAAATCTATTTTCCTTTATCCTTAGGCTTCCTAACTTCAGCAATGGGTCAAAGAATAGGTTGTTCACCAACTTCCTTGGGGGATTCTACAAAGTTTATGGCCTTTAAAGTCATCAACTATCTTTTGAGCTGATTTTCCCTAATTTGGGCCTGTCTTGTTTCAGTTTCTTTTTCCATTTCCCTCTCCCTCCTAATTGCAATTTGTTCTTGGATATCTTTCTCCAAAATATAGATTTCTTCAAAAATATCCTCCGAATCTAGAAGAGTAGTATCAAAGGGTGAACTTTCAGACTCAACATCTCTTTGCTGATTTCTAGGATTTTTAGGACTCTCAGAAGGAGAAGGTCCCCGGGTTGGGGGATCATTTCTCCCTTCCAGGCCCTTGCTCTTATTTCTTGACCTCCTGATTTCCTTTTGAGGTTCTACATCTGGGTTCATCTTCCTATGATGTATTTCATCATCCTTAAGAGAATAAAAATCCTCATATGCTCCTAAACCTAGATCAATTGCCTCCTCATACTCAGAGGCATTTTCTTCCTGGTCATGAGTGAATTGGTGATTCATTTTCATATTTTTCTTTTGTCTCCATGCTTGAGACATATCACCACTACTTTGATGTCTTCTAGGTAGATAAGTCCTAGAAGTGCTTGGAAGTTCACCTTCTAACCTAGTTTCTAGGTGATCCTTCCTGCAAGCCCTAGTGTTTCTCTAACTCATAATTTCAAGTATGTGAAACAATTTCTTATTTTCTTATTATCTTTACTCAGGACTGCTGCAGAGACTTTCAGAGTCACCACCAACACAAGTTGGGAAATATTTTCACACACTTAGTAGATCAAAGTATTCAAAACATATTTAGTAATCAAAACAAAGATTACTATAAACAAATGCAAAGCTAAAAGAGATTTTCAAGTTCTGACCTAATCCAAATCTTGCAAATATTCCTATGTTTTCCAATGTTGCTTTATTGGTTCTAACAAATAAGAAGGCCAGGAGTCTAGCTCAACTTGTACCTATGTTATTTGATATTCAAATTTACAATACCAGAGAAATAAAATTCAAATTTATCACAGTATTTCAATCCCTATTCCCCAGCAGAGTCGCCATTTTGTTGGTTTCCCAAAATGGGAGTTTATGCTCTAACAGGCAACCAATACATCTACAGATTTTGAGGATTGGTTAGATCCAAATATTTAGCTCTAGAGATGATTGGACCAACTGTAGGGACAAGACTTCCCTCTACGTTTCTGGCTCTGCAAAACCAAGGAGGGTGCTCCTAATCTAGTAAAAATAATACTTATCTCACTAATTACTAACTGGATTTAAAAGTAACAGATGAATGATAAGAGAAACCTAAATGATGACCATTCATTCATAGATTTTTCACTATCACTAGGTGGTAATTTATTCTACAAATCACTGAACTTCAAATAATTTTGACAATTTTATGCTTAAAGATGGAAATACCAGCAGAAACCTTTTAAACACTTATCTCTATGAGAAGAAATCCACTCCTAGCTAGTGTCTTATCCATTGGGCTACACCTCCACTACAAGACTGTTATACATGAACAAATATACTGAACTTTGAAAGATTTCTTTCCCTTTGAAAATACTAATCACCCTATGGTGGATTTTATCAAAGGATTCCTAGATTCACACTACTTACTGGTGTATCCTTAAGCAAAAATTCAAAGAATTTATGCCACATTCCAAGCTTATTTAATCTAAACCTGGATCAGAGCTGAGAAATATAGACATACACATAGAGATCATCTATGCAATGAATTGGAAAAATTCATAACTCAAACAAAAATACTCAAGGAGAGATATAAAATCTGGATTTTGTTCAAATGTTATATTAATCACGCTTACAGAATGCTTTACAATGCAACCTTCTGAAAATAACTTGAACCAGAAAATATTGTTCTTCTATAGAAATAATGTCTAAAAATGATCTACGATATCCTAGACTCAAGAAACTTATCAGTAAAATTGATCAAGTTCTCAGTCCTTTTACATTGATCCTGGTAATCCTTTTATAGCACAAGGATTGCAAAACAAGCTTCAGATCTTCTTAGAAAAGACAAGAAAGGAGTGCTCAAATAAGACAAAAAATGAAAATAAAAGTTTCTTGTTACAAAACTTTGAGATGGATCGTAAAGATGAGCACCAAAATATGGCAACAACTTCCAAGGTCAGTTCAATGTCTGCCAGGTGTTACATCCGCACTTGCTTCTTTAGGGAGTTGAGGTAACGCCATTTGTTGCCTCTTCAAAGGATGTTTCTTCTTCTTTACTATCCTCTAAAAGTGACACTGCTTCCCATGCTGAAAAGGTATCCTCAAAAGGCCAATTAAAAGCCAAAATCTCATCCCTCTTTGGTAGAATCTTGTTCTAGCTAATAACCAATTGATTAATTTTAGTTATCACCTTACTAAAATGTACCCTGGCATCTTGCAACATTTCAATTGTTTGTACAAAAGGAAGAGTGTCTTCAGTGCTAATAACAGCATCAATCATGACTAACACTCCATTCTCAATTTGTTCCAACCATTTTTCCCTCTCTTTTATGGTTCCATCTGCTCTAACAAGACCCAGGAATATCTAAAAATCATTCTACAGGTATCTTACTCTTAAAAGAGCTACCTTTCTCTTTACTTCTTCCCTAGATACTTCAAAATCAAGGAGAGATTTGACAATTTTATAAGTAATTGCCAATTGGGGGCACACAGTACTATGATCTTTAATTGATTTAAGAAATGTTTTCAAAACATTTTCCCTACGCACCCAGTCATTCAAAATTTTTCCCGTAGTGTCTTCTTCCTTTCTAAAAGAAAGAAAAATGTCAAATAATTGCCCTGCATGTTTATAAACTTCTCTAGGCTTTACATTCCTAACAAAGTGCTGAATGGCGTCCTTTATTCTCTTTTTAGATTTTTGTTGTTCTCTATGTTCTATATCTTCACTGCTTAAGGAAGCGGGAAGAGGAGACATGGGAAACTCAATAATGGGGCTTGAGGAGGAAGGACTAGTAGTGGAAGAAGGTAGTTGCAACTATTGTGGTGCTTGGATTGAGGTTTCCTCCCCCAACCTCTTCTTCAAATCTGCAATTATTTTATCTTTCTCAAACAATCCTTCTTTCAAATCTTCGTATGCCCTCAGCATTTCTTCAAATTTTCTTGTGAGTTCCTCCTTCTCTTTTGCTTCCCTTTCTACCACCTTTTCTACAAGGTGAGCTGTGGCTACCACCGTACTTGATACTTCTATTGTTGATGTGTCCAAAACCCTCTTGACTATGAGACCACCAGAGAGACTATCCTTAATTATTTGCTTTCCTTTGTTTTCTCATCTCTCTTTAATGACCATATGACCAAAGCTTGATGGTCATTACTAAAAGCAACTCCTTTGATAGCCTGTTATGCCTCTTCCCTGGTCTTGTACACAGGTGTAGTTTGTTTTTTAACTGCATCAAGGACTATTGCATCAGCTATGTCCCATTCAGGGAGGACAAGTACTCCTGCATTCTTTACCAATTCTCTCCCCTATTCTAGAGTATTCCCTTCAAATCTATCTGTCATCTCTTTCCTAATTTCATCTTCAATAGTTTTAAGATCCTTATTAGGATTCTCCTTGTGCTTCTTGTCACAAGCTTCCTCAAATTTACTCATGTTCATTTTCCATAAAAATTGTAAAAGGGCCTGAGTCTTTACAAATGCATCATAAACCAGAAATTCTTAACATGCCTATTTGATTATAGGGTCCAATTCTATCCCTGCAATTTGTCCTGTTGTTAAGCCTAACTTAGGCTCCTTTGGTTGCTTTAGAATTCCCTCATTTATCTCATCTTGAGTCATCAATATTTGACCCTGAGATCCCATCTGTTGAACCTGCTCTATGATCTCCTGATCATCTCTAATATTCAAGGGTGACTGTGAAGGAGAGTATTCTTCCTCTGAATCATGAGGCCTCTCTTCTATCCTTTGTTTCTTGGTGGGAGGTTAAAAATCAAGGATATCTTCACCTGGCTGGTCCTGTGGTACATCTGTAATTTCTTCAACCTCCTTTTGCCACTCCACCTGCTTTGATGTAGAAGGGAGATCTTCTCTTTTCTTTTGTTGCTTCTTGAAATCAGATTCAGGAATTATTACACCATAACCAGTCTTCTCTTGCAACATATATTTTCCAGGAGGCAACACCTTTGCAAATGCACCTTTGCCCAACAATGATTTAGCCTTCTCTGGGTTGTCTTCCATGGCCTTTTTCTTCTTCTCCTCCAAAGTCTTAAAAATCTCTTGAAAATAATTCATGAGACTATCTATCCTTTTTCCCATAGGATTTATGTTTCCTATAGGATCATATTTGGGGTCAAATTGTCAGACAAAATCCCATGTTTTCTTGTACACTAACCACTTTTCCTTTCTGACTTCTTGGTCTTGCAACCCTGGGGTATTTCTAATAATATCTTCTGGAAAATTAAAAATGTGGTTTATTGTTGAGCATCTGACCCTCTTTCTAAACATTTCAATGTAGAAACCCTCTTGGTCTATTTTTTGGGCAATTGTGGTTGTCAAATGATATGGATCCAAGATTTTATGCATATGAAGCCATCCACCCTTTGTGATTATAAAATGGTGAGCAATGGTAATATTTGGGAACAAAGTTCCTCTACCTTTAGCAATACTATTATTCTCAATATCACCTAATTGTCTAAAGAATTCTACAATGCCAATCTTGATGGGAACTTGGAAAGGCAAAATAAAAGGAGTCCCCCTGAAACCATATAACCTAATAATAGTTGAATAGGGATAGAAAATAAAATCACCCCAATTGTGCATTACATTGAGGTCCTTTGTAAATTGTTGTGGTCTAACAACTTTGGCCAAGGTGACTGGGACCCTAGGGCTATCATGAAAAAATAATAGTCTCAATCTTGCTGCAAAACATTTGTTAAACCGTATATAACTACTATCCTTTATGTCCCATGTCTTATTTGAATTTCACAGCTGAACAGGCATGTCCTCTCCACCTCTCTGTTTGGATAATTCCATTTCTTTTGCAAAATAATCATCACCCTTGAACAAAAACATGTACATCATAAAAGAGTACCAACAAAAGGGTTTATCAACTTTCTTCTTTTGAATCCCAATTAGTCCATCATGGATTAAGTTAGTAATGAAGGGGGCATAATCAAAAGTAATTAACAGATGCAGATTTAATATCTGGATCACCATATACATCAAGTGCTCTGGCATTTTCTCATTAGCATCTTCCCCAAAAACCTGACATAATGACCAATAGGCACCTCTTGCCAGTACATCAAAATACTCTATTTTGAATGGCTCCTGAGCACCTACTCCTGTAAAAATCATCTTTCTATACATCATAAACCTCTCTTAATTCTTTAAAATCAATCAGTTCCAAGTTAGGTGAGGGGTCACTTAGTCTAAAAAGTATTCTGATTTCCTCAGCAGAGATTGTCAATAGCTTTTGCCCTCTAACACCCCTATTCTCTTTAGTAATATCGTCATAGTTTTTTGCAACTTCAATCATCAGGTCTGCATCTAAGAAGACAGCGGGTACCACAAGCTTGCCTACATCATTTTCCCATACATTACAGGTGAGAACAGGGGTATTTCTCTAGCTGAATCCTACTATAAATAATGTCAGCCCAGTGAAGTCAGAAGTGCCACTTGCATTAAGAAAACCAATCCTAGCATCCCTAATATAATTTCTTGTATCATACAACCCATCCACCACTTTTACCCTAGGCTCCTTTGGTGTTAACTATTTGACCTCTACCAAATTTACTGTTGAACTAGGAAAAATTTGTAATCAATCCTCATGCAGACCCCTCATAAGATAATCAGTTTCACCAGAAAGCTCTTTCCTAGGTAGCATTTCTAGGGCTTATAGCTTACATATTATGGGCACAAAAGCACACAATAGCAAAGCAATGCTTCTTAACAAAACAAGTAAGTGCAAGAAGAACCAACCTTTTCTTCAAAATCCCTAAGAAAATAGCAATCAGTTTCTGCAATTCTACTCACCAAGCGCTCTGCAAACTTTCATCTCATTGTGGCTTTTCGAGGAAGCATAGATTTTGACATACTCACAATCGATCCACAATTATTGTAGTAATTTACTTCGCATGATGTCGCCATTAATTTTTTGGGAAATGAACTGTCACTTGTCTGAACCTTTCACCCACTTCTTCTTCAATTTAAATTTTGACCATTGATTTTCACTTGGCAAATAATCCATCGGTTTGTCACATGATCGCATAGCTCAAAAGAAGCTCATGCGACCATACGAAAAGCAGTTATGTCAATTCCTTCATGGGTGGCAAATCCCTTATAACCTTTACTGTTAAAATAGAACATTAGTTGCATGATCGCATAGCTTGAAAAAAGCTCATGCAACCATTCGACAAACCGTTAACATTCACCCGTCGTCATCTATTCCTTAAGTCACTAGTCCCACTTTACCTTTATTAGTAAAGACAATCCACGCTTGCAACAGCTGGCAAGTTGTCATGTAATTTCCTTCTTTTCGAGCACTGGTGTTCACCAGACATCCTCCACATTAGCAAGTACTATCGACCAATCAAGAAAAACCATATGCAAAAAACTGACATTGGTCTGACTATTTTTAACCAATGAGAAACCACTGGTCATGTACACCTACCCATGGTCCCACCCGAGAATTATACTGAGCTTGATGGAAGATCGATGGTTAGTCGCATGATCGCATAGGTCTCTAATATTCTATGCGATTATACGACAACCATCGGGTCTTCTTTATTACTTTCATCTTTGAAGATTCTTTTGACACTGGTCCCACTTTGTTTCCACATTAAGCTTTACTGTAAGATCAACCATTAGTCACATGATCACATAGGTCTATAAGATTCCTTGCAACTATATGACCACCGTTAGATCTTCTTTAAAGATACCAAGCTCAATGAAAGCCGAAACATTAGAATATAAAGTATTTAGGACTTAGGATATATTATAGCCGCCAGACTTAGGAGAACTTTACACATGTGCACTTTTGAGACTTCAAGTGATTCAAAAAAGGTAACACTCAAATAGGTTTAAAACAAAGCGACCTAGGGCTTATTTCTTTTGCAAATGGCATATATTTAGGGTTTTTCTCAGATTTAACTCTTAATTAGGGCTCACTGGATACTAAGGAAGAATAGATAATTTTGTAGGATCTTTTATGGGTTTTCTATAGCAAAATTATGATACTTTCATGAACATCTATACACACTTCAAATTTATAAAAATTTCACAAGACTCGTGGACTGAAAATTTGAAGTGCCAATAGACCGCAAGCCTATTAGAACTTGCCTTGAGAATGAACTCAATAAGAATTATCTGAATGTAGCACACTTTGCGTAATAGATCTGCTTCAACACTACTCAAATCACTTTTCTGATCATAAAACTTTTCCTTTAATAATCATAATCATTGCAATGACTTACGACCATTTTTTCTCTACGATTTCATCTCTTATATATGTATATTTAGGTTGGTGCAACAAACCTAAAATGTGTTACTGATGCCAGCCTCCAAAATCCATCTAAATTTTATAAGCAATCCTAACAACATAGTAAATTAAAATCCTCAAGGTCGGCTCTCAACAATACAATTCAGAAATAAAATAATTATTAACTCTTATCCAACCGCTACCTCAATTTCATCACCTTGACTTGACTGATTAACTATTCTTGTTGATACCACTAATGTTTAATTCAAATCTTCATCTATACTTCAAATCTTCTTACATAATCATACATGTAGGTTAACATGAATCTGTAGATTCTTTCTATCCAATCACACCACCATAACTATCCAGATCATCACCATGCATCACATTTACCATGACTAACTATGTTATCACCGATACACTAGATACTTAGAGAATTCCTTAGGCAATCAACTTGATTGCTGGTATAAGTAATTCAATCATCCTAGAAGATGTTTTTCCAACAATGACAACACTTAACCATTCATCACATGATTATATTAATCAATTATTCATCAAATTCCAACAATCTCCCCCTTTGGTATTGCTGACAACACTTTAAAAAATGACTAAGTGTCCAACAATTACAAAAATATAATCAAATTTAGACCATCAAAAAAATCAGAGCTACAAAAATAAATCCTTGTGGGATAATACCACACTACTACCTCCCATTTGACAACAATGACAAAGGTATTACAATGGATAATCAAAAATAAAAAAATCATTTATAAAGAGTAGCATATACCGATTTACAATCTACTGAATACATCTACAAAATTGGTCTTCAAGAACTGTAAATCATTAACCCAAGTATTCAGTAGGTTCTCCATGATAAGTATCTTCCCATGTAGAAAATATGAAATCTCCTCCAACCCTTCTATTGTACATGGGGTAGGTGATACTAACACAATTTCATCCTCTTTAACATCTTTTGATTGTGCAGTAGCAAAATGAGGACAATCCAATCTCACTTACATGCATTTCTCCCTCCTTTTCCTTATTGTATAGTGTGCATGTAGCAATTTGTCTTTTTTCTTTAATTTCATTTAGTCCATCATGTTGAACACCTAGAATACTAATGGCGGGGGGGGTGAATTAGTATTCCCTTACATTCCTAAGATCAATTCACTTAATACTTTCTCATTATTTATATAACATGAAGAAACATATAGTGCTCGACAATATTCCATGTCGACCAAACACACTTCATCAAGTAGTTGGCTAAGATAATTCTTTACACATTTCATCCAAAGTGTACTATACATTTTTCTTGTTTGAGTCAGCCAAAAAAAATATTCATACAAACTTGAAAACACATGTTTCATTCACTCTTTATCCTTGTCCCAAAACCATGAGATCAAAAATATTCATTTGAATAAATGTGGACATAGTGATAATCTATTCTATTATGGAGGAATAGAGTAACTAATAAACTGATCTTCTAAACCAAATAGAAATATAACCAAACCACCAAAAAACATGGAAAATTTAATATATAGATATCAGATATAACAAAATATGTTGTCAAAATTGCATATCCATACTTGTAATTGTGGAAGAACACAGATCAAAATAGGATCAACTATAATACTAAAATTTTGAAATCCAAAATAGTATTGTTGAAGTATTTCATTAATTAGGATAGTTTTAGGTTAATTTATATTAATAAATATACTAGAGTTACATGGTTAGTTGGGAAGTTGCATTCCCATAAGATGTTATTCATAGAAAAATAGGGCTTTAAAAAGCCAATGAAATTATAGTGCAAGATATCAAATTTAAATTAGATTGAATCCTATTTTGAATTAAATCATTTATGCTCTCTTACTTTTACATTTGGTATCACAACATCTCAATTATTTTTTTACTCATGCAATGATGGTAGGTGAAGCAAATTATAGTTTATTTTCATAGCAAGTATGGACGATGCAAAAAGGTTCTAATATGCTTAATTTTCAATAGCCATGATAATGAAGAATATAGGCGTTTTGATGCTTTGTAGTCAACAAGGGGAAAAAAAGGGTTAAAATGTTTAGAAAGTTTTGCAAGGCTTGGACATTGTTGGTTCAGATCCATCCTTACACTATTGAGTGGCCATTAACATATTAGAAAATGAAAGCATTTACCTTTGTTTGGTCATTTTATTCACCAGGTTCTATTGTCTCCATTTCATTGTAGAACTTTTTCTTTTATAGATACTAGGGAGTAGTATGTTTCTCTTCATGTTTGCAAGAGAAACAATACCACATTAAGAATTTTTTAAAATAGGAAAATTTCTAGAGTCTTTTATTAAATCAGAAGATTACAAGATAATTGTAGTGATGGTTCCAACATGATATTTCACAATTCAAAAACACTCAAGTAGTTTGGGAAGTCCAACGAATAAAATGAGTAGAAATTTCTCAAACTTTTCCATTGATTCTATAGAGAATAGGGATGTGAATGGATATGACAATTTTTCACATTTACTCACTCTGCTACTTACATGCCCTCTCATGTGGATCATCTTGGAAATGACAAGTTTGGATGTTGAAAATGACATGATTTTGGAGATTGTTGATAGAAAAAATTTTGAAATGGTTGAGGGTTGAAATCTAATAATATGTCAACCTAAGGAATATTTGGGAAATAAGGTTGAATGGTGTTAGGAGCACTATATTGAAAGTGGACTTGTTGAAGAGGTCTAAAAAATTAAAGTAATAGAAAAGAAAGCTGAGAAAAAGGTTTTGGAACTTGTTAAGAAGCACACGGTACTATACCACTTCTTGTTAACAATTAAACCTATATGGATTTCATATTCCTTAGAAAGTACATATAGCTCTTAGTTGATGTATTTTCAAATGTGCTTATTGATGTTAGTAGCATTAAGGCACTTGTATCGTTAGAAAATGGAAGCACTTCTATTTAGGACTGGTTTAGCCCTCTGAGTATGTGGTTTGGGGTCATGTCAAATGTCTTGAATGGGTATTTGACTTGGATCTAGATTTTCCCCTGTCTTGCCCCATTTTCAACTTCTTTCCTACCTATTTTTGGCATCCCACCCTAATATTTTGAGGTCCTTGACTTTAGGGTCAAGGCCGACCTCACCCCTGACTTGGGGTCCAAAATTTAAATTTCCAAGATTTTTGGATGTCGAGGCTCGGAAAGAATTATTTTTTGCTTTTGGGTCGGCTGTTTTGGGCTTCTTAACAGTAAACTCTCAAAAGATATTTAATTTAGGTCCACTCCTAGGGGTATGGGCCTAATGGGAATTTATTTCTCATATTTCAATCTCCCTAGAAGTTTGTGCCCTAGAATAGTATATAAGGAAGCCTTCTCCTCTCATTTCAATTCAAGCAAAATAAGCAAAGAAGCAATAATAAACAACAAGTGACAAGTGATCATCGATTACAAGAGAAATAAACAATCAAGAATCAAGAAAGAAGGAGAAAGGAAGCATTCAAGCATTCAAGATTCAATTCATCAAGGAGATCCATTAGTAGCCATTGAAGGATTCAAGCTCTATGGAGCCCTCTTGTTGAAGATCTCTCCATCTATATCCATTCAAGCTTCTTCCTATTTCAAGATCCATTCAAGATTGGTGTTGAAGATCTAAAGGAAATTGATTTGAGACATCCTACATCCTACAATTCTACATCCATTTGGAGCATCCATACTTGTGGATTCAAGGATTCGAATCCTCCACAAGGGTTTCAACATAAGCAAGGTGAATTGTTCTATTTACTTTGTGTATTACTGCACTTTCAATTCTATTTCAAGGTTAATTCCAAAACTAGGGTTTGACTAAGGAAAACCCCCCATCCAAATAAAAAGACCATTTTTCTTGCAGGAGAAAGTGCAAAATAGTGAATTATAGAGTAGATTCAGATACCCTTTTCGGCAAACTTTCAAGATCCGTGAACAAAATTTCCATCTGAGCAACGCAGGTCAAGGTCGACCTAGTTTAGAAAAGAAAAATATTTTTAGGTTTTCTCTATCTTTGTGTTTCAGTTCCGAATCCAGATGTAGAATTTTCAAAAACTCAGTACAAACACTAGATTATAGCAACTTCTAGATCTTCTATACTTTGAGGTTAGTATTTATCTTCAATTCATTTTAATTAATATTTCAATACTCTCTTCCAAAAAAATGAGAATGTAAGGTTTTCCTCTTTCTTCGTATTACTAATCGATTGATTCATTTATGCATTGACTATTTTCTTGTGGTTAATCAATTTGAATCTTTCCTCTGGGAATTTGGGGTTAAGAAGATAATCTTACCTTCCCTAATTCATCTATTACATAAAGTATCATTTTATATCTTTACATTTTGGTAAATTTATATCTTTACATTTTGGTGGCTTACGAAAACTCTTTCTTTTGTGGTGTTAGATTTACATTTCATGTTAGATCTTGCATGTATATTAGATTAGCCTTCTTTTATGTTCTTGCATTTACATTTCAAAAATAAAACAAAACAAAATCATATAAAGTAAAAATACAAAAATATTTATTTGTTCATGCCTTGTTTTTTCCTAATTTAGTTCATTTGCATTGCATTGGTATATAAGCTTTATGACCTCTAGTCCTACTTATAATATCTTGGTTAGAAGAAGTCGCAAACTTATGGGTTCCTTTGATCCTGAGTCTTCCTCTTCTTTCCTTAGGATCTCGGATGACAATTTGATTACTCATGATTCTAATCTTACTATAGAGCATAACTCTTCTCACTCATTTCATGATGAGGATGATGCTTTAAGAGTTCCTCCTAAACAAGTCCAAACACTTTTAACTGAACTTGATAAAATGGTAAATTGGCTTATTCAAGAAAACCATAATCAAGATTCTATTCAAGCTATAGAGGCTCTTAAGAAAGTTCTTTGGGATATTGATCAAGGTGTTAATCTCTTGCGTGGTGTCACTCATGCCTCCTATTTCTTCTAATGATTCCACAATCATTAGTCTAGCTCAAACTGTGTCCTCTTTACAACAACAACTTGCATCCTTAACTCAATCCAAGTTTAGTATTCCTACATGTGACATGGGTAGTCCTTTATCCCTAGACATTATTCATGCTCCTGTTCCTCAGCAAGCCAATAGCCTCATCTTGAGAATTATAATGGTAAGGGAGACCCTATCACTCATGTTAAAACATTTCAAATCCTTTGTAGTTACTATACTCATGAACATAGGATTTTAGCCAAGTTGTTTGCTAGAACTTTTCATGATAAGGCCTTGCAATGGTATTGTTCCTTGCCACCTTATTCTATTAATTATTTTCCAAAACTTGCTAATGCCTTTATCCAGTATTCCAAAATAACATTGGTCTCCAAGTGTCCTTAACTAATTTGATGAATTGTAAACAAAATACTAAAGAAAAATTGAATGAATTTATTGGTAGATTTAAGCATTTGTATGCTTAAATTTATTATCTTGTTCCTAATATTGATATTCAGCATATGTTTATTTTAAATTTACAAAAGGATATTAGAGATAAGATTTTGCTTACTGAATTTACCTCTTTGCAACAAATTTATCTAGCGCTTCATCATTATCAATTACAATTGAGTCAATTTGAGATCAACACTCTAATGGATCTTGTTCCAGTTGATTAGAGTGATGTTGCTCCTAATCCCAAAAAGTTTCAAAAACCTAACAACTATGTCAAGATAACTAAGCAAGAAAATGCAGTTGTTGATCAATTTGTTGTTGAATCCAACAATGTCACTTCTGCATCCACTTCTTTTGATCTTAATCGTATGTTTACTCCTCTTTATGAATCTTTACATTATATTATGAGTAAATTATTGAATGCTAATATGATTACTTTTCCTCCTATTCGACCTCTTTTACCTACTATGATGGCATCCAAATCCTTTGATCCCAAAGCCTTTTGTCAATACCATCGTCAAAATGGCCATGATACTAAGAAGTTTTATTCTCTAAAACATAACATTCAAGACTTAATTGATTCTAATGTTTTATCTATTGATAATTTTGATGATAGTGGGAACAAATATGTCTCTCATCCTAATCAAAACCTCCAAATATATACAAATCCTTTGCCTACACATGATACTAATACCATTGTTCAGCCATCTTATGCGGATATTGTTTATGATTCAAAGATGGGTGATCTCAATCATATTGTTAACAATGTGGAGCAAGGTATTTTGTCTTGACTTGTATCTCCACCCTAGCCTCAATCTCAACTTCAACTTCAATTTCCACCTCAACCTAAGCCTAAACTAAAACCTAAACCTAAACCTCAAAAACAACCTAAGAATAAAAGACCTAGGGAACTCTTGATCACCTTTGATGATTCTCAGACTATTAAAGCTCCTGATGGTCCCCTCTACATTTATGCTAGGATTTATAAGATACCTACACGTGGTTTTCTTGTTGATCCTACTTCCTTAGTCAATTTTATTACTGAATAAAACCTTTTTATGAATAACTTACAATGTGATTGTTATGATACATCTAATGTGTGAATCCAAATTTGTAATGGTTTTCTCTATCCATCATTTGGTTCTATTAACTTTCCTATTGAGCTTTGTGGTAAAGTTGTGGACACTACCTTCATTGTTGTTCCTACTTTTGATCAGTTTCAAGTTAAGCTTGGTTTTCCTTGGTTGAATGAAATGCATGTCATTGATTCTCCTATCCCTAAGTGTATTAAATTCATTCATGATGAAGAGGTGAAAATGAATAATCATAGTTTATATCAACCTTCTAGGCCTAGGGATTGTGCTACCCTTGACTTCTTTTGGCCTTCACTACCTAATTCATGTCCTTCTCAACCTGATAACCTTTTTCTCTCATATCAAGCCTATAAACATCACAAGATTGTTGAGTTAAGCATGCCTCAGATGGATCTTAACCATGGTCTTTTTCCTATGCCTTCCATACCTCCTTTATCCATTACTTCTAGTTTTGTTAATCAAGATCCTAGTGTTTCTTTTTAGCCTACTAAGAATCCTACTAATCCTCCCATAGAACCTGTGAAGGAGCTGGTGGTTGTCCCTCCTAGTTTAGAACATATTTTGAACAAGACAAAATGTAACCAATCTGCCAATGAATGTCATAAGAAGCATCAGGCTCAAGCTAAGGCATGTGCCTATGTTCTTAAAAGTCCTTTACCTTCTTTTGACCAGCCTATGCCTGATGTGTTGGAAGAAGTTAATGTTAATAATGATGTTCAGATGAATGATTATGATGATTCTATTCATATCTTAGATTCTATTTCGATTAATCTTAATGAAGAAGATAATCTTGATGATCTTAATGATGCTAATGATGAATATGAGATTATTGACATTGATACTAATTTACCTAATATGCTTTCAACACAATTGATAATTACACCTAGTATCAAACATCATGATTCTTAAGAGGATCCTTGTTTGGAACTAGCTATTATTCCTATTGTGTTGGATATAGTCCCTCTTGTGAGTTTCCCACCTTCCCTAAATTATATAGACTGAGATGGGGAGAGTAGGTGATGTGCTTGATTGGCTTCTCCTTCCATGGTAGCTTTTTGTGTGTTTTCCTATTGTATTGTGTTTCTCCTGTAATGTGTTTGCTAAATGTTTGTTAGATTCTTTTATACGAACCTTGTTACTTTGTTGGTATAAGGTTATAAAGGAATTGAACCTATTGTACTATTCCTCTATATGTATCTCTATTCTTCTATATGTTGTTTTCATGTTATTTTCACCTGTGCTATTGTTTGTAAATGTTTTCCTTGTGTAGTTCACTTGGATTTATGACTTGGTAGCACTAATTCTTTTTGGTCTCCATGTTGTGGTCCAAAAAGACTCTTCTTCGTAACTCTTGTTTTTTCTTTCCTCCATTGTGATTGTAGTTCTACAATCTTATGATCATATTGACCCCATGGTAGGTAGATCCCTTATGTGTTCTTTGTATGTTTATGTGGTATTGACCTTGCTTTGTCTTCACTTGGGGGCATCTCGTAGTGGAAACGTAACCAGTGGAGTTGTTTATGTTTTTGTTCAAGCCATTGCTCCTGTTAAAGTATTAGCAATGACTTTAACATGGGAGCATACGCTCTACTCACTTGTTGCACACACACATTTGCAAAATATTTTTCAAAACTTTTCTCCCGGTATGGATTAGAGACTAATCCTTAAAGCATGGATTTTTACCTTATAGGATCTCTTGATCCCTCCGGTTTCAATTTTAAAAGTTTTGATCCCTTAAGGTCGGAGATGTCCTTAAGACTAGATCTCTCTTATTTTGGCTTTGCTATTTTGGAATAGAATATTCCTAAGCATGAATCCTTGATGGGTTGACTAGTGAGTAGCCACATTCACTAGGCAGTTCAACTCCATCTTTCTAGTTGCACTATTTTCTTGTGTGATTCACAATGGTACATAAGTTCTCATTGGGTGAGGTAATCACACCCTCTTATCTCTTTTTTCTAGTGATGTCTTTCTTATTGTAATCTTGGGGTTGACAAAGACTTGAGTCCCTGGGGGCTTGATGATTTCTTTGTCCCTTTGATTTCAATAAGGTTTTCCTTTTTCTTTGTGATCTCCTTTACCAAGAGTTTGCATCGAGTCCATACTCTTGCTAAAGTGGGGGCTAAATGTATCAGTGTAAAATGGAAGCACTTCCATTTAGGACTGGTTTATCCCTTTGATTAAGTGGTGTGGGGTCATGTCAAACACCTTGAATGGGTCTTTCACTTGGATCTGGCTTTTTCCCCTATCCTACCCTATTTCCACTTCTTTCCTGCCTGTTTCTGGCATCTTGCTCTGATATTTTGAGGTTCTTGACTTCAAGGTCAAGGCTGACCTTCTGGGTCAAGGTTGACCTCAACCCCTCGATCCTGACCCAAGTTCCAAATTTCAAATTCAGAGGATTTATGGATGTTGGGGTTCAGAGAGAATTATTTCCCACTTTCGGGTTGGCTTTTTCGGGCTTCGAAATGGTAAACTCTCAAAAGATATTTAATTTAGGTCCACTCCTAGGGGTATAGGCCTAATGGGAATTTATTTCTCATATTTCAACCTCTCTAGAAGTTTGTTCCCTGGACTAGTATATAAGGAAGCCTTCTCCTCTCATTTTAATTCAAGAAAAATAAGCAAAGAAGCAATAATAAACAACAAGTGAGAAGCGATCATTGATTACAAGAGAAATAAGAACTCAAGAATCAAGAAAGAAGGAGAAAGGAATAATTCAAGCATTCAAGCATTCAAGATTCAATTCATCAAGGAGATCCATTAATATCCATTGAAGGATTCAAGCTCTGTGGATCCCTCTTGTTGAAGATCTCTTCATCCATATCCATTCAAGATTCTTCCTATTTCAAGATCCATTCAAGATTGGTGTTGAAGATCTAAAGGAAATTGATTTGAGACATCCTACATCCTACAATTCTACATCCATTTGGAGCATCCATACTTGTGGATTCAAGGATTTGAATCCTCCACAAGGGTTTCAACATAAGCAAGGTGAATTATTCTATTTACTTTGTTTATTACTACAATTTCAATTCTATTTCAAGGTTAATTCCAAAATTGGGGTTTGACCAAGGCAAACACCCCATCCAAACAACAAAACCATTTTTCTTATAGGAGCAAGTGTGGAACAATGAAATACATAGCAAATTCAAATACCCTTTTTGGAAAACTTTCAGGATCCGCAACAAAATTTCCATTGGAGTAGCACAGGTCAAGGTCGACCTGCATTTGGGTCAAGGTTGACCTGGTTCAGAAAAGAAAAATATTTATGGGTTTTCTCCATCTATATGTTTTGGTTGCAGATCCGGTTGCAAAATTTCTAGAAACTTGATACAGACACCAGAAAATAGCAATTTTCAGATCTGTTATACTTTGAGGTTAGTATTTGTATTCAATTCATTTCAATTAATATTTCAATACTCTCTTCCAAAAAAATGGGAATGTAAGGTTTTCCTCTGTCTTCTTATTACTAATCAATTGATTCATTTATGCATTGACAATTTTCATCTGGTTAATCAATTTGGATATTTCCTATGAGAATTTGGTGCTAAGAAGAGAATCTTACCTTCCCCAATTCATCTATTACATAAAGTATAATTTTATGTCTTTACATTTTGGTAAATTGATATCTTTACAGTACTATATTTTCATTGTTATTCAAAAGGGAAAGATCAACATGGTAGTGTATGTTACAGACAAGGTTTCAAAAAAGTAGGACTAGTTGTGTTAGGATTAAGTAATACTAAGAGGGGGGTGAACTAGTATTACAACACTTCAATTTAAACTTAAACCAATTGAAAATAAACCATAGGAATTCTAAAATGAAAAGAACATAAACACATAACTCATAACACCATTATTTATTTTTGAGGAAACCCTGGCCAAGAGAAAATCCTGGTGGAGATGGTACCCACAACTATGCACTAAAGTATAATATCCATGTGAGGAGATCTAGCCCTGTTAGGAGCTGAGTATTACATAGTACATTTCCTTGTTAGAGGAAAGTCAACCCTGTTAAAGGTATATAAAAACCATGTTAAAAGTATAGTGAGCTTACAACTCTTACAATCAATAACTCAGTTACAAAAAGTAATCTTTAAGAGTGAACAATACAAGCATCTGTTATGCTTTGATAGTTCTAGTTATATCTCTCAATAGTCTTTTTCAATCTTTGATCTCACATCTACTATCAACCATTGCTGATATCCCAAATTCACATCCATATCACATATATATCTTACACACTTATCACTTCCACAAAACACTCTTTATCTATATCAATTTAGTCATCTAGTCGAATCTCAAATACAACACAAAACATAATAATTACTTATAAAAATGATAAATACTGAGTTGGTGATCTTATATTATGATTATTAGTTTCTGGATTCAGTTGTGTAGCATTTTTTTGACCAATAATCATTTTTTTTTGGTCAAAAAAATGCTACACAACTGAATCCAGAAACTAATAATCATAGTAATATGGATTGTGGAAATCTAATGGATCTGATCTTATATTACCAAAGTGTCAGCAATATACAATCTTTATCTTACTTAGCACATTACCATTCCATCTAGCCTTCCCTTAATCATTGTGACTGTTCATATGCCCTGTTTAACTATTCCTCTATCTTCGCATGCCTTCATATCATTGTAACTTGTTGATATCAATACCAAAACACATGCGACCTTAACTGAAGGTCATACATATCCCAAAGTGTCTTCCTCTAAGCTCACAAGCCATAACATAACATTACTATCTTCACTGATCAAACCAATACCATAGTATACTATAAATCTGATTCTTTACTTAGTCATTTTCATGACTATGTCCCCAACACTTATACTTACTCCATGTGATCACTATAACATATGTGTTTCCATAAATGACAACCCTCAAGTGATTCTCAGTGCACTCAAAACATCACTTTCCAACAATCTCTCCCTTTTGCATTGATGGCAACACTTAGCGAAAAATGACTAAGTGTCCAAAAAACTGACTGTACTCTTCTCCATCTTTTGTTTCTTACATACATATTCTCTTTTTTTCTTTTTTTTACATTTTTATTTTTTTATTATTATTATTTTTTTTTCATTTTCTATTCTTCTCATTTTTCTCTTCTTCTCTCCCTTTGACATCAATGGCAAAGGTACTCACAAAACTTCAAAATTTTGAGCATGAATGACTTAGTGCTTACTCACCAGATTCAGAATGTCTTGGAAGGAGTCATCCAAGGTCTTCACTTCATCACTCCATGACTTAATCAGTAGTTCACTGACATGGATCAGTCCATTCAGTGCATAAGATGTGTTCTTTGCTACCTTCAACTCAGTGGGTACAGAGTTGGTCATTGATTCCTTAATATTTTCCATCTTTGTGAGATGAGCTTCAAGAATTGATAGCTTAGGAGTGATTAAACTCTTTAGCAAACCAAATCTTGTCACTACTCTCCCTTCCTTTGTATCCAAAAAATTTACTTTGTCCATGATCTTGGATGTCTTCATATCCATTTATAATACAGTTTGTGAGGAGGTCTCACAACTGTCCATCATGTTGTCTAATGTATCCCTATCCTTGGCTGTTATGACCTCAATGTTCTTTATGTGTCTAATAGGATTGATGCAATAACTGTACAACTTTATTCCTTGTGCCACACAACTTTTGGGCTTACTTGTATTTTCTTTCAGAATGCCCAAGTCCCATGAGATGGACTGGTAGACTTCCTTCAACTTCTTTTCTGGGTATCTCCTCTCAGCCTTTTCTTCTCCAATCTTCATAAGTGACTCATAATGGTTTTCTAATGCAGGAGCATCCTAGGATTCTTGGCAATCTTGTATCAACCAAAAATATGTTTGTCTTTGAAGGTAGATTGTTAGTTTTGATCCTATCTTGGTGGAGTATTTTCTCAGTTTGGGAGACCGGTTTCTCAATTTCAATGTTTACCTGGGTGCTCAGTCTCTGAAGAACACTCAGTAACTGAAGGCATCAGTTGCTTCTGGCTCTTAGTGATAATTTTGTTTCTCGGTCATGCTTGGCATGGTCAGTTGACTAGCACTCAGTTATTTCTTTTGTTGATCAATTTTCTTGCTTACCGACTAGATTGTTTGGTTGGATCGGCTTGGCCGACTGGTTCCGTTGATTTGGGTCACGCTCCTCGAGTTATGGATTGACCGTTTGACATGTGGGGACCTAGATCTAGTGTGTTGCATTCTTCTATGCAGGTCTGATGACCGTTGGGGCCATCTTGGATGAGTTTACTTATTTTTAAGGCTATTTGAGAGTCGATTGATGTTTTGGCATTTAATATGTATATATCCTGTAGAGTTGACTTGTGGCTGGTTTTAGTATTTAAGTAGATGTTTGGGTAGATGTTTAGGGGCATCAGATGGTTGCTAGAAAAGTTGGTAGCTTGCGAGCTTAGGAACAGGAAGATTGATTGGAAGTTTGAGTACAAGTTTAGATATTTCTTGGATTCCTACTAGTATGCTACATGTTGTAGACCTGGGCTAGCTAAATCTTGATGTTGTGAAAAATATTTGGATCCTATGAGATCTTGTAGACTGTTACTTTCTTTGTATCTGGTTGTAACTGGGAAGGCCTAAAAGCCTGGAACATTGCATGTAATCGGTGATTTGATGAGTAAAGATTTTTGTTCCATATTAGAACTTTTGTTTTTGTGTATTTCTGCTACATATTGGTTTGGTTGCAAGGTCAGACAGTCCTTCATTGGATTCCCCAACCTTGACTGCATCAAGTGGTATTAGAATCAAGTTTGTTCCTATTTGAGCAAAGTTGGTTCCTGTTTGAGTGAGGTTTGTTCCTATTGGAGCCGAGTGGATCATGTGTGTTTGTGTCTAGATCTTTATTTGAAGATGCCTCTGAGGAGAAATTGTGAGATCTCAGAGGAGGAAGCTATTAGAGAATTTAGTCTTGATGATTTTAGGGCTTTGTAGAAACTAGTGCAAGATCTGCAAGAGGAATTAAGGAAGAAGAAGACTACACCAAAGGTAGGTAGTGATGATGAATCTAAGGAAGAAGATCATTTTGAAGAAGCTATAGAAGAAGCTAGAGATCTGGAGGAAAATAGAATCCTGAAAGTTATGTCTAAAATTGGGAAAAGACCTAAGATTGAAGTTTCTACATTTTCTAGAGGCCTTAGGCCAGAAGAGTTGATTGATTGGCTTAATGAGATGGATGAATACTTCAAATATGAAGAAATAGAAGACCCTGATAGGGTTAGATTTGCAAAGACCAAGTTGAAGGATCATGCAAATATTTGGTGGAGAGAAGTTCAATTGGAAAGAAGTAGGTGAGGAAAGGAAAAGATCATTAAATGGAACTGAATGGTTGACAAGTTGAAGAAGCAATTCATTCTGGTGTATTATGAATTGGACATGTTTAAGAAGATGCAAGCTTTGAAGTAGACTAACAAATCAGTATAGGAGTATACCGAGGAGTTTTACAGAATCCTGATTAGGACTGGTCATTCTGAAGCTAATAAAGAGAAGGTTGCTAGGTATGTCTATGGTTTGAGACCTAGTATTCAAGAAGAGTTACTTACTATTTGGATGACAACGATAGGATATGCTTATCAGTTGGCATTGAATATTGAAGAGAAACTAAATAAGAAGTTTGAAGGAAGATAGAACAATAGGAACCGAGGTGGTAAAAATGGTGAAATAGTTGCTGACAGTAATGTGACAGAGAATCCTAAGAATACCGATGTGGGATCTAACAATGGTACTAAGAATTTCAATAGTGGATAGAGAGGAAGGTAGAAGAATGAGTTCACTGGTACTTGTTACATCTCTGGTGAAGCTGGTCACAGGATTTTTCATTGTCCTAAGAAAAGGGTGGCACTAACTGCTGAAGAAGACATTGTGAATGTTGTAGAAAAAGGTGAGTCACTTATCACTAGGATATTAGCTGCATGTTTCCAGGAACTAGTATAAAGAAGGAATCTAGAACTAGATGTAAGTGAAAGGATAAGGTATGTAATGTTATAGTTGGTGGTGGTAGTTCTAGGAACTTTGTTTTAGAAGAGATGGTTAGTAAGTTGAATTTGGAAAGGAAGAAGCATCCTAATCCTTATCAGATTAGTTAGATACAAGATGTGTCTAAGGTTAGGATTGAAGAACAATGCTTGGTTAATTTTTAGATTGGATCTTATCATGATGAGATATTGTGTGATGTATTGCCTATGGATGCTTGTCATCTATTGCTCGATAGGCCTTGGAAATTTGATAGGAATGCTTTATTTGATGGTCATGCGAACACCTATATGGTTAGGCATGAAGGAGCTTAGAATAAATTGTTACCTTTGTAGGAGATAGGGGTTAAGGGATGTGGATTTATTAGGTGTTTTCCTTATGAAAAACCTCAGGAGTAGAGGATGGATGAACCTATTCCTACAAAGCCTAGTTTGGAAGAGAAGGAGAATGATATATCTGAAGAGTTTTTTGAGATCAAGAGGCAGATGGTCTTTCTAATAGAGATAGTATAGTAGATGATGACATTTGTGACACAAAGAGATGCAGATGATACTGAGTTGATTGAGGAGCCCAAAGAGGATGAACCTTACCGAGGCACTCATGTGATCGGTAGTGGTTAGAGTCAATTGTTATCAATTTCCGACCAGAAAGATAAGAAAAGTGGAAAGCAGAAGAACTTGCTGCAAGGAGAAATGAATGAAGTGAAGACTACTTAGAGTGAAGGGAAAGAGGAGATATGGATGAAGAAAAAATTTGGGATACCTATTCTGATTCCCTTGAGATGTTCCTAATTTCCTTATGAGAAAATCTTTCTTACCTAAGGTGTCTGATGTAGGAACATCCTAGTATTCTTGGCAATCCTATATCAACCAAAAATATGTTTATCTTTGAAGGTAGATTGTTATTTTTTATCTTAGTTTGGTGGAGTATTTTCTCAGTTTGGGAGACTGGTTTCTGGATTTTAGTGTTTACCGAGGTTCTTGATCTTTGAAGAACACTGATTAACTAAAGGCATTGGTTTCTTTGGGCACTCGGTGATAACTTCATTTCTCATTCATGCTTGGTGTGGTCGGTTGACTGGCGCTTAGTTATTTCTTCTGTTGCTTAGTGTTCTTGTTTACCGACTGGATTGTTTGGTTGGATCAGCTTGGTCGACTGGTTCTATTGATTTGGGTCGCACTCCTTGAGTTATGGATTGACCGTTGGACATGTGGGGACCTAGATCTAGTGTGTTGCATTCTTCTATGTGGGTCTGATGATCATTGGGGCCATCTTGGATGAGTTTACTTATTTTTAAGGCTATTTGAGAGCCGACTGATGTTTTGGCATTTAATATTTGTATATCCTATAGAGCCGACTTGTGGTTGGGATTTAGTATTTAAGTGGATGTTTGGGTAGATGTTTAGGGGCATCAGATGGTTGGTAGAAAATTTGGTAGCTTGTGAGCTTAGGAATAGGAAGATTGATTGGAAGTTTGAGTACAAGTTTAGATCTTTCCTGGATGCCTACTAGTGTGCTGCATGTTGCAGACCTGGGCTAGCTGAATCCTAATGTTGTGAAAAAGATTTGGATCCTATGAGATCTTGTAGACTGTTACTTTCTTTATATCTGGCCATAACTAAGAAGGCCTAATAGCCTGGCACATTGCATGTAATCAGTGATTTGATGAATAAAGATTTATGTTCCTTACCAGAACTGTTGTTGTTGTATATTTTCACTGGGTATTGGTTTGGCTATAAGGTCAGACAATCCTTCATTGGATTCCCCAACCTTGATTGTGTCATTTTCAAATTTTTCCAATGCTATGCTCAAGTTCTCTGCATCATCTTTCCCTTGAAATCTAAGAGGTATGGGGATTATTTTATTCATAGTTTCTACTACCCTAGTGATCACCTTAACCTTCATATCTCCTTTTTATTTTGACCTCTCCTTTACCTTAGAAAATTCAATGAAAGATAGTCTCATTAACTCATCCTCATCAATGTTTTCCACATAAGTGCTCACAAGTTTGGCCCTACTTGCCAACAATAGGGTGGAGGAGGTATCAGGTTCTTGTTTGAGCTCAACTCTTACCTCTTCTTCTTTTTCTATTCCTATCTCTTTTATTTTTCATTCCTCTTGTTGTTTTTCCTTTTTTTATTCTTTCTCTTCATGTATTCCCTTTTTTTTCCCTTCTTCTTTCTATCCTTCCTCTTCTACTGTCATCGCACTATCCAAGTTTTCCTAAAAAATGGTCACTCTCATCCAATGAGGTGTCAAGTGTCACAGGCACACCAACAACAAAGAAGTCTGGTTACTTGTCAACTTCACTTGCTTCCATACTCTCCTCAGCTGTCTTAGAGCTTTCTCCCATTTCCAAAGGTGTAGGCTTGGTGGCTTTAGGAGGTGAAGTCTTCTCAAGCATGTTGCCCATCGGAATTTGATCCAATGCCTTATGTGTGTCCTCAATTTCCTCATCATATTTCCTCACCATTATCTTTACAAGTTTGGCCTTAGTCCTTAGTAGGGTTTCAGCTCTTTAATTATTCTCTCCCTTTCTTGTACTAAAACTACAAGCAACATATCTTCAATAGCCTTATTTCTTATTGTTTCATCCTCTAATTGTGCTATTTTTTTTTAATTTTCGGCTTGCTATACAAGTCTTTTGGTATACTTCCCTCTATTTCTAGTAGGTTATTTTTATAGATTAGTAAGTGTTCAATCACTATGTCCTCTATCATTTACTGATTTGCAGGATCATACCTTTCATAGTATCTATTCAATGTCTTCAAATTTCCATCTTTTATTATCCTTTTATGTAACATTTTTATGTCCAGTTTCCACAAATTATTTATTTTATTTTGCTCTACCTTTTCTTCTTTCTTTTTAGTCACTTTGTCCTCTTTTCTCTTTGTCCCTACCTCAACCTTTTGTTTCTTAGGGCTAATAGGTCTATCTGATCTTTTAGATCTTCTAGGAGTTATTGTGAGTGCATCCTCATGTGCTATCTTCTCAAGGGTGATTGATAACTCTATTACATTAAAAGTAGGACTCATTATCTTTTCTACTTCAAAAGGAGGAGGTGCTTCAATTGTCATGCTAGAAGACCCTTCTTTCATCTTATTCCTTACTTCTTTTAGTTGTTCCTTTGTGATTCCTTACTTCGCTACTATGTCATCAACCATCTTTTCTATTTTCCTCTTCCTTGTTCATTTATCCTATTCCTCTCTAACCTTGGCTGACTTTTCTAAGTATGTTCCCCATATTTATTCAGATGTATCTATCTCAGATGCTAGTACATGTTCAATTTGCATTACAAGAACCTATAAGTAACCTCATACCCCATAGGGTAGCACCATTTCTTCCTAGTCTCAACTTCTTCAAAGCATACACAATCAGTTTCAACCATGAAACAAATTGTGTCCTTGTATCTCTCAACTAACTCCTCAAGAATCATGTATCTCTCCTTCATTTTCCTTTGCAAAATTTTGATCATAGCAAACAACTCACCATCTACCTAGTCTTTTTTCTATCTCCGGTAGCTCTCTAATATTTGTATACCAGTAGGTATGATGTCCTTCCATGCTCTAGGGTTCATTCCTGGAAATTTGTGCTCAATATGAGTGTACATATGAATCAAGAGTGAACCAAATCTGAATGCTTTTGATTATCCTTCTTAACAATCCTTACATTCTCCAAGAATTGTTGCGCCAAAATTTTGCACAAGTTATACTTGGTGTTTTCTTTTGCCATTCTATAAGCCATCATTATGACTCCTGTAGATACAAAATTAGGTCTTCTACTGTAGTATAACTTATATCCTAGTAGCATTGCTACCATTCTCACATCTTTTTGAAATATATCATTTACATTCATCGCTTGCTAGTCCCATTTGGAGTGAGTTAGGGTCTCTACTTTCTTCTTGATGTTTTTCTCTACCACAAGGAGGGCTCCAGTGTTGCCCAAATGAGTTATTTCATGAATTAGCTAGCTACAAATCTTCACAGGTTTCTCTCCTATCCAGATAAACTAATCATGGATTCTTCTTAGTATAATTTTGAACCATTTAGTCTTGTAGAATTCATTTAGTAGGATTAGCTTTATGATTGATTGGTCTTCCAAATGTTTGAACTCTTCCTTCATTTTCCCATCAAATTCTATCATCTCATCTATCTCCCTGTATATTTCCACATCCCCTACAGTCTCATACTTACAATGAATGTAAGCCCTAATTTCTTCTACATGAAGGACATGGTATGGGATTTGTGAAAATGCTCCTTCTGGATCATCCTAACAAGACTTAAAAGGGTTTCTCTTAAACTTATACCTTGGTCTATCAATAACATCATATATTACAGGTGCATCCATAGCTTCTTGATAGACTGTATCATCTAAATACCTTTAATACACTGAATTCCAGAACTTCTACTTCAATCAATCAAGCAATGTGGTTTCTAGGTGGTTGATATGCTTCTTAACTCTTCTCTCCTTGGTTTCTGCTTATCAAATGGTAAATAAATGATATGCTTCAAGGTCTTTTATCCATCGCTGGTTGAGTAAATGCATTTATCACAGTTAGTTCAACTTCACACACTGTCCAATCAAACAAAATTCCCACGCTCATAGGATATGAATCTCCAAATACCGCAATCACAAATATAGACTCCATAATGTCTATATACACCATATCTAAGCTCGCATGAGCTCATTCCTCATAATCAGGGGTTGGATATAATCTTTTATCTGCATCTAATTCTCCCCCTAAGGCCATGCTCAGCCTTTTAGGTCGATGTAGCAATGTTAACATAATGTGAAGACAAAGTAGTATCTATTGTCTCTCCTTGAGCCAATGCCTTATTGAAATCTTTTACCTTCCATATCTTTCCATCATCTTCATCTACTAGTTTCTTGAAATGATTCTTGAATTTATCTATGTATTCTCCAAGACTTTTACCACTGTCACCAATATTCTTCTTTATAACCATAGGTGGTGGTCCTCTTCTATTGTCTATTCCATTATACCTACAAAAATTCACTATGTATCCTAAGTTGTGACATTTGAAACATGTAGGTGGTCTTTTGTCCTGATTAACCTACATTTTACAATACCTTGTAGTATGCCCAAGGTTATTGCATTTGTAGCATGTGATGTTTGATATTGATTCTTCTCTGATGTAATCTTGTCTTCTTCTTGACTGATCAGGTTTTCTACATTCTGCTTTCTTATGTTCATATGCATAGCAGTTATAACAATAACAAGTAAAGGGTATGAAATGACCTTTACCTCTGCAATATCTTTTCATGTCTCCAAGCTTGTTGTATCTAAAGCATCTACCTCTAAAAGGCCTGATCTGATCTTTAGGTTCTTCAATAGTGGATCTATCTTTAGTCTTCTCTTCATGTGATTCTTCATGAGTCTTAGTTCATTCTCCTTCATTGTACCCAATTCCAGTCATGTCTCCTTTAGGTTTTTGTCTCTCTCTTTGTTCATCAATTTTATCACTACTCATGTGTAACTTCTCAATGTGTAATTTGGATTGAGTGAGTTCACCTTTAATGAACTGATTATATTTCTCCAATTCCAAGATTTTTCCTTGTAGTGATCAAGCTCTATCTGTATATGTCCTATCTGCATGTTTCATTCTTTTAGAGTCTCTTCAAATTTGTATCTTGCATCCTTTTCATGTTAAATTTCTTTAATCATCAAAAGATTAATTTGTTATTTTTCTTGCTCCAGCTTCTTTACTTGGTCTGATGTATCATTTTCTTAATCCTCCTTGATCTTTTCCATAAGGTCTTGTCTCTGACTTCTTGAAAGTTCAAGTTGTTCCTTTTGTAATACCCTCTCCTATGGTGATACTTGGACTTCCTGATTTGGACATTCTATTATGATGGTTAGAACTATACATTTACATTTATGTTTTGTGGATGATGATATGTTTATCAAATGATTGATATGCTCATTTATGGTTATTGTTTATATGTTCATGAAATTAGAAAACCATCTATCCTTATATGTTTTATGGAGCTAACCCAAGGATTTGAATCTAACCATCATCATGATGTTATATGTTTTATGGATATGTGTCTGATGTGTTTTTATGACTTTGGATGAAGTCGTAGTTACTCACTTAGCTGAGGTCCACACAATGTATCGATCCTAGTCATCCATTTGCATATATCTAATTTGTATGTATGTCCATATGTATACATGTATCTCTTCTTGGTGATGCAAGATTGCAGGTACCAGGTATGATCTCCACCTAGCTTCACAAGTCTGAGTGATCCCTCAAAATCCTTGATCGTTGTTGTTGTTATGGAGATATCACCAGGTTCCACAGGGAGGAACTCTACCTCTGATCCTTTTACCCTTAGGTGGGGAGTTCCTGAGTCAGTCTCTTATGTGGATAATGTATTTTTGTGTCCTCTTAGTTTATTGGTTTTGTGGATCTTATAGCTTGTTTCTTGTCTTTCGTGTTCATTGAGAATGAGGTTTTGAGTATGGTAGCTATTATTGTCTTCATGGTATGCTCAATTTTTTTAATATATTTTGATGTGAATTATTATTCATGTGAAGGTATGATTTAGTAATTTATCTTTATTAGTAGCTACTTATGTACTAGTGTATCTTGTTAGGAATGAGTTAGTATGTGATCAAATCTTGTGATTTTAATATCAATAATAATAAAGAATTCTATGATGTTATTTTATAATATTCATAATAATAAATGCCTATGGCAATAATAATAATAATAAATGTTTTAATAATAGTGGTATGTTTCATCGTATATATCACCATTGTAGTTTGTAAAGGATATGGATTAGTGTATGAATAAATAATATGTTTTATAATAATAATATTATGTTTGCAATAATATTTATAATAATAATAATATATGTACACATAGGCATATGGGTGCACATATATGCATATGCATACATATATTTATATAATTGTTGGTGAGTAAGTAATTATTGCATTATATTAATAAACAATTAAATAAGTTAATGGTTTGGTAAATGTGTTAGAAATAATAATTACTATTACCTTCCTTAAATAAAGGAAACATAAATTAGTTTATGGTAATAGGTGAATATAGTTATATCTCTTTCGGGAGAGACTTTAATAATATTGTTTAAGCCTAATTATTAACTGGTGGATAGTTGGGATGGTTGCATCGGTTAGATTACCCGTGCAATCACCTCCTCCAATCTATATACAGGAAAGATTTCTTGTGTGAAAGGCGATGGATAGGAGTTGATTCAAATGATAACAAGATTAGTATTATGCTTGTAGGAAAATTATATTTGTAAGGAGAGAGTTCATTATTCCATGAGGTTGGCATTTGGTTGTTCGGGTAGAGGCTAGAGATTGCATCCAGAAGGATTTGAAGGAGTGCTGGAAGAGATTGAGAGGATTGGATTCTCCTTCATCAACTGACTCCCGCAGGACTCCGGGTTGGAATCCAATCTGAGAGATAATTCTCTTTTCTATTATGTATGTTTATTTTTAGATCTATTTGAATGCTTCTCTATGTGTTTTGTTTGTCTCCTTATGTTATAGAATGTTTATGCTATATTATAAAAATTTCAGCCATTTAATGTTTATGCCATATTATTGTATTATGTCAACCGTTTAATGTTTATGCTATATTATTGTATTATGCCAGTCGTTTATATAAATATAATATTATATTTTGCCAGCCATTTATAGAAATATAGTATCATTGTATTATGCCCACGGTTGTTGATATATTATTGTTTTATGCCAACTGTTTATAGAAGTATAACATGATCTCGGGTTAGGGTTATCTATATTTAGTTTTCTATCATAAAGCATTATGCATAGTAATTATATTTCAATTTTAATAGAATAATATTTCAATTTTAATAGAATAATTTATACAAGTATAACATTAGGTACTTGTATAAGTTTGATACTTTAATTTCTTATACTTTAAGTTATACTTGTATAAAGAAATTAGGTACCATTCGGGATGTTTGAGATAGGTTTCAACTTCATAGGAAATAAGATGCAACTTCTACATTTTAGAATTTTTTTTTAAAAAAAATAGACTTAGTTAAATTTCAAGCACGAGAGGGTTTATGGAGCAATGTGATTTAGCATATGGAATTTTGTAAACTTTATATATATGTTCATTACTTGTTTGGTGGAGGTTATATGGTGCACTTAGATGCTTTAATGGGGTTAGGGTGTGTGTAGAAAGTAGAATTAGGGTTTAGGATTCTCTAGGAGGATCATGACCATTCTAGGCCTCCCTAAACACTCCTAATTTTCCTAAACATCCCTAAACTCTCCTATTATTTTCTGTTCTTTGATGTAAGTTCTCAAAAGTGTTTACAATGTGTTTTATTTCATGTATTATGTGTATGTGATGTGTGGGTTAAGGGTAGAAAACCTAAGGACACTAAGTGAGTGGCTCTCAGTGCAGGGCCGAGGCCCTAAGTGGCTAGCACCAAGATAACTGACTGAAGAGTTATTTTAACAAGTGATAATTTAATTAAAACTTATGGGAATGGGTTCAAACACTAAAAAGATTAATATATGCCTCCCCATGACATTAGTGCTAGTATAGGATATGGATCAGAGTGGGAGAAGGTGCCTATGGGTAGGCACGACCGAATGGTGCTTGTCTGTATGAAAGGCATTTGGTTCTGCATGTATCTACTTGGGGGTCAGGGTCCAGACTGGCTAGTACCAAGACAAACCAAGGGGTGAAGGCTATGCGATGACACTCACTTAGGTTGTTTCTTAGAGTTTCTACCAAGCCTTAGAACCTTTGGGAAAAGATTTATACTTTGATCTTATTTTTATTTTCTATTTGGGAAAGGTTACCCAATCCTAGGTATGGCCTAACTATCCCTTCTTTGGGGACCTTGGTGTTTATCTCCTAGCACAAGGGAGTGGGCCTTTTGGTATCCACGTGGTTGGGTGGTAAATCTTTTTATCGAGGTATCTTTTGTGGATGCAGTGCTTAAGGATTCATGCTTGCTTATGTTCCAGTTTGAAGAAGAAGACTTTGCACTTATCTTTCTTGATATTCAATTAAATGTAAAGTTATTGTAACCTCCCAAGAGGAGATGAATGTAATGTATTCATTGATGTATTTCAAAATAATGTACTTTGAATGGGTAGAATTAGGAAAAAGGGAAAAGGAAGATGTGAACTTTATGTAAATAATGTATGTTGGAAAAAGAAAAGGGATTTTATAAGATTTCAAGTAAAATAGGTTATTTTTTCATTATTTTTTATTAAGAAAATTAGTGAGTCAAATGTGATGATGTCCTATGTGTAATGGTTCAAATGCTTAGATGAATCTATTATGTGGTATTAATATTCCAAATGTTATATTGTTCATAAAGGATACTTAGAAAAATAGATGGATTTAAATGGCAAATTGAAATGAAAGTACTTTGTATTTCTTTATAAAGAATCTACAAATGTTGTGATGTAGTTTTCTTAAGAATTAAATCAAGTTGCTGGTACACTAAATAGACTTAAATGAATTGTGAATTAAATTAGAAGGGAACCTTTGATGAATCTAAGTTAATCTATGGTTTGTTTATATAATTCTTTTAAAAATTCAAAAAAATTCATAAATCATTACTTAGGTTTTCTTTTACAAAGAGAATCTTTGTTCTCTTCACCGGTTCCCTTGCGGGGCATGACACCTTTAGTTTCTTGATAAAACCTTCTTCTCTTCTTAACTTGAATTTAAATTCACCATTCTCATCCTTTTCTTTGTCCAGGTCATCAAGTGCTTCTTCGAAGTTCTCTTGCAAACTTTTTGAATCCATTCTGATCTCCCTTAAGTTGTTAGGCTTTCTCTCCAAGGGCCAATAGCTCTGATACCAATTGTTAGGATTAACTAATACTGAGAGGGGGGGGTGAATCAATATTACAACACTTCAATTTAAACTTAAACCAATTGCAAATAAACCATATGAATGCTGAAATGAAAAGAACATAAACACATAACACATAACTCATAACACCATTATTTGTTTTCGAGGAAACCCTGGCCAAGGGAAAACCCCAGTGGGGATGGTACCCACAACTATGCACTAAAGTATAATATCCCTGTTAGGAGATCTAGCCTTGTTAGGAGATAAGTATTACATAGTACATTTCCTTGTTAGAGGAACTTCAACCCTATTAAAGGTATACAAAAACCTAGTTAAAGGTATAGTGAGCTTACAACTCTTACAATCAATAACTCAGTTACAAAAATTAATCTTTAAGAGTGAACAATACAAGAATCTGCTATGCTTTGATAGTTCTAGTTATAGCTCTCAATAGTCTATGTCAATCTCTGATCTTGCATCTTCTATCAACCATTACTGATATCCCAAATTCGCATCCATATCACACACATATCTATTTAGTCATCCAATTGGCTCTCAAATACAACACAAAACATAATAATTACTTATACAAATGATAAATACTGAGTTGGAAATCTTAAATTACCAAAGTGTTTGCAATATATAATCTTTATCTGACTTAGCATGTTACCATTCCATGTAGCCTTCCCTTAATCATCGTGACTGTTCATATGCCATGTTCATTGTTCCTATATCTTCACATGCCTTCATATCATTGTAACTTGTTGATATCAATATCAAAACACATGCGACCTTAACTAAAGGTCACACATATCCCAAAGTGTCTTCCTCTAAGTTTTCAAGCCATAACATAACATATATTGTCTTCACTGATCAAACTAATACTGCAGTATACTATAAATCTGATTATGTACTTAGTCATTTTCATGACCGTGTCCCCAACACTTATACTTACTCCATGTGATCACTATAACATATGTGTTGCCATAAATGACAACCCTCAAGTGATTCTCAATGCACACAAAACATCACTTGCCAACAAGTTGGTCATAGCATTCAAGTATATTCTTATTATTATTAATATGCAAAAAAATAAAAAAGGAGGATGGAGGTAGGAGGTTTTTCTATCTCAAGCTAGTTTCTCTCTTAGGAAATATTCATTGCATTAGAAGAACCCTATTTGTGTCCCTGAAAAGTGGGGGCTTGGAAAATTCATCCCTGGAGAAAATAAGAGGCTTGATATTTTTGTGTCTCTGAAGAAAAGAGGGAGCTTGAAATCATGGTTGTCCATTCGAGGAGAAAGGGCAAGCAAGATTCAAATATGGTTTTTAGAGAACTTAAAGAGACATTAGACACACTCAAAGGAGATGTGGAATTTTAGAGGAAAGGTGTCTTATGTGCATGCATTGATTGGTGATTTATGTAGTAGAGGATATATTACTTCCATAGCACTTGAGGAGGTGTTAGAAAAACTTGGAGGAGATGTAAAATTTCAGAGGAAAGGAATCTCATATGCATCACTAGAGGAGGCATTAGATACACTCAAACAAGATGTGAAATTTCAAAGGGAATGTGTCTCATTGTGCATGGGAGGTGCGAACACTCATGTTATAGATATTATGTTAGGTTCTATAGTGAGAAGATCCACTGATGTAGTCAATTTGGTGTTTCTTGAGCAAGCAGAGAGGATTAGTAAAGATGCTTCATCAAAGTCTCCAGAAGGGTTGGGTTAAAAACCCTTGCAATGTTCTACTCTTATTCAAATTAATGTAATAAGGAGGGAATGTTGGAGTATTTCATTAATTAGGTTAGTTTTAGGTTAATTTAGATTAAGAAGTATATTATAGTTACATGGTTAGTTGGGTATTTTAATTCCCATAGGAAGTTATTCATAGGAAAATAAGGATTTAAAAAGCCATTGAAATTGTAATGCAAGATATCAAATTGAAATTTGATTGAATCCTATTTTGAATTAAATTGTGTCTTCTCTGTTACTTTTACAAGTATATGTCAGCAAAAGTTTGTTGACATCAATGAGAACTATTTTGGCATGTCCACAACATATTCCTTCATCAACAAAAAACTTTCTAACAATCTCCCCCTTTGTCATTAATGGAAACATGTTAAAAAGGAGTACACAAATCAAAATTATTAAACCTTTCACAAAATCTTCTATGCTCCACCTTAGACCATTATTCATTTCTATATCTTGCTACACTTCTACTCTCCTTCTACTACTATTATCCCTATGATATTATCCTTTTTAAATTCTCTTTATGCTCTTCTCCCCCTGTTAGTGCTTAAACTTGTAGATGGAAATAGGAATCAGAAACCTCTGATGTATAGCTCTAATACTCCCAATAGATTCATCTAAAAAAATAAAACACTAAGTTACTAAGGTTTAAAACCTTCTACACTTTGAGCTTCAATCTCGGGCAGGTTTACCTTTCAGATTTACTTCTTCAAAGCATTATAACAGTTATCCATGTCCTTGACACAAATAAGATATATTCAGATTATACAACATAAAACTTAAAATGAACTAGTTATTTAAATTGTTGATGGTGAATAATGTAAATCAAGCTAAGACCAGTGCCAAATCCTAGGGCATTAGAGTCAGAAAACATGGATCAACAGAAAAACCCTTCAAACCAAATATCCCAAAACCCAAATGAGGTGCCTTACACATCATCCTCCCATTTTCTTATCTTGTCATCAAATTATTATATAAAATATGAATTCTTAGATATCTCCCTTAAGATTTACCCTTCCCTTGAAAGAAACTTAAGCTCAACCCCACTATCTACCTTGTAAACAATGCATTAAAATGCCTTACAATTTTAATGTATAAAAAAATTCAACATCCATACATGAAGACAATCAAAACATGCAAAGGAGTTCCAGTATATTTTTATTGATATTTTTACTGTATTAGTACATCTTTGATAGAAAATTGTAGGAAAAAAGTACTAGTATCAGAACTCTCTTTTCAGTTAATATTCACCACCCTTACAAAAGAGGAAAAACTTACTATTTATATCACTGGCTATCTTGGAATCCTCTGAAAAAGGATGCAACAAGCCTCAAATAGCCAAGATAGCGACTTTCACTATAAATAAAAGTACGTTACATTATGAAAAGAAATAGAAATAAACAAGAAGTTGATTCTCATCATAGTGAATCCTCACAAGTGGCACCTTCGTTTGAAGATATTTCTAAGTAACTGCATAAGGTTGTTACATGAATGATGACCGCCATTTCAGACTAACCTACATCATTCACTATATTATAGTTACACTCCCTATATTTAAGGATCAGGTGCCATGTGTAATTCACTCCTCTTCTTCTGCTCCTAGTTCAATGGCAACTGGCTTCTTCCTCAGGAAAATAGATCAGATCAAGATGGCTACCTGCATTTTACTCATAAATTCTCACCCATAACCATCCTGGAATCAATTTTGATCTGGCTTTGTCACATTCTAGCTCACTTGTAACAAACCCTGTAGAAACCCTTAATCATTTTTTAAACATCTAGAAGCAATGACCAACTGATCAAATTTAAAATGTGGTCATTGATCATATCCTTTCTTGGCACATCGGACAATCCTTATAAATTGACAATAGTCAATTGGACTTTTGAAATTAACTGGATACATCATCATTTCCCTTCGGTGACCAATAAGAAATGAACACCTTAGCATCCCTGGCACTGGACCCACTTTGACCTCGGCAAGCACCTTAACTCTAAGTTATCTAGTGAACATGCGACTGAAGGGATTCTCTGAATCTCAAGGAAAACAAAATAACCTTGGTTACCTCTCAAGAATAAGAAACTGAAGACTTTTCTTAATCTCATAATGCTTTACCTAACTCAATAATCATCTGGTGATCTGGTGACTGAAAGCTCCTTCAAACCTGAAAACTTTAACTTGACCATAGTCTTTATTCAAAGAATCAACGACAACTGCAGTCTCATGTTCTCTAGATGATTTTACTAACCATGGTTATGTCATGACATTCAGCGAACACCTTAATCTCTTATTTGCTAGATAAAATCCTTAACCTTAGTTCTATCTCGAGATTACACGTCGATCGTTGATCTTCATTAATATCTACAACTATTGTTAAATAAAAAGTCTCTAAGTTCCAACTTCATGAGATTAAGTGAACACCATGTTCGCTAATTCATTGAATGCCTTGTCTTGACTAGTCAATTGATATTTGGAGAATATGCGACTGAAGAAAACCTTACCCTTTGATAAACCTTGTCACTGAATCACTAGATGCTCCGCACTTAACTGCTAAGTCTTGGAGATCAAGAGACTACTGCATTCGCTTGATCACTGAATTCTTTCTTACTAACCACCAAGACTTAGAGATTACAAGATAATGGCCTCGCTGAATCGCTAGATCTGTCACTAAATACAAAGTCATGTCTAGGATATCACAACAATCGTTGATTAATAATTGCATCTATGGTCCATGCTTGATCGCCAAATGTTTTAGAACTTAACCATTTAATCAAGCGAACAAGAGAAGACTGTTGCGCTGGGTCACTGAATGTTTAAAGAAAACTACCAAGGATCATGAGAACTAGAGATTACATAGTCATTGAATTGCTAGATAGGAACATTACCGCCAATCCATAACTGGAGATCACCTAACTAAAGAGAATAAGATAGAGATCCAAACATAGTCGCTTGTTCACTAAATGAAAAGTGACTTAACAAATATATCTTGAGATACAGTGAACACTAAGAAAGACAAAGGACCATGTGAAAACATGAAAAATTAAGTGGCACATAAAGTAACACAAAAATATAAGGATCTAGGGCACACTTAAGACATATTTCAAGAACAAAAACCCTACCGAGGACAAAAATACCTAGGGCAAGGATACATAAGCATTTTTCACATGGTGGTCTTCTGAAACTCAAACTCTAAATGGATGAGGACACTTGCAGAGACACAGAAAAAATAAGGCAAAGACTAGAAATGATACTTTCTTAGAAAAACCTATAAATTACTCCAACACCCCCTTTGTGATGCAGGAGCATCTTGGGATTCAAGCAATCTTGCATCAACCAAAAAGATATTTAGTTTCTTATTGATCAGTCAAGTGTTTAACATTACAATTGATTTGTACTTGTTTTTTTGAGTTGCGATTACACTGTGTTCATTGCTTCATCCTGAATGTTATCCTATTATCACACTGTTAATATGATTTAGAACAATAGAGAGGGGGATGAATCATTTGTTCTCAGGTCCAGATGTATTAATTACACTTTTAAACACTTCAACTACTTAGATCTGATAACCAACACTTACTCGATCATTATAGAATGTATACCAGAAACATATAACAATGCAGTCCACTATCCAACAATATTTAACTTGCAAAACATAGAAATGTTCAAACCTTGAAACACTCACACAAATATTGACACCAGGATTTATAGTGGAAACCCAATTTGGAAAAAACCACTTTCTAACATGTTACTGATAGTTTCACTCTTCTAAAGTGAGCTCTGTAAAAAGCCAACCCTATCAAAGGTTTACAAACACAATGCTAGGTGTGACCCTGTTAAAGGATTTCAACCACCCTATTAGGAGTGCACCTTGTTAGAGGACTTAAGTACATTCCATTAGAATGCAACCTTGATTAAAGGATTTATACAATGTCTATTAGGTCAACCTTGATTAAAGGATTTTGACTGATACAATGGTTAGAAAGTAAAAGTAGTATTGATCTAAAAACATACAACTCACTTTGCAAATAACAGATCCAATTCTTACATATATGTTGTCTTATACAATGGTTAGAAAGTAAAAGTAGTATTGATCTAAAAACATACAACTCACTTTGCAAATAATAGATCCAATTCTTACATATATGTTGTCTTACTGACTGAGTTCCATTTCCATCTCCATTACTGATCTTCTCAAAAATCCCTTCAAGCAATCACAACTCTGATCAACTCCTTCACCTTCAGCCTTTCTACTTATTCAGTCAATAACAATAACAACTCCAGCATCACATCTCAACCTCTCACTTAGGTTTTCCTTAATACCTCTTCGATAGGTAGATCCATCTTTTGTCACTTAATATCCTCCATAGATCTTAGGGTTAGGTCAGATTCATTGAATCCTTCCAACATTATGTTCTTCGACCATCCTTCTAGAAACATCTTTAATCTCTTTATTGGAATCACAATAAAATGGTTTACTATGCATTAAATACTCCATATAGTCAATTAATAAAGTCAACACAATTTACATAATCCAAGAATTCAACTATGTCGGCTAGGAATCTGAATTCTTCCTCAAATGTAAATTACTGACGCTCGGTCAATATACCATGTTCAACTCCTCGATCATCACTGCATAGCTCGGTCAACACTTCAAATTGTTTCCCTTGGCTAATGTTGTCTCCCTCGGCACTACACTGATGTTCGTTCAACACTAAATTTACTCGGCATATACTGGCTCGGTCGACACTAACATCACTTGGCTTAAACTAGATTTCTTCACTTTTTCTTGGCTAAGCCTACTTGATCAGTCTTGCTTCTTACTTAGATAAACAATACACTATCTTATCATTATGCCACATAATCAAGTACTTATTAAAGTATCAAATAACTCAACCTTTCTCTAGGTTCTATTGTTATCACCCTTGCCCTAATCCTTCTCATCACTCAATAGATATAGTACTTTCTTAGATCACAACAGTCTTACCAATTAAGTTTTGACATCTGTTAGGCCATTTTCTTGTTACAGCAAAAATCCTTTGTAAATGGCCTCTTCCCTGCAAGTTTTTCTGAAGTGTCCTATCATGCCTGCAGTCACTTATTTTAATATGTGAAGCAAATCCATATTGTTTCATGGTGTGTGCTCTTTGCCCTGTGTTCTTCATTTTGTCACCAAGCTCTAGTCCAAATTGCACATGCTGAATCGTAAAACCCAGGGAGTTATTCATGTTTTAAGGTCTACAGGAAATAATTTCAAAATCTGCCACAGTGTCGAAAACCCACAGTGTTTTCAAAAATCCATGATGTTTTCGATCTTTTGTGAAAACCTTGTATGTTTTTGGTCTTTTCCATCGAAAACCCTGTGTGTTTTCGACCTAGCATAGTTTCCTGTTTGCCAGCATTTCCTATCTGCGTAGGTGCGATCGGTGGTGGGCCCGGGTTTGCAAATGCTTTAAGGTGATTGGTTGTCACATGATCGCATGTCAGATTTTTCTGACATGTGACCATGCGACCAGTTCTTGCCTTGCGTGTGGGGCTCATTGGTGGAAGGGTTGTGTTCCTACTAGTGATCACGTGGCGGTCTGTGGTTGGCCTTCGCATGATCGCATGTCAGAGTTTTCTGACATGCGATCATGCGACCAGTTGACACCTATTCCTAGGACTGGTGGTAGATAGTGATGTGGCATCTTCCAAATGCTAAGGTGGCAAGGTTCTATTGGGTGTAGAGTAGAGATGTGGGCCCGATTGTCAGATCCTTTTCAATCAGATAGTCGTCGCATGATCACAAGGAATATTCTTTCCCCTTGCGATTATGTGACAACCATCCGATCTTGTAGCATTTAAAAGGGTTGACAAGCGGTGGGTCCATCTTCCAGGAAGTGCTAATGTGCGCGATTTTCATTGGCCGGCAGGATGACAGGGTGGATCTTTCAGTGGCACCTGGATTTCGAAGGAGGTAAACACGGTGGCAGATCATGTGGCTGGGGTATGATCTGGTGAGATGTGTCAGAGCTTTGAGATCATACCCCCACCATTCATTTCTAAGGCTTGCAGGGCATGGGTCCAGTGTTGATGACTAGGTGCGATTCATGAATGACTAGGTGACATGTGGCTTCGGGCGGGCCCAGTTGGAGTCTAGTGTTTGGCGGTCTGGATAAAAAGGTGGTGGTGCCGATAAGATGTAGTCTTGTCACGCATTCGCAAGAAGATTTGGCGGTTCTCTGGATTGACTAGCGACTTGGCGAACAATGGTCGTGGAGTCGCTAGATTTTTAGCGAAAGGTGCAAAGCATTTCGCGAACTAGAGGAAGTTCTTTGGTCGCTAGTTCGCCAGATATGTGGGGTCCATGTTTGTGGTGACCGGGTGAGTGGTGGTGTGACACATGGCAGGTGGGCCCAAGTCTAAGGCCTGGCGGTTGTTGGCAGGGCCGAGGCATGGTCAGCAGTGGTTAGTCGCATGTTCGCATAGCCTTTCTCTCAGCTATGTGATCATGCGACTGACACTTTGTGTTGGCAGCAGTGGTGGTTGCGGCAAAGTTAAGGTATGCGGGTTGTCACGTGTTCGCATAACCCATTTCCTGGTTATGCGATCATGCGACAACTGTTGAGTTGTGCTGTTGCGGAGTTAAAGGTGGGTCTATGGTGCTGGTGTGTTAGTTTCTGGTTGGGTGATGTCTGGTGGCCGAGGACTTTGCATGGGGTTTTTGATTGCTTTGCGTGGCTAGGAGTCTGTTGTCGCATGATCGCAAGGGTGAGTTGGGTGCCTTGCGATCATGCGACCAAGAGCACATGTAACTGAGTTTCTGGTGCCCGGGAATGAGGATCTGTAGTACTAATAAAGTTGGTCATGGTTTGAATGTGGGTCGTTTGTTTCTCTGCAGGCGCCAAGAGAGGAAGTGACCATTGGAATTCAAATTTGAATTCTCAAGGATTTTCCTATGACAGAAAGTACCAGATTTGATTTCTTTCATAGCATGATTTAATTTGTTTGGTGGCCCTTACTGTTGCAGTGTGGTCCAGGGGCTCTGTGGTTGATTGCAGAGATCTGTACCATGTAAGGAGTGAGATGAATGGCTCGAGGCTTTTGCAGGTTGCTTGGTTTCCTGCCCCTGCAGTAAATTCTTGATTGGTTCTGATTGGTTGGGTGGGTGAAAGCCTTTACCCTGGTTACTCGTTGCTTGTTGCATCCTACTGGTTTAGGATTCCAAGGTAACCAGTGGTATAAGTAGTTGAATTTTTTACTTTGTTTGGGTTCCTTTCTTCCACAGTTGTGGGGACTGGTTCCGTGAATTTTCTTCCTGCAATGTATTTTCCTTCTTCTCTGCATACAGGGTGTTCCCTCTATCCTTTCTGGCTATGGGAATATAATGAAATTGTAACAGATGTCTTATGTATGAGATTGCAACATACTTGTTCTTGTATTAGATTGTCTACATCTGAGTTTTAGACTTATAGATTACAGCATCAAGGGTGTGTACTCTTTCTACTTGTATTTCCAGTGAGTCTCTGCAATAGAGTTGTTTTCACAGAAGCAACTGAGTCTAGGACTAGTGTTCAGATATGTATGGGCTGGGGTATCAAAGATGCATCATGCTTGTCTTCCAGTGGATGCTGGTTAATGTATTACTTGTTCCTAGGTCTTTCTTTGGATAAGTGATAACATATTTGGGTGCACAGGTGGTTTGGTAATGTATGATCTGGTCAGGGTGAGTGTGTTGTCTTCTTGTTTCATAGCTCTGTTGTAGTGAAGTATTTGACTCTGCTGCCCATTGGATAAGGCACTGGTCTATGAGAGACTTAGGATACTTCAGGGGTCCATTCAACCCAACATCAATCATTGAAATGAAATCCTTTCCCTTCATGTTGGTAGTAGTAGTAGGAGGTCCCGTCTGGTTTTCAGACTCATTGCATGCAGATCAGGTTATTGCATCAGATTTGGTTTCATTAGGGTACAGGATACCTACAGGGGTCTGGAAACTATTCCACAATAATACATCTACAGGCCTTTTGTTCATCAACTCAAGAAGAGTCATGAGTGTGCAGATGAGGCAATACCCACCTGAGTGATGTGGAGCTCGAAGCAGAAGGAGGATGTTCTTTATCCTCATCAATTGGCACTTTTTCCCTTGTCAAACTTTGGAGTGAAGACTAACTAGTTTGTCAATCATAGTGTAAACCTAGCACCGTGTGGGAACAAGTTTTAAAGACCAACAACATCCATGACAATACAATAATTGCTTGAATTGCAGTTTCCAACACACACCTCATTTGGTTTCATGGTGTAGGAGTTATTGCATATTCTTTGTGAGGTTGTCTAGTTCTTTATTTACTAGTCAGTCTTTCTGTTTACCAATCGATTTTTCTAATCTACTGATTGGAATTCCCAGTTGCAATCAGGTTAATACATTTCTATGTTTGAGGTCAACTTTCTTATATGATTGCATCTCTTATTTTATTCATTGGGGGTTGTTCCTAGGAATTTGAGAGCCAACCTAATTGTTGTATTATGTTTTCTCTATTATTGGGAAATTTGATATTTTCTAGGGCAAATGATGATTGTATTGGCTATATAAGATTATGGACTTATTCCTAAAGGAGAGGATGATTTTCATTAGATTATTTGGCCATAGTTTGGCTGGGGTCTATAAGGGGTTTATAATCATAATCAGGCATGTATGCTTGGAATGTAAGAATGCATGTTGCATATATGTTACAATTGATTTTCTAAGAATAATCGAAGGCTACTATTTCATTTATTTTCTATCTTGGCTATTGTTTCCATTATGTTTTTGTTGGTTGCAAGGTTGGACTGATCTCTTTTAGATTTCTCAATCCTTGACTGTGTCAATTGGTATTAGAGTGAGGGTTTACAACCTAGGGTTTTCTTGTGGGGTGGTGCTTGAGAGGACCCGGCCTACAACTGCTATGGTTTGTAGAAATGACCAGGAGAAATGCTAGAGGTGGAGAAAGGAATGAAGATCCAGTGGTCTTAAACTTGTTAGGAATTTTTTTTTGCCATATTGGAGGCAGTAGAGACTACTTAGAGGAGAGGGAAGAATATAGAATATGCAAGTAATAAGAAAGGAGATGAATAAAATTAGGATCAAGAAGTGGAAGGAGAGAAAAATGAGGTACAACCAGAGTTGAATCATGAAGGGGAGAGGTTCATTAGGGCCTTGACTAGTATTGATTTGATACCTTAGTTCAACCCACCTGATTATCATGACAACCTAGATTTTGATGAGTCAATAGATTGGATCACAAAGATGGACAAATATTTTGAGCTTCAAGGAAATGCCAAATAAAAGAAAGTGAAGTATGCCTACACCAAGTTAAAAGGACATGCATCCTTATGCTGGGAACATCTGCAAAAATATCGACATAAGAGAGTTAAAGACAAGATCAAGTCTTGGGAAAAGATGGTGAATAAGTTGAAGGATATGTTTCTGACTAAGGATTACCAAGTCAGTTTGTCTAGGAAGTTGTAGAACATGAAGAAAATAGACCTAATTATTAAGAGTTATATTGAAGGTTTCTACAAATTGAACATTAGATCTAGTCATATAGATGATGAGGTTGAACAAGTTGTTTTCTACCTTAATGGTTTGAAGATGTACATACAACATGAAATCAATTTTTTACATATTAGGAGTGTGGAAGAGGCTTATAAGTTGACCTTGAAGGTTGAAGAGAAGATGAATAGAAGGAATGAACAAAGATAAAGAGGTAGAGGTGGAAGATTCCAGAGAGGAAGAGGTAAGTCTTCTATTGATCAGGGTAAAAGTGAGTTAGAATCGAAGGAGAATGATCAGTATAGGATAAGTGAAAGAAATTTATACTGAAGGGAAGGACAAGGTAGTGGTGAAAGGAGGAATTTTAATGGAATTTGTTTCAATTATGGTGAAGTAGGACACAAATCCATTGAATGGAAGCAAGGTAACTCTAAGAAGGCAAAAAGCAACAAGAGAGTAAGATTGGTCGATGAAGACTCCACTAGTTCAGTGAACAACAATCAAGCTAAGGAAGACACAACCTTGATGATTAGGAGAATCATATATCATAGAGAACAAGAGAAGGAAGCAATGCTGATGCAGGAGCATCCTAGGTGTAAGAGCAATCTTGCATCACCCAAAAATATTTTTGTTTTTGTATTCAATAAGGGCTATCTTGTGTAGAGCTGCTATTTATGGAAACTTTCTATTTTTAGTAAGGTAGTCATCCGATCTCGGAATGTTCTGATTTCTTCCCTGGAGGTTCATTTTGGTCATATCAGTCTGCCAATAAAGTTTCATTGACAAATCAAGTCTAGCTTTGTAGATATTGAAGATTTTTGGTATTGGCAACAGGGTACAGAAACTTTGAACTCAATTTTGAAGGCTTTAGAGGCACCAATTGAGGTCAAAAATTTGGGTGATAGGAGCTTGTGTGAGTCAGACCTATAGAGCACTTCGTGGCCTTTCTACAATGGGGTCATAATAGTCAATCGGGTCAACTGGCGATGACTTATGGTCTTCGGAAGTTGGGTCACCTGAAATGGCAGAAAATGATTTTCCTTCAAAAATTTTGTTTGGGTTTCAAAAGTTATTTTGAGCCGACTTTGATGTAATAAATTGTAAAATAAAATAATTCTAAGTTTGGTCGGCCTTGTTGGCTAAAATTCTGGAACCTTCCCAAGTGGTGGAAAATTGCCTATATAAGGAAGGCTATAGTGTTGTCTTAGGCAGTGGGGGACAGTTTTGGGTAGTAGATCTGGGTAATAATTTGAGGCTTTGTCCTATATAATATTGTAAGGGAATGCCCATGTGGCTTTGCATATTGTAATTCTAAAAGTTTGTAATTCCACATTTGTGGAGATAATAAGAAGCCCATTTTTTGTTCTTGCATATTATTGTTGTTTCTCTATTTTTGTTATGTGTTTGTGGTATTAAGGGGAGCATCCTTCATCAAATGCATATGAAGAATTTGTTTATAACCAAATGTATGGTACAAGACAAGGTGTTTAATGTTGTTATAGATAGTGGCAATTCTGATAATCTTTCTTCACAGGAGCTTGTGGACAAATTGATGTTGCAGTGATTGAAACATCCTAAACCATATCATATTGCATGGATACAAGATGAACAAAGGGTACTAGTAAGTGAAAAATGCCTCGTTAAATTCAAGATTGGGAAGTATTATGATGAGATTTTGTGTTATATTATGCCTATGGATGTATGTTATCTCCCTTTGGGTAGGGAATGGAAGTATGTTAGGCAAGCTATGCATGACGGTAGGAGGAATTTTTACACTATTATCACCAATGGGATGAAAAAAAACTTGTTACCTTTAGAGGAACCTCTTAAGATTGAAGTATGCACTAGTTCAAGGATTTGTCTAGTGGATGGGAGGAAGTTTTTGGATGGCATGAGGCATAACAATGTTTGTTTTGCATTAATATCTAAAGAGTCTAAGGAGAAAGTCTTGGTGGAGGAACATCCTGAGGAAATCACTAAATTTTTGAATGAGTACATTGACATCATATTAGATAATGTTCCTAAGGGGTTACCATTGGTGAGAAGTATTACTCATTGTATGGATTTGATACTAGGGGCTAGTCTTCCTAATAAATAAGCTTATAGAATGACACCGGGAGAGAATGAAGAACTCAATAGGAAAGTGCAAGATTTTTTGCAAAGAGGGTTGACCAGAGAAAGTCTGAGTCCATGTGCAGTACTTGCAGTGTTAGAACCTAAGAAAGATGGACAATGGAGGATGTGTGTTGATTCAAGAGCTATCAACCAGATTATATAATTAAGTATTGGTTTCCTTTGCCAAGGATGGATGATTTGATAGATTATTTGAGTGGAGCTAAGTATTTCACCAAGATAGAATTGAAGAGTGGATATCATCATAATCGAATCATAGAAGGAGATGAGAGAAAAATTGTATTTAAGACAAATGAAGATTTGTATGAGTGGTTGGCAATGCCTTTTGGATGGTCTAATGCACCGAATACTTTCATGAGGTTAATGAATGAAGTTTTGAAGGAATTCTTGGGTAAGTATATCATTGTGTATTTGGATGATACCTAGATTTTTAGTTAAATAAAAGAGGAACATTTGTTGCATGTTAGGAAAGTATTGCATAGGTTGAGAGAAGAGAATTTGTTGATAAACATCAAAAAGTGTGTTTTAATGAAAGAGGAGTTGGTATATTTGAGGTTTGTGATATGTACAAAAGGATTGAAGATGGATCATGAGAAAGTGAAATCCATTGTTGAGTGGCCTATACCGAGGACAATTGGAGAGGTAAGATCATTTCATGGGTTAGCTAGTTTCTACCGAAAGTTCATTAGGAACTTTAGTCCAATATGTGGACCAGTGACTAAAACTATGAGAGGAGATAGGAAGGAGTTCAAATGGATGCATGTAGCACAAAGGGTATTTGTACTGTTGAAGAAGAAGGTGAGTACACAATAGGTATTATCTTTACCTAATCTCAGTAAAGTATTCCAAGTAGACTATGATGCTAGTGGAAATCCAATTGGAGTTGTCTTGACTCAAGAAGGGAGACATGTTCCTTACTTTAGTGAGAAGTTGAATGATGCTAAAAGAAGGTATTTACTGTATGATTAGGAATTTTATGCTATAATTCAAGCTTTGAAGAAATGGAGACATTTTTTTTTACCTTGGGAGTTTGTACTATATATTGATCATTAAGCATTGAAGTATTTGAGCATCCAAGGTAAGTTGAATTAGAGACATATGATATGGGTAGAGTTCATGCAGAACTATACATTTGTGTTGAAAAATATTTGAGTGGTGTGGCAAATAAAGTTGTTGATGCTTTGAGTAGGAGGAGGACTTTTTTAACTGAACTGAAGATTGCAGTATTGGGTTTTGATGAGTTGAAGGTATTATAAGAGGGAGATCCATATTTCAGTGAACCTTGGAAGGCTTGTAAAGAACCTATTGTTGTTGGTAGGAGTAAGTGGTTGGGTTACTTCATTTAGGATAGAATGATATTTAGGGATAGTCAATTATGTATACCTAGAAGTTCTATGAAGGATAATCTAATTAAGGAGAAACATAGTGGCGGTTTAGCAGGACAGTAGCCTTAGTGAGCGAGAATTACTTTTGGCCACAAATTCAGAAGGATATGAGGAGTTATGTTCAGAGTTGTAAGGTATGTCAAGTTGCCTAAGGTATGTCAAGTTGCCAAAGGTAGTAGTCAAAATGTGGAATTGTATACACCTTTGACAGTGTCGGTCAGACCTTGGGAGGGTGATTTTCATAAGATTATTTGGTTGTAGTTTGGCTAGGGTTTGTAAGGGATTTCTGATCATAATCAAGCATGTAAGACTGCATGTTGCAGATCTGTTGTAATTGATTTTCTGAGAATAATCAAAGATTGATCTTTCATTTCTTTGCTATCTTTGCTATTGTTTCTATTGTGTTGGTGTTGGCTACAAGGTTGGACTAATCTCTTATGATTTCTCCATCCTTGACTATGTCACTTTTCCATGAAGGAAAAAGGGTATAAAAAAAATACCAATAATAAAAAATGTAAAAACTTCAATTACCTTCAAGGTAAAATATCCTTGTACTTCTCTTTGAGTTCTGGATGGAAAGAGTTCCAATAAATGATTGAAGAAAGAATCATATCAATATTTGTAATGGAAGAGTGACAAAGACCAAAATACGATCAAGTATATTATTGAAATTCTGAAAGCCATGATAGTATAAGTCAACAAAAGCATGTTGACATCAAGAACAACTAGTAGAGAGTATGTTCACAACATTCTCCTTCATTAATGACAAACTTTCCAACACATCTACACGAGAGATTCTCAATTCAAAGTTCATTTTGATGAATTCTAACCACTTACTATTTATTATCTCCCTATGAGGATGGTGCCAATGTAAAAGATCATGGATGAAAATTGTTAAGAAAGATAGTGTCAGTGATTATTTTGTTTGGGGTTTGAAAGTTGAAGTGAAATATTAACTTCAATCATTATTTTCTAATGATACATACTTCAATGTTATTAAAATATAGAATACCAAATTTTCAATGGAACACTATAAAATGAAATGTACAACAATGCAATGTTTAAGAAATCCTTGAATATGCATAAATTATGTAATAACAACATACAGTGAGAGCTCTTTCCTACTAAATTATAGGCTTTCGTATTTTTTGTGGACATACCATACAACCATTAAGGCCTCCATGCACAAATATTAGTCCCCTTTCACAATAACTACTCAAAGGCCATCATTTACATAAAAAGTTATCCTATATTGTCATTATTACACATAAGCTTAAATAATTACTTTAAACTCATAACTCACATATATAAATATATTAAAATTCTCCCAACCAAAATTTACTTTTAATAACCTCTTCTAATTTGGATCAATAATATATATACTATCATATATTATTTCTAAATGCATGGTTCCTAAATCCTCTCTCCATATAGGGGAAGTGTACTAGTAGTCGTTATAGCTAACTTTACACACTTGTAGAGCCTAAACTATACATTGAATTTCGACGGGTTTTTTTTGTTATTGTCTTTATATGTGACTTAGCTTCTTAAAAAATATTTTTTGGCTTCTGGGTATTAAGAAGCTTTCTTTAGAATTTGTTAAGCACTTTGAAAATGTGAAAATGTGATCATTTCAAAATGTTGTCAAATACCTAATTAGAAATCCTCCAATAATTATGCACTCAAAATTGCTAATAGCTATGAACAAAAGTCCTAATTATAGTACATAAATATGTCAATTATGAACCAAAAGTTAAATAATAATCATCTATAAGTCAGTATAAAACTTTTCAAGAAGCTTTTAGTTAAAATATTTTTGACTCCTTGTAAATTAGCAATTTTGGAAGGTTGAATATATAAATAAAAAGGGGGGGAGACTATTAAAATGTGCTCCACTAATGTTATCCTTCACCTATACTAAACCAAAAGAAAAAATAATCCACACCAATGCACGACTCTTAATCCTTTCCCATATAAACTAAACCAAGAAATCCATCATTACCTACACCAAAACCAACAATCCTTGGACCATTACACCGAATGCCTGACTACCCCGAGATCAGCTTCCCCCTTGGGAAATGTTGGTTGAAAAATATCATCCACAAAAAAATGGTCAAAAGTATACGTGCATAAACATGAAAACAATTAAGAACGTCCAATCATGCATTTCAAGCCACAAATCCTCACTTCAAATCTCATCAATTTCCAATCTCGAAGCTCTGATGACATGTGACACGAATGTCACAAAAGTTGAAGGGACAGGATAAATCAAAAACTAGAAAGTTTGTCACTACCAAAAAGAATTGCCTTGCTCAAAAATTTCCTGTCAGCCATTCTGTACTAACAGTGTACATCAACTCCAAACTCCAATGCCCCCTGAAATGCATTCCAGGCTCCCCAGGATGAATCCTCACCTTACATCAATCCAGTGGAACCCAAACCCACACTCAGACTCCATGTTTTAACCCACATTCCGGAGGGACCCATGATTAGAGTGTAATGTCTACACTGTGGCTCGCAAATCTTCACATGTTTGATTTGAACAAGCATTTCAGTCAAAAAAGGTGGTCCATCATTCCATGCCCTTTGCTTTGCTCTGCTCTCTCCTGTCGAGATCCCCATTTTAATGAACTACGATAAGACCTGGAGATTAGAATACCGTAAGCCGTATACCCGAGACTGGTTTGTGAATAATTAGGGTTAGGGCGTTATGCTGACGTAATAGTGTCCTATATAACGTGTAAGTGTATTGTCTTGTATTGATTGGCCCCGTGCATGAACTTGGAAGAACGTGCAATGGCGAAAAAGAGCAACCGTCAAAAAAACCATCTCCAACTTTTTGGTTTTCCTGTTGTTTGGAGAGGATGTCTTAGTACAGAGAAGAGTGTACAGAGCACAGTAATTTGGTGTCACTGTATAGTTTTGTTTATGTCCAGACCCATGATGGATTGAATGGGAATTCTGGTACAACTTGTCTTGCTCCTCCATATTTTTGTCATTATTTTGTCGTCCGAATCCCGATTTTGGGTAGTATGATCTTTTATCTTCGGTGGGCGTTTGTGTCGTGGACAAAGGAGGCAAAACACTAACTTTGCCAATTTAGGGTACATTATTGGGTGGCGGGCAAAGAGAAGATGGGGTGAGTACATGTTGCGCTTGCGGCCATGTGAATGGGAATTGAGCTTTGCCTTGCTCTCCCTCAGCACGTGGTCTAACACGTTCTCGTGTTGCAGGGGCCACATGGCTTACTTGCTCCGCTTCCCACTTCTGCATAGATCTGCTCAAGCACGCAACTATTATTATGTTGAGAAAGTAGAAGTAGGAGGATGGACAGTGAAGGGTGTTTTTGGAGTTATCAGTGGTTTCTTGGCCATGGGTGTTTGTGTATGATTTGATGTTAGGGGGAGAAGTATCAGTATTCGTTATAGCTAATTTTATCTAATCATATATTTTAAATGTCATAGTAGATTTTGGCAGTTTTTTTGTTGTCGTCTTTGTAGTGACAACATACATTGTAGGGTCTGTTATACACAAAAGATCAAAAAGTGGTCATTTCAAAGTGCTGCCTGTTATACACGGAAGATCAAAAAGTGGTCATTTCAAAGTGGTCATTTAGATGATTTTTTTGTTTTTGTTTTTGTACGCAACTTAACTGACAAATGTTTTGGGTTCTCGATAGTGACGACACACATTGTGGGGTCTGTTATACACCCAAGATAAAAAAAAAAAGAGGTCATTTCAAAGTGTTCCTGATATGTCCTACTATCCGTGCACTACAACTTCCTAAAAAAATGTTAATACTTATGCACAAAGTTGTTCAAAATTTTGTGAATACTTATGCACAAATGCCCTAATAATTGTTCAAAAATTGGTCAATACTTTGCACAAATGTTGGAGTAGTTGTTCAATTTTTTTCACTAATGGGGTACAAGTGGGCGGCTATTTGTATACGATATATTTATTAATGGGCTTTTAGTTATCATTTTTAGGTTTCTTTAGAGATAATAATTATGGGGTTGGGTGAGCAAGGAGTGAACAATGATTAGAACATGGGCTGCAACTAGTCTTCTTCCCCTATATTGGTTCATTGATCATGGGCATTTGTTATTGTATTTAATTTGGATTTATATTGGTTCATTAATGATGGTTGTTTGTTAGCATATAATTTGGGCTTTAAATTGGTTCATTGGCAATGCATATTTGTTAGTATATAATTTGGGTTTAGATTTGGATTTTATATTGGTTCATTAGTGATGGATGTTTGTCAATATATAATTTGGGTTTAGATTAGTTCATTGAAGCTAAGCATTTATTAGTATATATGTAGATTTCCATCACACCAAAAGCACATACTAGTGGTAGAGAGGGATCTCACCATGGATATAGTTGCTACACCAACACCCCCCCCCCCCCACACACACACATTGGAGCCAAATACAACCACACATCATGTGGAAATCACACCCACTACGTACCATGTCAATAAGTCGAGCTTGTGTGGATGAAGGGTCTAGGGCTTGAGGGACTTGAACCGATGACTTGCACTCTGATACCATGTAGATTTTGCCATCACACCAAAAATAGGTACTGGTGGTGGAGAGGGATCTCATCGTGGATATATCGCTACACCAACAATATAATTTGGGTTTAAATTAGTTCATTGGTGATGGGTATTTGTCAATATATAGTTAGGCCCTAATTAGCTCATTGACAATGTGTGTTTGTTAGTATATTATTTGGGTTTAGATTGGTTTATTTGGGATGGTTTTTTTCAATATATAATTTGAGCTTACATTGGTTCATCAGTGAATGGTGTTTGTCAGTATATAATTTGAGTTTAGAGTAGTTCATTGGTGATGGGTGTTTCATCAGTGTATAATTTGGATTTAGATTGGTTCATTGGTGATGAGGGTTTGTTAGTGAATGATGCAGGGACTTTCAATAGTCATAAATTTTGACTCAGTTGTTCGTTTGGATTGAAATTTCATAAGCAAATGTATCTTCAAGAGTTCTCAAAACTACCAATGAATCTATTTAATTGGACCAAATCTTGACACATTTAGGAGGTCAAATTTCATCATATGAGGCCTTAAAAATAACTTTTACTAATTTTTTTTTATTATTGTCTAGTTTTGTTTTTGTTTTTAGTAGCTTTCTTTTTATACATGTAGTTTCTTAGCAAGGTGACGAGCGATGTCAATTGAGATAACTCTAAATAATTATAAACTTTGGTAGTTTTGGGGATAGTTTTATAAATTACCAAAAATGACAAAAAAAAACAAACTTTATGAAAATTTGCCAAAAATGGTAAATTTTTTAATGGTAGTTAAATTGATGTGTTCTCTCATTGTAGTGGGAGCGTAGTTTGGAGAATAATGAAGAAACATTGAATTCTAAATCTTACTGTGTTTCTTGAACTTGCACTTATGATTTATGTTAATGGTTAAAAATCTGGTTACATCATTTGGTATTAGAGACGGAAGATGGCTAGGAGAGGATGAGGAAGAGGTATTACATATAGATGCATAGAGACATGCAATTACTCTAGAGACAAGTAGTAGATCTTACAAAAATGGTGGAACATTGAGGAATACGAAAAAGAGGAGATGATTCAAATGACGAAGTAAGCCATGGAAGAGGAGGTGAACAACATGAAAAAGCCAAAGAAGAGGAAAAGCAATTAAATGAGCTATCATTTGAGGAAAGGTTTCTCGGGGAATTAGAAGGAATAAATGATGTAGTCAAAGTTGAAGTATCATATTATGTAGGTAGTCTTAAACCAAAGGAGTTGATATATCGGCTAAACAACATGGGGAAGTTCTTTGAATGGAAGCATATGACAGAGGAAAATAAAGTAAATTTTGCATGCACAATGTTAAAAGGGCATGTGATGATCTGGCGTGATCACTTATAGAAAGAAAGAACCCAAAAGGGAAAGGAGAAGATAAGAACTTGGGAATATATGGAGAAGAAATTAAAAGAGGGTTTTCTTCCTATAGATTATACACGAACCCTTTTTTGAAGGTTTTAAAATCTATCTACCATAGAAGATTATACAAGTAAGCTCTACAAATTTTCCATTTGTGTGGACCCCCAATAAAATGGTGAATAGATGGCTACAAGGTATGTTAATAATGGCCTAAAGTTTTCTATCCAAGATGATTTGAGCATGCATAGGGTTAGTAGTATGGAAGAGGCATACCATCTTGCCTTAAAGGTAGAAGAAAAAGAAAATTCAACATTATTTTCAAAGAAATAGAGGAGCTTGAAGGGGTACATCATCCCCATCACATGGTGGATCTGATTATACGTAGACAAAATAAACCCAGGGAACATAGAAACAACTGTTGGAGATTTTCCAGTAAGCTAGTGTTGACTGTATGTTTGTCATTGATGACAACATATGGTAAGTAGTGTGCATTGTAGTTATATGTAGTGAGCCTTGAGCATATATTGTATGGATATGTTATCGGTATGATATCATAGACACAAAGGTTGATTATGATTACAGACAGTTGTGCAGTTGTTTGTAACATCAGTGTTCTTGACAGTGTTGCAAGTAGAGTTATGTATGTAATTCACAGTATGGTTACTATGGAGCCTTTCACGTTTATTTTTGTGTTGTAGACATAATAATGAAGTTATGTTCATAGACACAGAGTTAGTTGTGCAGTTGAAGTTGAGTTATGATGTTTCTATTAGCCAGTCACAGTTTCATGAGATTATTTGTTGAGAGTCGAAAGTGTTTATATTGTTTCAGTAGTTGCACCTATCATTATGGTATGTGTGTTTGGTTATGAGCTAAGGTTGTTTGGTTAAGAGCGCATAATGCATTTCAGCTTGAGTGTAAAGTTTGAGTTAATTTGGTGGAGCCAATAGTGTGAAGCAATGCATCCACTCATATTGGGTTGCGCGGTCCTATTTGTGTTGCATGGTGAGTACAGCCGTTGGAGATGTTGTTGGAGAGTTGTATTGTTTCACTAATATGATTTCAAGAAGGTCCTAATAGGCTAACTTGATTATATCTTTTGGAGAAGGCTACTTATAGCCGGTCAGTTGTGATTGTTGATTGTCAATGATGGAAGGAGAATAAGAAAGTGTGAAAGTATTGAGCCAGTAAAGCCATATGAATCATCAGTTGAAGATCTATGTGAAGAAGCAGAGAGTGTATGCTATTCATTGGAACTGATCAAGACAACAAGTCTAATTCATAGTTCACCAAGATCCAGATATAGTGTGTATTTGTTGTGCAAAAGGTTGCAGCCTTCACCATTTGAGCAGTGTGCTCCCGGGTAGTGTGTCCTCACCTTTAACAAGGTTATTTGTAAAATACTCCTAACAGGGTCCGACCTTTGACTAGGTCATTTTACTTCATGTATTGTAAAGATCAACTCCTAACATGGTTGTAAGATCTTCTAACATGGATCATTATACTCTAGTGTAGTTTAGAGTGGGTGCTAGTTCCCACCAAGATTTTTACCTATTTTGGGTTTCCCCCTAACCAAAATTCTTGTGTTGTGTTAAGAGTTATTTTGTTGTGTTTATGCTTAATGTTCTTTTGTACTAATTTGGATAAAGAATTGAATCTTGTAGATAACTTATTCACCCCCCACCCTCTCAGTTATCTCTTGGGACTATTTCTAACAACAACAAGATACTCACCAAATTCAATCAAATCAATAGAGGAAGGGGATTTTAGAAAAGTATAGGTTCTAGTAGCAATAGAGGATGGGAAGGCCAAAGAAGACCTTTCACTTGCTTTAGGTGTGGTGCAGAAGGCCACATAGAATTTGAGTGTTCAAATTATAACATGTGAGATATGAATCAAGAAGGACCATCCAAGTTGAACCTAGCTCAAGGTGAGAATGAAGGAGCATAAGAGGAGGTATCTTGAGATGTAGGAGAAAGTCTCACAATGAGAAGGACAATGGTAATTCTAGCAAAAGAGAAAGCACAAGAAAAGGGTCTTGATGATTCGTGGCTAAGAACCAACATATTCACATAAGATGTACTTAAGGTGGAAAGGTATGTCAAATAATTATTTATGGAGATAGTTGTAAAAATATGGTTTCTAGAGAAATAGGAGATAACCTAAATTTGTAGTGTGAAAAGCATCATTTCCCCTACCGTATTGTGTGGTTCAAAAAGGGGAATTAAGTTACTGTAGATAAGAGGTGTCTTATTAAATTTTCCATCAAAAAGGTCTACAAGGATGAGGTATGGTGTAATATTATTCCAATGGATGCATGCCATGTCTTGCTAGGAAGGCCCTAGTAGTATGATAGGGAACTTATTCATGATGGAGAGAAAAATGCATACACCTTTTGGAAGGATGGATCTAAAGTAATTTGGTTGCCTCTTAAGGATGATGGAAAGGGTGATAATATGTTGTTTGGAAGAGAACTTGTCAAACAACTAAAGGTAACAAGGTGTTTTTATGCCTTAGTGTTAACTGAGGGAGAGATTGCTGGCATAATGGTCAGTGCTCCCCTCGAGATTTGTGACACAACTTCACCGCCTCCTATGTATTCTATAAATCTAGTGGTTGTATCAAACATTAACAGGTCAATATTTTGGTGTAACAAAAACCACTACTTGTAACCAATATATAAAGAAGAAGGTCACTAAATCTCGTATATATTGGCATTGCCAGATTTTTTATAAAGTTTTTGACGTGGAGTGTGATGCTTCACATGTGGGTATTGGAGTTCATGTACATTGTCAAGGAAGTAAGCCCATTACCTTTTTAATTAAAAATTTGAATGAAGTGTGGAACAATCATTCAACTTATGATATCGAATTCTATGTGATTGTACAAGCTTTGAGACATTGGAAACATTACCTAGTGCCCAAGGATTTTGTTTTGTTTACAGACCGTATTGCATTAAAATACATGAACACACAAAAGATATTGAATAGTAGACATGAAAAAATAGTTTCTTTTTTTGTAATAGATTAAATTTGCACCTTTGTGTAAATTACCATTTAGCATTACCCCCACCTTTTCCTAAGATTTAAAAATCCATGTCATCCACTAGTACTCACTCATCATTCCTTCTCACCTTCCAGTTCATAATCTTGGCCACACAATCTATCAAGCATAGGATGCATGTGTGTCCCAAACGAGTCCGAGTAGGACACAATCATTTATGAATCTAAATATGTTTAAATTTTATTGAAGCATTACAAACTACCACCCTGCAGTTGTAACACTAAAATCCTCCACCCACTAATGAAAGAGTTCAAATTTGGTCATTATAAGTAGAGTTTGAAGCTTCATTTGGTCTTCTTCTGGGCAATTTTCTCTCATACACTTATCATTCTCAAGCTGCACTCACTCTCTTTCATGATTTTGGAGCTCCACATTCAAGCTCTATCAATAGGTTTTCAAATTAGCTCTTGGTCTTGGAAGCTCCCATCTTGGCTCACACATTCGGTCTTCATTTTGCGTGTTGAGGGGAGCTCACTTCCTTCACTTGTTTTGTGTCTTTTGAGCATATCATACTATCTCTATCATCTTCTTATAATTTTTTCATTATATATCATTTATATCTGTCTATCTATCACCAATTTTGTGTCTCACCTGTTGTGGAGGTGCAAACACCAAAGAAAGGACTTGACTTGGGTAGGTCTCTAAATAGCCTCAACATTTTTCTCATCTTCGTGTGTGTAGGTGTTGTGGAGATATAACTTCAATGTACCAAATTCATCAAAAATTGAAAAGGGTATCATCATATCCCATCCTTTGGGATTTTCATATGTTAAACATACCATATCATCATATTTAGTTTTTTGTTATCTAGCTTAGATAGATTTTATTGGTTTAGTTTACTTTCTAGTTTCTTTTGATTACAGTCTTCGCACACTATCTATACTGTATGTTAGCATGTCATGTTGTCGTTTACGACTGCATTGGCATCTAGGATAGTGAGCTTACAGAGTTCAATGTTTTTTTTCCTTAATTAGTTCTTCCAATTTCAATAATCTAAATATTTTTGCATGTTAGCTTGCTTAAAAGTTATTTATATTTTCATCTATTTGAGCATATTGTTAGCTTTAATTATGTTTAAATATCTATTCACATAAAAATACTTTAGATTAATTAAAACTCTCTCTCTCTCTCTCTCCACATTTGATCCCCCTAATTTTGCATGCTATTTGAGGTGAGGTGGTGCAAGGAAAAGTTCATCCCTTGAGACTTTAACTAATCTCTAGGTAAATGCACTTTTTCCTTCTCCACATGTCTACAAGGCTATACTTTTGTTTTAAAGCATAAATCAAGGAAACAAAACTAAGTTCCAGATGTCTTAAGTTGGTGTGTAGTTATTTTAACCACCATGAAAACTAAGGTAATTGGCTTTGATGCAATCAAATATTTGTATGAAGCTGACAATGATTTTTTGGAAATTATGGACCAATTGAAAAATTTAGTACCTAGGAAAATGTAGAACATTCAAGGTGAATATCTTATATGTGATGGCTATCTAAATTCAAAGGGAAATAGTTATGCATTCTTGTTGGCTCTATGAGATAAAATATTATCAAGGAGTTTCATAACATTCATATGGCTGAACATTTTGGAAAGGATAAGACAATAGCTCTAGTAGTAGATAAATACTTCTGTCCAAAGATGAAACAAGACATAACCAAGTATGTGGAGAGGTGAAGAATTTGTCAAGTAGCTAAAGGAAACTTACATAATACAAGGTTGCATATGTCATTGTCAGTACCCATCTAGAACCATGGATAGATATGAGTATGGGCTTTGTATTGGGGTTGTCGAACCCACATAACAAGGTAATGATTCCATCTTTATTGTTGTTAATAGGTTCTAAAAAATGGCTCATTTTATTTCTTGCAAGAAAACTAGTGATGCTACTAGGGTGGAAAAATTATTCTTTCTAGAAATTGTTAGATTGCATGGTGTTCCAAAAACTATCACCTCTAATCAAGATACCAAGTTCCTATGCTTTTTTGGAGGACTTCATGGAAGAATATGGGGAAAAAGTTACAGTTTAGTAGTTCAGGTATCATCCTCAAATGAAGGATAAAATGCAGGTGGTCAATAAAAGTTTGGGTAGTCTATTAAGGTGCATTGTTGGAGAAAAAATGAAACAGTGGGATTCAACATTACCTAGGTATAATTTTCCTATAAAAATTCAATACATAGGTCAAAAGATAAATCATCATTTCAAGTTTTTTATGGTAGGAATCCTAAAGGTATTCTAGATTTAGCACAACTATCGCTGAGTGATAGAATCAATGATGATGGTGAAGCATTTGTAGAACACATTCGCTAGTTGTAGGAAGAAGTAAGACATACGTTATAGGAACGTAATGAGATGTACAAATCTTTAATAGATGTTGGTTGAAGACATTAGGTATTTAGTGCAAGTGATCTGGTGATGGTCTATCTATAAAAGGAGATGTTTCCTATAGGTACATATCATAAATTAAAATATAATAAAATTGGTCTGGGAAAAATTCTCAAGAGAGTCAATTGCAATGCTTATTGTTAGATTAGGTGAAAAACCAATCTCCCAAGAACACCTGCATGCATAACCCTGTCACATGGAAGAAGCAACGAACAGAAACAAGAAAAATCTATGGAGGCCAAAAAGCCAGAGACATCATACGCACAATATTACAAATGATATTCAAATCTCTTAAGAAATACAGAGAGGTGAATCCTTATAAAAGGAATCACAAAACCCTAAAAGGGAAAACCCTAAAGAATAATAAGATGCCTAAGTCTAACTTAAGTGAAGAGAATAATAGACTAATAATTAAATAAATTAATTATTAGCTATAATATGACTACTCTAACACTTATGTGGTAGATTTATCAGCTGGTCTTATTTTTTCCCCTTTGTTTAGTGTCTCTAATTTATATACATTTCATGGTGAAGATTGTGCTACAAATAGTGAGAATTAAGTGAATTGGCAACAAACAATTCCCAACAAGAAAAAGGAAAAGATTGCACAGGTTTTAGATAAGAAAATTGTTCATACTTGCCAAGGTTAATACAATAGATATTTGGTATAGTAGGAAGGATTGCAACCAATAGACAACACATGGATTATTGATGCAGGAGCATCCTAGGATTCTTGGCAATCCTGTATCAACCAAAAATATGTTTGTCTTTGAAGGTAGATTGTTAGTTTTGATCTTGGTTTGGTGGAGTACTTGCTCGGTTTGGGGGACTGGTTTCTCAGTTTCAGTGTTTATCGGGGTGCTCAGTCTTTGAAGAACGCTCGATAACTAAAGGGGTCGGTTGCTTCTAGTGCTCGACAATAACTACATTTCTCGGTCATGCTTGGCATGGTCGGTTTCTGGTGCTCAGTTATTTCTCTGTTTCTCGGTGTTCTTGCTTACCTACTTGGTTTGTTTGGTTGGATCAGCTTGGCCGACTAGTTTCATTGATTTGGGTCATGCTCCTCGAGTTATGGATTGATCGTTGGACATGTGAGGACCTAGATTTGGTGTGTTGCATTCTTCTATGCGGATATGATGACCATTTGGGGCCATCTTTGAGAGTTTATTTTATTTGTAAGGCTATTTGAGAGTCGACTGATTTTTTTGCATTTAATATTTGTTTGTAGGGGTTAATTGTTTCATCAGCTGACTTGTGGCTAGGAATCAATATTTATAGGATGCTTGGGTAGTTGTTTAGGGGATCAAGGATATAGTTGGAAGGAAAAGTTAGTAGCTTGCGAGCTTAGGAACATGAAGATTGCTTGGAAGTTTGAGTACAAGTTTAGATCTCTCTTGGATGCCTACCAGTGTGCTGCATGTTGTAGACCTGGGCTAGCTAAATACTGATGTTGTAGAGAAGATTTGGATCCTGTGAGATCTTGTTGCTATTACTTTCTTTGTATGTAGCCGCAATCGGGAAGGCCTTACAGCCCGACATATTGCATGTAATCAATGATTTGATGAATAAAGACTTCTATTTTATTTCAGATCTGTTGTTGTTGTGTATTTTTGCTGCGTATTGGTTTGGCTACAAGGTCGGTTAGTCCTTAATTGGATCCACCAACCTTGACTGCATTAAGTGGATATCAGAGTGAAGTTTGTTCCTATTTGAGCAAAGTCTATTCTTGTTGGAGCCAAGTGGATCTTGTGTGTTCATGTCTGGATCTTGATTTGACAATGCCTTCAAGGGCAAATCACAAGATCTCAGAGGAAGAGGAAGCTACTGGAGAGTTCAGTCTTGATGATTTTAGGGCTTTGTAGAAATAAGTGCAAGACCTACAAGAAAAATTGAGAAAGAATAAGCCTACCTTGAAAGAGGATAGTGATGATGAATATGAGGAAGAAGATCATTTTGAAGAAGCTGTAGAAGAAGCTAGAGATCCTGAAGAGAATCGAATTCTGAAAGCTATGTCTAAGATTGGGAAAAGACCTAGGATTGAAGTCTCTGCATTCGCTGGAAGCCTTAGGCCAGAAGAATTGATTGATTGGATCAATGAGATTGATAAGTACTTTGAGTATGAAGAAATAGAAGATCCTGATAGAGTTAGATTTGCAAAGACTAAGTTGAAGGGTCATACAAATATCTGGTGGAGAGAAGTTTAGTTGGAAAGAGGTAGGAGAGGAAAAGAAAAGGTCACTAAGTGGAACTGAATGGTTGACAAGTTGAAGAACCAATTCATTCTAGTGGATTATGAATTGGACATGTTTAAGAAGATGCAAGCTTTGAAGCAGACTAACAAATCAGTATAGGAGTATACCGAGGAGTTTTACAGAATCCTGATTAGGACTGGTCATTCTAAATTTGATAAAAAGAAGGTTACTAGGTATGTCTACGGTTTGAGACCTAGTATTCAAGAAGAGCTACTTACTGTTCGGATGACAACAATAGGAGATGCTTATCAGATGGCATTGAAGATTGAAGAGAAGTTAAATAAAAAGTTTGAGGGAAGAAAAAACTATAGGAACCGAGGTGGTAAAACTGGTGAAGCAGTTGATGAAAGTAATGTGACAGAGAATCCTAAGTCTAATGTGGGATCTAGCAGTGGTCAAGTTACTAAGAACAGTGGATAGAGAGGAAGGTGGAAGAATGAGTTCACCGATACTTGTTATAACTGTGGTGAAGCTAGTCACAAAAGTTTTCAATGTCCTAAGAAAAGAGTTGCACTGATTGCTGACTAAGATATTATGGATGTTGCAGAAAAAGGTGAGACACTTATCACTAGGAGATTAGCTGCATGTGTCCAAGAACCAGTGCAAAGAAGGAATTTGTTCAGAACCAGATGTAAGTGCAAAAATAAGGTATGTAATGTCATAGTTGATGGTGGCAGTTCTAAGAACTTTGTTTCAGAAGAGATGGTTAGTAAGTTGAATTTGGAAAGAAGGAAACATCCTAATCCTTATCAAATTAGTTGGATACAAGATGTGTCTAAGGTTAGGATTGAAGAACAATGCTTGGTTAATTTTCAAATTGGATCTTACCAAGATCAGATATTGTGTGATGCATTGCCTATGGATGCTTGTCATCTATTGCTCGGTAGACCTTGGCAATTTGACAGAAATGTTTTGTTTGATGGTCGTGCTAACAGCTATGTGGTTAGGCATGAAGGAGCTTGGCATAAGCTGATACCTTTATGGGAAATAGGGGTTAAGGGATGTGGAGTTATCAGGTGTTGTCCATGTGACAGTGACAGACCTCAAGGGCAAGGGTTGATGAACCTATTCCTGCAAAGTCTAGTTTGAAGGAGGAGAATGATATATTTAAAGAGTTTGTTGAGATTAAGAGGCAGATGATTTTTTTGACTGAGATGGTACATCAGATGATGACATTTATGACACAAAGAGATGCAGATGATATTGAGTTGATTGAGGAGTTTGGAGAAGATGAACCTTACCAAGGCACTGATGTGATCGGTAGTGGTCAGAGTCGGTTGTTATCAGTTGCCGACCAGAAGGATAAGAAACGTGGAAAGAAGAAGAACTTGTTGCAAGGAGAGATGAATAAAGTAAAGACTACTTGGGATGAAGGACAAGAGGAGATATGGGTTAAGAATAGATTTGGCATACCTATTCTGATTCCCTCGAGACATTCTTGATTTCCTTATGAGAAAATCTTTCTTACCTGGGGTGTCTGATGCAGGAGCATCCTAGGAATCTTGGCAATCCCGTATCAACCAAAAATAAGTTTGTCTTTGAAGGTAGATTGTTAGTTTTGATCTTGGTTTGGTGGAGTACTTGCTCGGTTTGGGGGACTGGATGCTTGGTTTCAGTGTTTACTGGGGTGCTCAGTCTTTAAAGAATGCTTGGTAACTAAAGGCGTCGATTTCTTCTGGCACTTGATGATAACTACATTGCTCAGTCATGCTTGGCGTGGTCAATTTTTGGCGCTTGGTTATTGCTCTGTTGCTCGGTGTTCTTTCTTACCGACTTGTTTTTTTGGTTGGATCGGCTTGGCCGACTGGTTCCGTTGATTTGGGTCGTGCTCCTTGAGTTATGGATTGACCGTTGGACGTGTGAGGACCTAGATCTGACATGTTGCATTCTTCTATACATATTTGATGACCGTTTGGGGCCATCTTTGAGAGTTTATGTTATTTGTAAGGCTATTTGAGAGTCGACTGATGTTTTTGCATTTAATATTTGTTTATAGGGGTTAATTGTTTCATCAGCCGACTTGTGGCTAGGAATCAATATTAATAGGATGCTTGGGTAGTTGTTTAGGGGATCAAGGAGATAGCTGGAAGGAACAGTTAGTAGCCTGCGAGCTTAGGAACAGGAAGATTTCTTGGAAGTTTGAGTACAAGTTTAGATCTCTCCTGGATGCCTACTAGGGTGTTGCGTGTTGTAGACCTGGGCTAGTTGAATACTGATGTTGTAGAGAAGATTTGGATCCTGCGAGATCTTGTATACTGTTACTTGCTTTGTATCTCATTGCAATGTATCTCATTGCAACCAGGAAGGCCTTATAGCCCAGCACATTGCATGTAATCAATGATTTTATGAATAAAGACTTTTGTTTTATTTCAGATCTGTTGTTGTTGTGTATTTGCACTGCATATTGGTTTGGCTGCAAGGTTGGTCAATCCTTAATTGGATCCACCAACCTTGACTGCATTAATTATAGAGTGAGAATTGAAGATGATTGATTATTCTAAATGGCAGTAGTTTGAGGATAGCAAATTGTAGGAGTTGTGTTCTTTTCAACTAGAGGAGAATGATGGAGAGACTTCCGACGGTCATAACTTTTGACTCGGTTGTTAGTTTGGGCTGAAATTTTACAAAAAATGAGTCTTTAAGAGTTCTCAAATCTACCAACAGAATCTACTCGAGTGGTCTAGATCTCAACACATTTCTAGGGCCAAATTCTATCATATGAGGCCTCAAAAACAAATTTTTTATAGGGTTTTTTTTTTCTTTCATAATTTTCTTTTTATGTATGTAGTTGCTTAGAAATTTGATGGGTGATGTCACTCAAGATAACTCTAAATAATAGAATTTTTTTTGTAATTTCTGGGATAGTTTTAAAAATTACCAAAAATGGCAAAAAATAGATTTTGTGAAAATTTACCAAAATAGTTATTTTTGGATGGTAGTTAAATTGGTGTTTTCTCTCATTATAGTGGGATAGTAGTTTGGAGAATAATGAAGCATTGAATTCTGAATTTTATTGTGTTTCTTGCTTGCACTAATGATTTTTGTTTACGATTAAGAATCTAGTTACATCATGATATAATCTCATGTTTCAAAAGTATATAATTTGGGTTTAGACTAGTTCATTGGTGATGAGCATTTGTCAATTTATGATTCGAGTTTAGATTGATTCACTGGTGATGGGTGTTTTCAATCTATAACTTGATTTTACATTGGTTCATTAGTGATGGTTTTTTGCCGTATGTAATTTTGGATTAGATTGTTTCATGGACAATGGGTGTTTGTTAGTATATAATTTGAGATTAGATTTGTTCATTGGTAATGGGTGTTTGTCAACCTATAATTTGGGGTTAGATTGGTTCATTGGTAATTGACATTTGTCTATATATAATTTGAGTTTAGATTGGATCATTGATGTTAGTGTTTGTTAGTATATAATTTGTGTTTGGATTGGTTCGTTAGTATTAGGTATTTGTTAGTATATCATTCAGGGTTATATTGATTAATTAAAAATGAGTGTTTCTCATTATATAAAAGAGTGTTCGTGTACAATTTCAATTTAAATTTTAAGGGTTGATGGGTACAATTTCTATGGTTGTTAGATAAGTGATTGGTGAAGAGTTATAGGAGAAAGGATTCGATAATTGTTGCACCTTAATTTCATACTTCTCAAAGTCACATCTAATGATTTAACATAGTTACTTGTAAATTTTTATAATTTATCAAAAACAAACCCCTCATATAAGCCCCTAGATATCTAGCTATTGACTATTGGAATCAATCTTTTTTTCCCAAAGAAAATACTTCAAAAATTTAAAATTTTAAAAAATTTAATGAGAACTCATAGTATAACAATTTTTCTGTTTGTTTGTTGTAATTAAAAATTTAAAAGTTCATGAAAGATGAAAAAGAATACAAGATTTATAGAGTAGTACTAGAAACTTTTCCATTGTATAATTTAAGTCATTTTCTCCACTTCAAAATTTTTAAATTTTAAATTATAACTGTACTATTTTATAAAAAGATTCTAAATAATGTCTTTTGACAATAAAAGTATAAAATATATAACTAATTACAATCTTATAATTTTAAAAATAATATATAATTTCAGTTACAGTGACAATTTTATGATTGAACAATGATATATAGTTTCAGTTACAATAACAGTTTTTAATTTTAAAGTAATCTCAACAACTTTATATTTAAATCATAAGACATTACTTCAAGTACAGTGACTACTTCATATTCAAACAATAGTCCATAACTTCAAGTACAGTGACAACTTTATATTCAAACAAGTCCATAACTTCAAGTACAGTGACAACTTTGTGATTAACCAATAATACAGAACTTCAATTGCAGTGACAGTTTTATAATCAAACAATAGTACATAACCTCAGTCTCTCCTGTATATCTACAACTGAACTTTCAAACCTCAAATTAAAGTACTCTATTGGAAGCTAATTAAAAAATTAAATCAAACCATGTTGTAAGCAATGTGGCAGGAAAAAGAGAAACTTTTTAAATATTCTGAATCATATTTTGAAATAGTTCAAACACAACTTACCTTTTTTTTTTCAAATTTGTTTATAGCAGTAGCTAATGTTTTTAGTAATGTGTGGGATGTCAGTGTGACAGTTCACATGCCATAATATATATTATCATCCTCCTCATATGAATGGAGCCTGCACATGTTTATGAAATATATGAGTGGTATCGTATATTTTTTAACTGCAACTCAATAACGCTGCAGTGATATACTGCTCCAAAGTAGGTAAGGCTGAATATGCATTTTAGAACTGGTTTCCACGCCATATTGTTTGTCATTTATGACTTACAAATTTTAGGTAGTTCTTTGGGAAGATAAAGAAATATCAAGGAACATTCTAGCTACAAACCCACAAACAAAACATATAATACTTAGAAATCTTTATCAAGATAATGAAATAACAGAAAGAACATGGTATCATAGCTGTGTTTGGTAAGGTATTGAATCACATTCCAAATCATTATACAATTGATTTTTTAAATTGTTTCATAAAGCATGTGATATTATTGGTTTTTTTTTCCTTTTTTTTCTTTTTATCAACTGTGATTAACTAAAATAATTTAGATGATTGGACTATAATAATTTTTTATTTTTTAAGAGTTTGGCTTACTAGTTATCACAATTTCTCATGAGCTAGTTTGTGGTTTTATTCTTTTAAAATTACTATACAATCAATCAATATCAATCAATATATATTTTGTTGATGATTTTTTTTCTTTCTTTAGTTGAGAATGAGGAAAATGTTAAACATACTTTGAATCGGCTTGATGTGTATATAAAATTTTGAGCATACAAATGAGCTGAATAAATTAATCTATTTACTCAAAATCAAATGCAATATTCAAGGTAAAGAAAAAGGTTAGCAAACATTAATGAAAACAAACAAAATTCTATAGAAAACAAACCCTTGTTGCACCATGCTATGCTGGTTGTGCCAAGGGTGATAATATGTGAGTGCTCTTACCAATAATATAGCAATGCATATCAAGATTTTCCAATGGCTTAGGATGGCATCCCATTTATAGAATATTGAATATAAAATTGGTTGGATAGGCTAAGAAGCAGATATCAAGGGCTCAAGTTGGCTTAGACCAATGAAAGGGTGAAAAGAGAGCATGTGTCCTATTTGTTTGATGGATGGAGAGAGATAAAAAATTGAAGTGGAATCTATGGTGGGGAATCCCCTTGGGAAGATTGGAGGGACAAGATGGAAAATGGGTACTTGATATCACCCTTGAGAGATGGACAAGTCCTTTGATTATCCATGTGACCATATCACATGTACAAAGACTACACCAAGTTGTACATGTAAGAATGTGCATGATTTGATGGGGGGTTTGACTATGATTAGTGTGTACACATGAGGAATTAAGGGTCTAAGTGATTTTATCTTACTTAATGAGAAGTGAATATTTATTTAATTTATGGGATGAGGATAGGGACTTAAGTAAATACTATTTAAAACCATTTACCTAAGGTAGACTGTAGTGTCCAAGGTTGATCAAATGATTTAGGTTAGTAATGGGATCAAGTGAATGCGATGATTACTGATTTTATTTATTAAATAATATTATATTATTTAATTAATAAGGAGATGAAGTTTGGATAATTAATTGAATAAATAAGTATTTGGTCAATCATTTATAGATGAAATGGCTAGGTTATTAAGCTAATTGATGACATTTCAATTTTAGGTATTATGTTTTTCTCCTCATTGAGATGGTGTTGAGAAGTACCATAATTTAAAGAAGAATACAACTAACTGGATAAGAATGTTTACTTGCTCCAGTCAGTCAAATGAGCAACTAAGAGGAAGGATGGTGTAGATTATGATACACCCTTGAGAGGAAAATGGGTTTGGTATAACATGGACATACTTTGAAAATTGACAAAAAGATACAAGGTAGAAAGATGTTACGAGATAGATGGTGAAAGAGATAAAGGTACAATGGAGGGGCATGAAATATTTAGTTATGCTATATTGGATTAAGAACTATTTATTTGATATAGCATAAGATGTTGTGTACCAACGTATAAGGAACTAAGGTGACAATATGTTCAATGAGTAAGAAAAATAAGTCATATGAAATCCTATTATGTAAAGAACCATGATATGAAATACATACATAATGTGTTCTAGGTAGGTTACAAGGATCAATATATATTCAATAAATGTGTTTTCAATGATGCCTTGGTGGTTCAATTGGTGTCAACTTGTTGGGGACGAGGATGCAATATTGATTAATGAAGAAGATTTGAGGGTTTATTAATTGATGAAGAAGATCTAAGGGTTGATTGCTTGATGAAGAAGATTTGAATGACTAATGAAGAACATTTGAAGGATTATGATTGATGAATTATTTAAGGACATTAAGTATTTGGCATTGAGTCTTTAGATGTTTTGATGATTATATTATGACAGTTTAAGGTATATTTACAAGATGGAAGTATGACTAGCTAAAAGATGCAGGAAATAGTATTTGAATACCTTATAGGAGAATGATTAGAATTCCTCCACATAATCTGACAACAGATTGTGGTTTTGGCTATAATGGCAATGCATTGTGAATATTGCACTATCATGTTTCCAGGTCCAGGCTAACTAATCATTTGACAAAGTTATGATGTGTTGTTAGCTGACAATAAGGATGGTTGTCAAGAAAGGATTGGACAGGATCATAGAATGCTCCACGTTGGTATTTTAGGGTATGTGGTTTGGTATACATGGTTAGATAATTTTTTTAGTGTTTCATCTCATAATCTTTTGATGGTTTTCTCTGCAAGTGAATATTTATTATCACAATGTGATACTTGTAATACCTCAAAAATGGGCTATAGGTTCATTAACCTCTTACATCATCAAATCGAATGAAATCGACATCAAAGTCCTAACCTAAGGCACATTTGCATATCAGTTTATCAAAAATTGATTTTATCCTAATTTTGCATCGGGGAATATTCCTAATTATCTTAATTATCTTTAATTGAATATTATTTGGCGGTACATCATATTTATCCTAAAATTTGATTAATTGAATATTTTGAATATTTAATTAATTGAGTTTAATACTACCACTTAATTATTTAATTAGATTTAATTCTAATTATTCTTAAATTATATTATTTAATTTTGACAATAAATTGAAATATCCTAAGAATAATTGATTAAATTCTTATTTAATTAATTAAATCCAGTTGTTAATATTTAATGATATAGTTTTTGATTAAGGTAAAAATAGGTTTTGAATGGGCCTCGAAACCATGTACATTCAATTTTTGGAGGGAACTATAACCCAGAGCTTGAAGATTGGAAGAATAAGCTCAGAACTAAATGAAACAACTGGGGAAAAGGATAAACCTTACAGCACCCCTCCAGCACATAAAGCCAGTAGAACTACCAGTAGCACAAAATCAACACTAAAACTGCAACCAAAAGACATAGACAGAGAAAGGCACAAGCAGCTGAAGCCAGAAGTGTAAAGTCGTCACTTTACAACACCATCAGATATCTAAGGTTTTCAAGCTCCCTAAACCGAACATAAGGGTTTTGATGGTTCCCATAACCAGAGTGGATTTTAACAACCAATAGAGCTGGCAGACAGACTAGTCCACCCTATTGGAACCAAACCAAAGAAGAAACAACAACTTAAACATTTGAGCAAGAAAATCTGCAGCTGCACCATAGCATTTAGGGTTTTGAATGGCTCCCCCAACCATTAACAAGGAAATGGGAATGAGGATGACTCCCCAAGCCACCAAATCATAATTTTCCAAGAAAAAGAAAACACCATCAAAGATTGCTGGCAAAAATAGGACTCTCCAGCAAAGGTCGAGCACAATAGGGTTTTGAAAGGCTCCCCCAACCTTTAACAAAAAGATGGGAATGAGGAAGACTCCCCAAGCCACTAGATCACAACCTGTCAGGAAAAAGATAAGATCGTCAAAGATCTCTAGCAGAAACAGAGCCCTCCAACAATGGCTGAGATCACCAACAATACTCCAACCCACCTCTTCCATCCAGCAACTAGCCACTTCAATAGGCAGAGCCTCCACCTCAGAAGGAGCTTCCACCTCTATAGAAAGTGGGAAAGAGGTGTTAAGAGGGAAAGGAACCTTCTCCTCAAAACAAGCTTCCACCTCAATAGGAAGCGGGATAGAGGAGTAATGAAGAGGAGAAACCATCAGCTACCACACAGGGCCACACCAAATGAACCATCACCACTCTCCCACAAAAATGAAAGGAGCTATGGAACCCAGAAAGAGGCCCACACGTGAGGGTCCCAGGAACAGGCCATCTCGATAGGATCCTAAAGGAGGACCCAAAGTAGCCGCTCACCATCACGAACCTTCTAAAGAAACAAGGGACGTCTCCTCTCCAAAATAAAGGGGAAAAGAACCCCCCCCCAAGTTTTTACCATCGCAAAGAGCCCAAACCCTAAGCTTGAAAATCTCGACAGAAGAAGGTGAGGGCACTGGACACAAAAGCAGCAGCCCCCCACCAAAAACTCCCGCAAACTCCCACTTGGGTCGCCATCCTCATCTTCTGAAGCGCCCTCCTCCTCTTTGAAACCAGGGACCCCGCCCACTCTACTTCCTCCCACTTTGAATAAAAGTTTGATTAAATAATTAATTAACCCATAAATTAGTTATTTTAACTCAAAAATCAGTTAAGTTGAGAATAAATTACTTTATTGTTAAATTAATTCATAATTATCTATGCACATTCAAGAGCAGTTAAAATTTAAATCAGAAAATCAATTCAAGTTGTTCTCTTTTGGAAACTCAACATCTATTTTGAGTTGAAAGCTGATCTAAACTTCTTATTTAAGTTAAAAAGCTATTTTTGCATGATTTTATGAGTTAATTAATTCTGATTTCTTGTTAACTCAAAAATCAACTTGAGTTTATCAAGAGTGATTTATGGCTTCTCTCAATGCATCCTCAAGCCCTGGATTTTTATAAAATCAAGACTCAGCTCTTCATAATTACATCTCTTGAATTTGCACAATTACTTTGGTGAAATTGCATTTGAAGAATCAAGCTCTTGCGAATAGGCGATTTTGTGAGATCATTCATAGTTTTTCATAGCTTTGTATCCATTTTTCATATCAAATAATATCATTGTTAGAATAATCTGCATATCAATTTCATTCATCTAGATTAGATTCATACAATTTTTCATCTTATTGCATCAAAAATCCAAAAAAATAGATTAATATGCATTCATTCTATATTCATCTTTTAGAATTAAATCCTTCATTTAGGTGATGCATTGTCACTAATCTCGGTCTAATCTGAGAATACCATACTCGCACCTACTAGAAGGCAGTAAATCACCTGGTTAGCTTAATTTCATTTATTTACAGATTTCAATTTTGCTAACCTCTAATGTTTTATGTTTTGACGCTTATACAAATTGCTATATCAAAATGGACATGATATTCAGGTCATCCTGGCATTTATGCCTTGGTGCTTATATCTAATCTAACATTCCAAAAACAAAATCAATATTCATATATCCATGGTTGTCTAGCCAGTGGGCGTTGTATTGACTTTTGTGCATACAAATCAATATTCATATGTCTATAGTTTCCTAACTAGTCGATGTTGTATTGATTTATCCAGTTACCTAATAAAAAATCAATGATGAAAATGACTGACACATGATCAGTGACTAAGTCCTAAGTCCTAGGTTTGCATTTCATTTTGCACTTTGCATGATTGCATGATCTCACACTTGCTGAATAAACTTGAATGCTTAAACGATTCTTCAAACAATGCTAAACATCTTACAAGAGTTGAATCTCACACAAAGGTCTCTTCACAGAACCGCAAGCAGTCACCATCCTGGGTTAAACATCCTTTTTGACAAAAGACTAAGTACTTGTCTTCATCAATACCTATAAAACATATCATGTGTATCATTGCATTTACTTTACATATCATAATCATTCCATCTACTGCATTACATACATGTGCATCCAAAAGCATAATCAAAATCCTACATTTCCATACACCACATACATTTGCATAAATCCATACATTTGAAAGAAACCATTGCATTACATTATACATACATTCTACACTACTCAAAGTATTTACATCACATGATATCATCATACACAAAAATGACAAGTACAAATGAAGTCATAACCAAAAATCGATCTCATATATATCATAAGACCCCAAAATAGTCAGGGGTGCACTAATGACACAGTATACAAAAGAATGAGCCCATGTGAGCTATCAGTATCAGATCAATATCTATGGAAAAAAAGACAAAACTATTAGAACAACTCAAATAGATCATTTGTATGCCTAATCCTCTACATCTAGTGGAGGTGGTGGTGGTGCATCTGGCACTGCCTCGGCCCGCGGTGCTCTTGCTGCCTATGAAGAAATCATATACTAAGAATATGTAGGTACTCTTTGTGCAGTAGGAACTACAACATAGTAAGAAGAAACATAATAGGCACTCTGAGCAATCTGATGTGTGACCTCTGCTTATAATCATCTGAGCTTTGCCTGCTGCTCTACATGCTGCCTCTCAGAATCCTTGAGCTGTGTCTCAAGTCTAGCGCTCTGCAATCTCTAATATGTAATCTGAGCTGTCTAATAATATCCTATGGAGTTTGGGCAATCCAGGATCTACATCTGTGACAGGCATATCAGTGTCCTCACCTAGCTGATCAACAACCTCTGCTTTGTGTGCCTTGCGACGTCTAACCTCAGCACCTAGATCAAAATCAATGTCCACCTGTACGACATCAATATCAGCACCTACATCTTGCTGAGCACCCAGTACCTCATCTGTGCTAGCAATACTACCGAGTGTACCATGCTCTCCTCTCGTAGATCCCCTCTGCAAACCTGTAGGCTTGCCTGCTATAGAACTAGAATGGTGAGGTGGTCTCATATGTCCAGATGGTCTTTGTGGAGTAATAACAACTCTGGGCCTCAGAGGTGTAGGCTGTAGCATAGGAATATGAACATCTCGGCACCTTTGGCCTCGGCCCATCGGTGCACCTATAACATCCATTGCCTCCTCCATACTGGGAATCAGATCTATGGGATCAGAAAATCAATGTATAGGATGCTCCACCAACTAAGAAATGAAAGCATCTGTAACTCTAACATCTACAACCTATGGCCTATAATCCCACTCTCTCGCCACATATCCACTATACTCCTATGTAGAAAGAGCATAAGACAGATGAGTTGTCCATCCCAATCCAATCTCTCGGACTCATCGTGCATATGCGACATGCTCTTGTGGTACATCCTGGATAAGACCATACTGTCTCCAAACCCATGTGATTAGGAAACGCTCAAGGATAGTGGTGGACCTACCAATCAATACCCTACTATGGCAAAAGAAACTGAATTGAGAATGCGCAGCAGGACAAGGCTCAACTTGTAAGTAAGGTCTCCATATGCAATAGGTCATGTCATCAAGGACACGCCTCCAATGCTCTAGGATGCCCATACAGACCTATGTGACATATCTAGAATACACATATATAATAGTTTCATGTGGCTGTCACTGACTCTGACATACCGGCCTACATATGGGAATGTGCTAACATGCCCAAATCTGAAGAACTAAAGCACCAGAAGAAAATGATTTTCTCTCTTGATACACTATCTCATGCATCTCGTAGAACATATGGGCGAGCATACACTATCCCCATCCCAACTCAGAAGGAGTTGCCATCAATCGAGCCACCATAGGGGCTCAGCCTATCAGAAGACCATTCTACTGATGGTCAAACATGATGATCCCACCAATCATCCCTGCTATGATGCACTCAAGTCTATGGGTATGCCCATATCTTTGAACTAATGTCTCCCATGAAATAGCACTAATACATTTGGGGTGAAATTGCGACGGCAATTTGCGACGACAGGGAAATGTTAAGCGGTTTTGGCTTTTTTTTTTCAAATATAGCCCGACACCGTCGCAATTGCAATGTTGTCGAGATATAAGTGCCAAAAAAAAAAGGAACATTGTCATTTGTGTTTTCAACAGTGCCGAGAGAGATTCCCTCCGCGAAATCAAGCGGGTTATCATTTGTGTTTTGAACAAAGCGGGTTGTCATTTGTGTTTTGAACAGCATCGAGAGAGATTCCCTCCGTGAAATCAAGCGGGTTGTCATTTGTGTTTTCAATAGCGCTGAGAGAGATTCCCTCCGCAAAATCACAGCTACAATTTATGAGTACGTTGGGTTTATTTTTCTTTTGTCATTATTATTTAATCTGGTATTCAGCTGTTAGAGAGCTAAAATACCCAGAAATGAGGACATATCTGTGTTGAATTTATTGTTAGCAGCTTTGGTTATTTAGAATGCTTCCCCACAATACTTAATAGGATGCATTTGGTTTTCAAAGCTTTCACTGACTTGGATTCAAGATTCTGAGACTTTCACGTGCCTTGCTTTAGTTGTTTCCGCAAACAAATCGCGTGCCTTTTGTATGCTTCCACATTTTATATACATGTCCATCAGGGTAGTCACCACCACTATATTTGACAAAAACCCATCTTCAATTACTTTTTGGTGAATTTCCCTACCCTGTTCTAAAGATCCCATTTTGGCATATGCTTGAAGAATGCTAGCAAAAGTGGTTGAGTTTGGTTTTATACCTCCCAATTGCATTTGTTTAAAAACCTCCAATGATTTTTAAACAAATGCAATTGGGAGGTATAAAACCAAACTATAACAATCCACCCTTGCTTGGATAGATCACTCACTGCTATACATTAGCATTCAACTCACGGTAATTTCCCACAGTTTATCCTGTGATCACACTGTTTTCCACTAAACTTTGCATATGCAATGTCAGTACTTCATAATACAAGTTAGTTATTGTCATCCCATGAATATTAGGCCTTCTATGTTCATGGGATGATCTTCATTATCTCTAAAACTCTACTGCAATGACAAGTCTAGACAAAAGAATGACTATTTCAGTAGTGACTGGCGCGACAGCAGTCTCAATATAATAGTAAACTCATTCAATAACAAGAATAATTGAATAATCAAACCAAATGATTTGAGACTTAAAAGATCAAGGAACTTGCAGAAATTAAAGTTTATTGCTCATTGTTTCCTTCACCAGTCCATACACCCGCGCAACAGCAAATTCAAAGTAAACTCATTCAAAACGGTTTAGAATGGATGAAAGAAATCCTTCTAACTCATGTATGTGTTAGTTCAAACAAACTAAGACTTCCAAGATAAATGGAGTTGCAAAAACTAAGAGTTTTATATTTCTTACTGTTGCAGTCCGTATATATCTCCCTTCTTTGTCGTAACAGAGATATATATAAGATTCTTTATAACTTCTCAAAAACTAATCCAACCAATTTTCATTGGTTGGAGCTTAGTTTGAGCCTAACTAAATCCTAAATACTAACTCCCTCCATTGTTAGCTAACCGTTGGATTTTGAAAATTCAAAAATTCCAACTTATAATTAATTGAATTATTTTAATCCAAAGACCACTAAACTCACTAACTTTGATCTCTTATGATTATTAAACTTTCCAAAAGACTTAAACTTCCACACTAGCCTATTCTAGATTCTTAGAACATTATTGAACTTTGGACAATCTCAGTCCATTGTAAACAAGCTTTTAGTCCTAATAAGGACATCATTACAAACTCATTGAAGTATTGCATTATTTTAATAACATTAAAGGTGCTAAGATCCTCCAATTGACCTGTTGACCCTATTTATGTATTCCATCCCTCTGATTTGTCCTGAAAGTCTGTATAATCTCCGTCTCCAAATTGGTTGTGTGAGGTGCTCCGGCACCAGTTCACCAATGGAATAGAAGTTGTTCTTCCTATATCAATGGAAATCCTAGCTCTGCAACTTCTAACATTAATTGAAGTAGAGGAAGATGGTGCGATGAATGTCATATTAGTAAAATTGTTGAATCTACAAGAAGCTTATGAGAATGCTTATAATGCCTTGACACATCACCAAAGAATAGTATAATGTGGGTTTGACAAGAGGTATGCAATCCCCCTCTTAAGAAAAATGATATTATTTTGAAGTACAATGAAAGAGCAGCCAATCCAAGTCAACATACAAAGTTTGATGCCTTATGGGAGGGTCCTTTTTATATTTCTCGCTACAAAGAAAATTATGTTTTTGAGTTGGAAAACATGGAAGGTAATCCTTTTGAGATATTGATAAATAGGATCCATCTTAAACATTTCTATTAATAGTTTATCCTTCCTTCTTGTACATAGTAGGTTATTTATGCTTTAAGCTCAATAAGTATCATGAGGTACATTTTCTTTGTTGTTAGTCTCTAGTTTTCTTAAGGTTTGAGCCCATGTTTTACCCCGTGCATAGAATTTTTTGTTGTCCAACACATTTTAAAATGATCACCCCCCTATTATTGTATCACTTCCTCCTTGTTCCTCATTCAAGTGGCAATTACACAAGGGACAGTCACTGTGAGATGTCCTCATTTGTGACAAGGACAGTCACACATGAGGACATCTCACAGTGACTGTCCCTTGTGTAATTGCCATTTGAATGTATTGCTATTCAACCACGTTTATGGGCCCGTTTGGACCACGACACACAGTAGCATCTACAGAGAAGAATATCCCAGGTGTAACAAGTTGTAAGAATATACCAACAGTTCTAAGAAGTTCCCTAGCACGTAGTAGCATCTACAGAGAAGAATATACAACATGAGGGCAGCCACTGTAAAGACAACATGATAATGTACACTCATTGTATGTGTACATTATCATGTTGTCTTTACAGTGACTGACCTCATTCAAGTGGCAATTACACAAGGGACAGTCACTGTGAGATGTCCTCATTTGTGACAAGGACAGTCACACATGAGGATATCTCACAGTGACTGTCCCTTGTGTAATTGCCACTTGAATGTATTGCTATTCAACCACATTTATGGGCCCGTTTGGACCATGGCACACAGTAGCATCTACAGAGAAGAATATCCCAGGTGTAACAAGTTGTAAGAATATACCAACAGTTCTAAGAAGTTCCCTAGCACATAGTAGCATCTTCTAATTGTCTATACCACTTCACAAGGTATTGTTTGCACACATTGTTTTTGGTTCTTTTGATGACCCTTGTTTTGAAATTGCTATTAGGCCTTGTAGCTTATATGTTTTGATTGCTGGAGAGCTTCTAAAGCTAAGCAAGAAGACCATTGCACGAGTTATAGCCGCGCGCTCAGGTTTGAAAATTGTATATTTTTTAATCTAATGTATATTTTAACTAGACTTTTAGCTTATTTTTGCTGTATATTTTAATCTAAAGGGAATCATGGATGTGAACTTGAAAGAATTTTGTACTTAGTTCTTATGGAGAGAATAGTAGTAGTTTACGGTCTAATATCAAATAGAGTTTTCCAATTACAGAAAGTTAATGAATTCTAATAGCTTATATGTTTTGATTGCTGGAGAGCTTCTAGAGCTAAGCAAGAAGACCATTGCACGAGTTATAGCTGCGCGCTCAGGTTTGAAAATTGTATATATTTTAATCTAATGTATATTTTAATCCTTTTGCCATGTCATGTAATATGTCTTGCCTTGTAGCTTATATGTTTTGAAATTGCTGTTAGGCCTTGTAGCTTATATGTTTTGATTGCTAGAGAGCTTCTAGAGCTAAGCAAGAAGACCATTGCACTAGTCGTAGCCGCGCGCTCAGGTATGAAAATTGTATATTTTTTAATCTAATGTATATTTTAACTAGACTTTTAAAATATTAAAGGATTTAACTAGGTCTAAGAAGATTTGTGTACTTTTGACAATTTTGCTTAGTCACTGAAAGTTGTAGACCGAAGTTTTCATAGCCCAATTTTTGCTTCCTGCGAAGAACGATCATGTCAGATAATATAAGTGAAGAACAAAATAGGGAGACAATCGCTAGATTGTGGTCTAACTTGAAAAGAAAAGGTGATGGAAAATGTTATTGTCCCTGCAAAATTTGTAAGGGCTTAAACCGTAGAAGACTGCTAATCAAAACAGTTAAGAGACATTGTAGGGAGAATGGTCACATTGAAGGGGGGCATGACTATCATCCACTGGTAAGTTGTTCATTATATCATTTTAACAATTTATATACATATGAAATCACTTGATGATGAGTTGAAGATCATGGTTTATTTATGTTAATCAATTTTATATAGGTTGATCTCCCTAGGGAAGTACATGATATGGAGGAACATGGGGGTGCAAATATCCAAGGTGAAGATAATGATCCCATGGAAGATGACGATCATGCACCAGAAAATACAATTGAAGATGATGGTATAAATACATTGATCCATGACACATTTAGTCCAAGCGGATCTGATCATGATGATGATGATAGCCTCGATGTACCTCTACTTGAGAAGGCATACGAGCCCCTATACAAAGACTCCCAAACAACTCTTCTCTCTGCTGTATTGTTGTTGTTGAACTTGAAGGTTATGAATGGTTTATCCAACATAACAATGTCACGTATGTTAAGGTATGTCATATATGTCTTTATAGTTAACAAAGGGTGAATAATGTACCACTAATATTGTTTATATTAACAACTTATATTTTTTGCTGTAGATTGATAGGCGAGTTTTTGTTACCACCATCAAATATTCTACCTCGCTCATATCGAGAATTATCTGCTATTATGAAAGATATTGGAATGGAGTATCAAGCAATACATGCTTGTCCCAATGATCATATTATATATTATAAAGAACATGAATTTGCAACACAATGCCCTGTATGTCATACGAGTAGATATCGAACATATCGAATAACAAAAAAGGTGCCTCACAAGGTTCTTCGTTACATCCCCATTATTCCATGGATGCGACAATTATTCAGGTGTACTAGCTTGGCACAATTTATGGATTACCATGCACACAATAGAAGTCAAGATGACATTATTCGAATCCCTGCGGATGGTTCGACATTTATGCACATAGAGGAAAAGTGGCAAAACTTCAAAGAAGAACCTCATAATCTCAGGCTTTCATTGGCAGCGGATGGTGTCAATCCATTTGGAGAGATGAGATCTGTTTGCTCGGTGTGGCCTGTTTTTGTTATCAACAATAACATTCCTCCATGGATGTCAATAAAGAGGGAGCACATTATGTTGGCAATGATTGTTCCAGGTATTTTATCATTTGATAGTTATTAATTTACATGTACTTACAAATCTTACAGTAAAATGGTCACAATAATTATGTAATGTTACTGTTCATTCAAGTAGGTAAATATCAAGTTAAAGATATGAATGTATATATTGAGCCTCTTATTGACGAGTTGGTGGAGTTATGGAACGGTGTCACTATGTATGACGTGTCTAGACCAATAGGACAAAGACAATTTCAATTCCATGCAATACTTGTATGGACAATACATGATGCCCCAGGGCTAACACATTTTTGTGGTATGTTATAGTGAATTCAAGTTGCACATGATAATTCTAATTATAAAAATCAACATATTTTATAATCCAATTATATCATTATCTTGTAGGTCTTCAAACAAAGGGAAAATTTGCATGTCCAGTTTGTGGTCCAAAGATGAAATCTCGTCATTCAAAAAGTTTAGAAAAGCAGGTGTTTGATGAGTACAGACACTTCCTCCACAGGAATCATAAGTATCGAAGTATGGAAAAACATCTTTTCAATGGGAAAGAAGAGACTACATCAAAGCCACGAAGAATGACACCTCGCCTATGGAAGTTGGAATATAATAGAATTAATCGTCGAGGTAATGTCATTCCACCTAATGGTTTATGTTTGTAATTTATATATTTCTATTGTGATTTTTGTTTACTAATTATGTAATTGATGATCGTGAAGGTCGTCAAGGCACTACTGACAACCTTCCAAAGGGACTAAAAAGCTATCCCAGACAATTTAGTAGGTTGCCCTACTACGAGGACCTACAAATTGTGCATTTGTTTGATCCTATGCATATTGGAAAGAATATAACAGAGACATTGTGGAAAATACTGGATGGAAGGCGTGACAAAGAAAAAATTGTCAAAATTTGTAATGACATTCATGAATCCAATCATGCACTGAAGAATTTCATTCACTCAAATAGCAATAGAGATTAGATTAATATAAGTTCCCTTCCTTGGTTATTAACGGAGCAGCAAAGTGATGCCATAAAAGAAGTCATACGAAAAATTTGATTTCCCACAGGATTTGCTGCGAACATAAGCAATCTCATATCAAAGAAAAGTGAATTTGGGCCAGGGCTCAAAACACATGATTGGCATACTTTCATCAAGGTAAGTTATGTTCTTCTGTATTTACAATATATTCATAAACTACGTGTACTATTCATTATGTTATGTTAGAAAATAATGAAATGATTGGTTTATAATTACTGCAGTACGTGCTACCTCTATCTCTCCCAGAGCACTTCAACAATAACATCAAACAAGTGATATATGATCTTGGAAAATACATGAGGTAAGCAGTAATATCTGTTCAATTTGTTGTATATATTTATTATATTCGCGATTTGTTTTTCTTGCTATGTAATCTATTGTATATTATTTTGTAAAGTCTCGTATTTATATATTTTTTGTGACTTGAATCTCTTAATGTAGGTGGTTGTCATCTAAAGAAATCCATAAAGAAGATATAAACTATTGGAAGAGAAGAATTCCTCATTTACTGTGTGAAATAAAAAAGTGTCTACCTCCAACTTTTTTCAATGCACAAGAACACTACCTCATACACCAAGTTGAGGAGATTGAATTGTGTGGACCTGCACACACTAGGTCAATGTGGATGGTTGAGAGGCACTTGAAATCTTTGAAGACTTTGGTTCGACAAAGAGCACATCCTGAGGGTTCTATGGTAGAGGGATACATTGTATACCAGACTATGGTGTACATTACTGAATATCTTCCTAAGTTTGCTTCAAATATCCATGTAGATCGCATTTGGGATCTCGACCCTTTTAAAAAATTCAAAGGGGAGTACTTGATGGGGAAAGGTAGATTGAGGAAAGTGACAGGTAATAAATTATAAGATGTTATTGTAATAAATTATTTCTTAATCTTCAAAATAAATTGGTTGTAAGTCGTCTATTTTTTTTTTGTACAGTTGCTCGAGAGTGGGATGCACTACATTTGTATATTGCAAACAATCTTGATTGGATGACGGTATGGATTGAATGATGTCAACATTCTGGTCACACATGAACATGGGAAGGTGTATCTTCATTGGTTAAAGAAGCTCATCGTAATGGAGATTCTAATGTTACGCAAAGGGAAATAGATTTAGCATATGGTTTAAGAGATTTCCAAGTACGTACAAAATTATTAATCACCCGTATGTTTATCAACTCACGATATAATAATTTTGACATGTTTCACATATTATTGCAGGTTAAACACCACAAGGGTATGTTCTGTAATGGTCAAAAATTTCACGTCAAAGTGTTGGATGACACGAAGAAAACTTGTGATTCTGGAATAACTGCAGTCTTTCAAGTGACTAATATCTCATCTAGAAATGACTTACATCCTCAAGAGTCTAAAAATCAATACTATGGCATTTTGGATGATATACTTGAGTGCGACTTTAGTTCCTTCAAATTAGTACTCTTCGTTGTCAAATGGTACAGGCTACGACTTAATCCAAATGATCCTAATAGAACTGTTATTGAACATGATAATGGATTTACAATGGTTAATACAAGGTCATTTGAGCTAGTTGGGGATGAGCCCTATGTTCTTCCAAGCCAATGTGAGTAGGTATTTTACTCAGAGGTTTCACATAAACCGGGTTGGTCATTTGTTGTTAGACATGAACCGAGAGGAAGGCCGATAAAGTATAATGAGATGGAAGAAGAAGATACCGAAGAAGTAGAAGATGATGTAGATGATGATCACGATCTACAATTATTGGATGATGTTCCTGAGACAAATTTTCATGAAGAAGAAGAAGAAGATGATGACGATGATGCTGCTACTGATGATGATGATGAAGATGATGTTGATGTTGATGATGATGATGTTGATGATGACGACAACGACGACAACGACGACGACGACGACAACGACGATGATGACGATGATGACGAGGATGATGATGATGATGATGATGATGATGAGGATGATGATGATGAAATTTAAAGGTATGCCATCAATCCTTAATGTATTTAATATTCATTTCTTGATAGAAATATATTTGTCTTAAATGGTTACATAGTTTATTCATTATCTATTTAAAAGCTACAAGTTTCAACTACAAATAGAATACTGCTAATCTAAATTAACTATTAATCTAAATTAATTAAATAAAACTATTTAAAACACATATTGATGCATGAATGTATTGAGCCTTATTTTCTTTCAGGTCAAAAGCATTTGTAAGTGTTCTCACAACACCAACCAAGCATCTTCATAAGATCACTCTCCTTGATCCAAGCCAACTCCATAACCTATCAGAGTGCACACCAAATCCTTATGCCACCTTAGCATTCTACATCTTTGGAATAATCCCAATGTCCCTCAATCCATCCAATGGATTCATCCAAGCAATCTAATCAACAAACTATCAAATGCTCACAATGCCTCAATAGGCTCCAAACTTGACTTCACCTTAACTAGGTGTTTCCTCCACCTCCACCACACACATCAAACAACTTCAAATAGCATGTCCCCAAGGTTACTAATCCCTCAACTCATCAGCTGATACAAAAACCCAGTTTTAGCCCTTCAGTAGGCCTACTTCCCTAGCAGGCTTATAATGTGAGCCTAATTTAAGTGTTATAATGTGTACGTTTTAATGTTTTTAATTTTTATGTGATGCTTATGATGGATGTGATTATGATTATGATGTGATTATGCTCACGATAATTGAATTACATTTGCAAGAAATTGAACCCCTTTCAAGAGCATCCCGCACAGTCTCATGGATCGACAGGTATAAGTCAATACACCTTATAGAAAGTCTATTTAATACACTTATCAATAGTAAGATTGATGTCTTCTAAGATCTCTCCCATTTGTAGGTACCAGAAAATAGGTATTTGTCAGAAGTGTCTTCCTCGAGTGAGGGAAATATAAGAATAGAAGAGGAAAGTGAGACATGCAGTTTATCTAGAATAGGGAGATTAACTAGAGGTCAAAGGACTAGAAGGAAATTCAATAAACACATGAAATTTTTCCTTGCTCAAGGGGGGTCATGTTCTTATGATGATGAGATGAAAGGCGACATCGAGGTGCCCTTAAGGTACCAACATCTACAGAAACATTGGGTACCCAAGGAACTTCCTCCAATAAACACTGATTTTTGTGTTAATGAGAGGATATATCGCATAGCACCATCATCATTACATGGTTTGGGCCTATTTTCTATGGATGGCATAAAGGTGTCTTACAACAAAGTTTCTGAATTGATGGAGTATGTTGGACCATGTTACGATTATAAAAGTTGGATGCATATTGTTCAATATAAAAAAAGTATGCGTAGGTATGCACTCTCGGCAAATTATATACAACAGCAAGACAATAATCAAATTAAAAGTGTGGCTATATGCATTGATGGAAGGCCAAAAGCAACAGGGAATATTGCAGGTTTTATAAATAGTACACGACCTGGGTCAACTATAAAGCAACCCAATTGCATATTTGAGGCACGCGAGGGAAATCATGTATTCATCTGTGTGATAAAATCAATACGTGTAGGGGAAGAGCTGCTTATTGATTACAATTTGAACCGCATAGATACAAACGAGGCTACTATCATGGGGGTGGTACATACTATTAAACCAACTTCTAATCAATGACTCCAACATACCATTTAGTTATTAAATTTTTGGCTAACATTTTTATACTTGATCTTTGACACAGGGGCACAATATGGAGCAACCGCCCGAAGGTGATGGTGACGATATTCCTAGCTCATCTACACATGAGCAGGTAAAACTCATTGTAATTGTGCAAACTAGATAGAAGCAAAATGTTATTTTTTTTAATGTTATTTTCTTCATTGTTTTGGAGTAATTTTGATAATACTAATACTATTGTTGTCACAGAGGGCCGGTGGTCGGAGAGAGGGAAAGCAACCTGCAGTCCCTCAGGAGTCCCCCCTTGTGGACCCTTTTTTTATTGATTTAGCAGAGACCGATGACCCGATCGGTTCCATTAAAAAGCTGCTAAAGAAAATTGGGAAAGAACTTCTACGTTTGGTATCCATACATCCTCAGACTCAGGAAATAAAAGACAGGGCAGCTGAGTTGTTGCGCACTTCTGAAAACTTTAAAGTAAGTATTAATGAAATTTTTAATTATTACAAGAGTTCAATAATGGTTTTTATGTTATGCTCTTTTATGACATTAATTAAAATATGGATGCATTGTCTTTACAGAGTTATTTGCGTAATTTTGAACCCCATTCCCATGATGAGGCCGGTACTGCAAGTGGTTCAGGTAGATCACATGTTCCATTCCCCACTTGTGTTTTTCACTGAATATATATAGGAATGATCATAATCATTGACAATACATGCTCGAACAATCTTTTTTTTTAATGCTCTAACAATCTTGTCCATGCTAGTCCACGCGTTCTATATTTATGCATGCTCTAACAATTTTATTCTTTAGCTCCTTTCCATGATGATATGACAACGCCACCTCCATCCAGGACAGCCACAAATGTCTTGCCGACTGCCATGTCAACAACACACAGCCTAAATGCACCAACTGTTGCACCATCTACTGGTACACAAATCCCTCTTTTTCTCTCTTTTTTTATGTGTTTAAGTGTTATGTGTTTACGATGTAGATCCCTTGATTGTGTTTGTGCCATGGGTGCTCTGCACCAATTTATTTCCCTTGAAGTATTATTTCTTGGAGGCATTTGATAATGGTTTTCATTTTTTGCAATAGGAGATGCAACAAGTCCCGATGCAGCATCATTTCCTGGATGTTCCCGTGTTCCTAGTACGGGAACGGTGAAGGATTGCATATTGATCATCAGCGACGATAAAGGCATTCCCTTAAAAGTCGCCAAAGTTCCAGGTACTTTAAAGTTATTATTATTCTATAGTGATATAATAGTAATTTAGTTTTTGATCACTCTTCATCGACTAATGATCCCATGATTATTTTGTAGGGAATGATATTTTTTGGCGAAAACTTGGTGACGAGTGTTTGCGGATATTCAGGCCCACCCTACGTACATGGTGGAACATCATATCCTAACTAAAACCCCAAACCACTATTTTGATTTCATATCATTGCTAGAATAGTTTTCCTTTTCATCAATTTCTTGAACTATATTAAAGGTAGCTTCTCTTCATTTATGAGTCTAACATGTTTTTTTTTACTTAAAAGGTGGAATAACCAAGATAAAAAGTTGAAGGATGATCTTGTACATAGTATGACCCAGCTTTTTGGACCTCGTGCATTCGAGAGAAACAAGCTCCTTGAAAGAGCTGGTTTATGTTTGAAGTATATTAGGGACTAGTACAGGAAATATTTAGAGGTTAACCCTAGGCACGAGCGTCCGCCCTGTGTTCTTGAGGCTGAGTGGCAGGCTTTGATTTTGGATGGAAAGTATAAAGCCGACATGAAAAAAGGAATTACGCCAGTAGAGAGTAGAGCAAGGTATGTGATACTTTTGAGAATGTAATTATGTACTAATTAACCTCTAAATTTTTCCTGTAATTATGTACTAATTAACCTCTAAATTTTTCCTGTACTGGTCTCTAACATATTTCAAACTTTTCATAGATTGCCTGACACATCAAAGGCAACAAAGGCAAGATTAGAAAAGCACAGGACACACAAGCTCGGCTCTGGTGGTTTTTCCAAACTTCAAGCACGAGTTGTAAGTATTAGTAAATGAAAACTTGTATCAATTTTTTTATATATTGCAAGGAAATTTTTTTTGATCAAACAATGCAAGTAAAATTCACCATACCAAGAAAAAATGTATGGGTCAGAGTTCAATAGATGCCTCACAGAAGAGGACAAGAGAATTGGCTTCCAACAAGGCTATAGAGCCGTGGCTGAACGGCTACGAGTTGAAATTAGTGTGCAAGGTTCAAATAATGATGCATCTGAGCCACAGGTAAATAAGCTAAATGAAATTTATTTCAAATTGAATACTTTACCAATTAGTCTATTTGATGTTAAGTTCTAATATAAAGTGAGTATATCTGTTTTAAGAAAGCAATGATAACAATGTGTAGGATATTGGAATGTAGCCTGACAATCCTTCTACACAATCTATGCATAATGAAGGTTCGCATGATGTGCATCCTAGTGGTGGAGGTATACATTTTCTATTAAAATTTTTATATGTAATTACAATTGGTGTTTGGATTAATGTAACATTTTGTATAGCAACTATAGAGGATCGAGGGGTCGGTGCTCATGAGCATGTTGAGGTTGAGTCTAGACAAAATGATGTGGCCAGATCAGGTAATTAAAGAGCGCCATAGTTATGTTCTTTAAAATAATTAAATACTTGTAACAATTATAATTAAATATTTTAAATTTAACTCTTTTATTTGTTATTGTAGAGGACCCCCCTTTGCAGCAGCATAGGAATTTGAGATCATCAAGAACAGAGAACAAAACAACTGATGAGGGGGGTATTGATGATAACACTGATGCTCCTCTTAGAGCTTACATAGAAAAAAAAATTAGAAAGAGAAAAAAGAAATGATTGTCATCTAAATACCTTAATTGATAATGACTGAATTTTATGTCTCAATGAATTTAATTATGTGCTAATGAATGTTCATGAATTATGTGTTTATTTTCATATTGATGAATGTTGCGTGTTAACGAATCTAATGTGTTAATGAATGTTATCATGTGATATTGATTGAATGTTACATTTTATTAATAATTGAAAGAATGAATGAATGTTAGATGTTAACGGGGAATGTAGAGTGATGTTAGGGGGAGGGGGGTGGGGCCAAATGAGCTTCCACCTTCACGTGGTTGGCCCTGTTTAGTAGAGAATATTAAACTATATTCTCGAAACAAAGTGAAGCTCAATAAGATACTAAATGAGTCAAAATGGTTATCAAGGTCCTCTATCCATAAGATACTTGTAGTCAAAATGGTTATTAATAAGATACTTGTAGTCAAAATGGTTATCTAGGTCCTCTATCCATTCCATAAGTTCTTCACCATTCAAACTTCCTCCATAACAAGGAATGTGCTCTAGGTTAGTCATGAAGCCTAGCATGGACTCTCTGTCAGATAGAGCCACTATTTCAGAGCCTTTTCTATGCATTTCCTTCAAGCACTATACAGTGTACGGATGTGAAAGGGAGGGCAGACCAGTGTGGAAGTTAGAGTATTTATATCTTATGCTTTGAGAGTTTATTTGGTAGATTCAAGACACCTTATATCAAAGTTATTCCTTTTTCTTATCTGTTGTTCTGTCAAACCCTCATTTTTAGGGTTATTGCATTCAAATGGCCTTAACTTGCAAATAAACCATAGGATATCCTTTGTTCTTTGTAAAATGCAATTTAAGGGGGTTTATTTTCATATTTTAAAAGCTTTGGAATAGGATACTAAGCCAAAGAATTTCGAGAGCAAGCCCTAGGTCAAGAATCTCAATGTTCTTGACTAGGAGTTGATGGATTATGCAAGATCAGAGGGTAGCGGCAAGTAAAGGACCTCAAACCTTGTTGAATCTAGATCTTTAGAGCATGGTGGACATCTTCAAACTCTGATCTTGGTTTCATGCACCCATTTTCAATGCCTTGTTTTGGAACCCACACCCAAAGGCATGCATTAGGTCTGCGGACTCAATAAGGACATTGATATGCTGGAGTGGAGTCAAGGTCTGGGAGTTGGAGGATTGTTAGAACATCAAAAAGGGTACTCAAAAAACATATAAGTTCATAAGGTCCTTTGTCAAATTGAAGAGTTATTGCTGCAGAACAGGTTTTGGAGACCTACTAGAGTCACTAGGTCTATTTGTGATTTTGATGTCTTGGGTTGTTTGGAACACAACCAATGCATGATTCTGCATGTTTTAGGGAATCTTAAGAGTTTTCAAATGTTTGATTGGGTTGGCAAAGCCTAGGATCAATAAAGTCTCTTTTGGTAGAAAATCAAGGAACTTGTCCCTAAAAGGAAATTTGGTCTTGGTTGGGATTGAGTCAATAAGGTGTTAGAAGTATCTTGAAACCTTTGAAGTCCCTCTAGTACAGAGATTTTAAACTGGTCTGATAGAATCAGAGGCTAAATTGCTTAGGTGTAACATTTTGGTGTCTTGAAGTGGGTTGGGGCTTAAGACCAAGTTTCTTGCTGACCACTCTGCATCACATTGTCTTGCATGAAATTAGTCATTCTGTATACACTGGTCTAGTGTTGTCAATAGACCCAAATAGTTCAAAGATACTCGAACCAATCAGATGTTTTATGGGGTGCATTTTTGTGTTAGGTAGAAAGGATTCTTCATATAGGTGAAAGTCTCGAACCTTTCCCCACTCCCAAAAAAATATCACTTGTACTATTATGAGCAGTCATGAGGACTAGATAGATACATTATAATATATGTAATTGCCACTTGAATGTATTGCTATTCAACCACATTTATGGGCCCATTTGGACCACGGCACACAGTAGCATCTATAGAGAAGAATATCCCAGGTGTAACAAGCTCTACGAATATACCAATAGTTCTAAGAAGTTCCCTAGCACACAGTAGCATCTACAGAGAAGAATATACAACATGAGGGAAGTCACTGTAAAGACAACATGATAATGTACACTCATTGTATGTGTACATTATCATGTTGTCTTTACAGTGACTATCCTCATTCAAGTGGCAATTACAAAAGGGACAGTCACTGTGAGATGTCCTCATTTGTGACAAGGACAGTCACACATGAGGACATCTCACAATCATTGTCCCTTGTGTAATTTCCACTTGAATGTATTGTTATTCAACCACATTTATGGGCCCGTTTGGACCATGACACACAGTAGCATCTACAGAGAAGAAGTTTGGTATGCAATGGTCTTGAAACCTCCTAAGAAATTCTTGGTATGCATTTGTGTGGTGCAAAAGCTTCGTTGAAAGAGAAAAAGAAGAAAAGAATAGAAATGATTTTTTTTCTTTTTATGTCATATACTGTAACCAGCTACTTATAACTTGCAAAAATTATTATAACCATTTGAAATTGAAACTTAGTTTAATGTGAAACTGAGAACTGCTTTATTAGAGCTTTCTGTGATTTAGATTCAGACATCAAGAACATTGTTTGCCTAATATTGTGATTAATGTTTATTTATTAATATCTCATACTGACAAACAATTGATAATTGTAGGGAAAACGTCATTGGGGGTCTTTGAGGATCCACTAGAAGCCAAGGAGAAAATGTATTCAAATGCTAAAGATGGTGTAACAGTCCTTACAGCTGTTGAACCTTGCTGTGTAGATCATCTCCGATTCTCCAAGTTCAACAGTACTGTGGTATTCCTTTGGATACTTCTAATGGTAAATTTCAAACATCAAGTTCTTTTCGTATGAAACTACTACATTTGTAATCTGTAGTTTTAAACTTTTAGTTTATAAATGTTCATCAGCTTTAGTTCGTATGCTGCCATTTCAAGTATGATTAATGAAGTTACCTTTATCACAGGATGAAAGTGAGCAGTCAGCATACTGGTACGGAGCTGGCAGCATTGATACGGTGACTAGGGCATCGTTTAATGGTGGTATTGTGTTTTCCCATGTTTAGGGCATCGGCCTTTTGAAGCATTGCCTTCATCTTTCTTAAGTCTAAGTTTTAAGTTTGTTTATTTCCATCCTAACTTGCTTTTCCCTCTTCGGTTTTGCAGTATTGTGAAGGTAGTCACAAGTTAGGGCTGTTTCATTGCATACCCGAAACAATGAAGACGTTACGGTCCACAAAACATTTGTGCTTGAAAGATGAACAAATAAAATTAAACTTCTAAATAACCAAATCCGCTAACAATAAATTCAACACAGATATGTCCTCATTTCTGGGTATTTTAGCTATGTAACAGCTGAATACCAGATTACATAATAATGACAAAAGAAAAATAAACCCAATGTACTCAGAAATTGTAGCTGTGATTTCACGGAGGGAATCTCTCTCGGCGCTGTTGAAAATACAAATGACAACGTTTCTCTACATTATCATGTTGTCTTTACAGTGACTGTCCCTTGTGTAATTGCCACTTGAAGGAGGACAGTCACTGTAAAGACAACATGATAATGTACACTTACAGAATGAGGACAGTCACTCTAAAGACAACATGATAATGTACACTCACTGTAAGGACAGTCACAAATGAGGACATCTCACAGTGACTATCCCTTGTGTAATTGCCACTTGAATGTATTGCTATTCAGCCACATTAATGCTTTTCTTCTTCAAAAAATGAGCATAGTCACTCTAAAGACAACATGATAATGTACACTTACTGTGAGTGTACATTATCATGTTGTCTTTAGAGTGACTATCCTCATTTGTTTGAACTAACACATACATGAGTTAGAAGGATTTCTTTCATCCATTCTAAACCGTTTTGAATGAGTTTACTTTGATTTTGCTGTAACATAGAAGGCCTAATATTCATGGGATGACAATAACTAACTTGTATTATGAAGTACTGACATTGCATAGGCAAAGTTTTGTGGAAAACAGTGTGATCACAGGATAGACTATGGGAAATTACCTTGAGTTGAATGCTAATGTATAGCAGTGAGTGATCTATCCAAGCAAGGGTGGATTGTTATAATGTGGAACATTGTATAATGTTTGTGAGATGGTGAATCATCCACTAATTTGGATTTGAAGGGTGTAGAATTGGGTGATTGAGAATGCCCTAGTTAAGAAGGGTTTAGAGCCAAGAATTGTGGGTTTGGGTGTTGCAAAGCCCTAGAGGCTAATTCCCTTTGGAATTGTTTGTTTCAAAGTGTAAGAAGACACTGTCCAGGGATTAGGAAGTGTTAGGTGGAATTTATCATATACTTCCTTTGAAATTTGGGTCATTTTTATACATTAAAACCAGAGGTACAGTCATAGAACAGGGTAGGGAAATTCACCAAAAAGTAATTGAAGATGGGTTTTTGTCAAATATAGTGGTGGTGACTACCCTGATGGACATGTATATAAAATGTGGAAGCATACAAAAGGCACGCGATTTGTTTGCGGAAACAACTAAAGCAAGGCACGTGAAAGTCTCAGAATCTTGAATCCAAGTCAGTGAAAGCTTTGAAAACCAAATGCATCCTATTAAGTATTGTGGGGAAGCATTCTAAATAACCAAAGCCGCTAACAATAAATTCAACACAGATATGTCCTCATTTCTGGGTATTTTAGCTCTCTAACAGCTGAATACCAGATTACATAATAATGACAAAAGAAAAATAAACCCAACGTACTCAGAAATTGTAGCTGTGATTTCGCGGAGGGAACCTCTCTCAGCGCTGTTGAAAATACAAATGACAACATTTCTCTACATTATCATGTTGTCTTTACAGTGACTGTCCCTTGTGTAATTGCCACTTGAAGGAGGACAGTCACTGTAAAGACAACATGATAATGTACACTTACAGAATGAGGACAATCACTCTAAAGACAACATGATAATGTACACTCACTGTAAAGACAGTCACAAATGAGGACATCTCACAGTGACTGTCCCTTGTGTGATTGCCACTTGAATGTATTGCTATTCAGCCACATTAATGCTTTTCTTCTTCAACAAATGAGGATAGTCACTCTAAAGACAACATGATAATGTACACTCACTTGTCTTTAGAGTGACTATCCTCATTTGTTGAAGAAGAAAAGCATTAATGTGGCTGAATAGCAATACATTCAAGTGGCAATCACACAAGGGATAGTCACTATGTGATGTCCTCATTTGTGACTATCCTTACAGTGAGTGTACATTATCATGTTGTCTTTAGAGTGACTGTCCTCATTTGTTGAAGGAAAAAAGCATTAATGTTGCTGAATAGCAATACATTCAAGTGGCAATCACACAAGGGACAGTCACTGTGAGGTGTCCTCATTTGTGACTGTCCTTACAGTGAGTGTACATTATCATGTTGTCTTTAGAGTGACTGTCCTCATTTGTTGAAGGAAAAAAGCATTAATGTGGCTGAATAGCAATACATTCAAGTGGCAATCACACAAGGGACAGTCACTGTGAGATGTCCTCATTTGTGACTGTCCTTACAGTGAGTGTACATTATCATGTTTTCTTTAGAGTGATTGTCCTCATTTGTTGAAGAAGAAAAGCATTAATGTGGCTGAATAGCAATACATTCAAGTGGAAATCACACAAGGGACAGTCACTGTGAGATGTCCTCATTTGTGACTGTCCTTACAGTGAGTGTACATTATCATGTTGTCTTTAGAGTGACTGTCCTCATTTGTTGAAGGAAAAAAGCATTAATGTGGTTCATTAGCAATGTATTAAATAATTTTTTTTTTTAATTCTATCCAGGGCCATCTTAGAATATCTACTATTTGCGCATTTAGATATTAACCTAATCAACTTGATTCAAAAGATAGATGGTCATTAACCAGAGAGAGATCGCCATGCATTAAGAAACCTAATTTTTCCAAATCCAATTGTTTCCCTTACCTGAATGCCCTACTATTCTAGGCAAGGTATACCGCTCACCTTGGATGAGAGACTAATTATGGGAATTTCTTTTTTCACCCAGATTGAAAAACCACTGACAAAAATGGAAATGACCAATCAAATAGTAGTCTTATTTTAGTCACTTTGTTTGCATAATAAATTGCTTGCATGGATTATTGTAACTAAAACATAGATTCATGCTCTAATAGCTTCCTTTAGCTTGTTAGACTTAATTCGAATAAAGAAAATTAACGGTACAATCAGTAAAATGTAGTTTTCACCATCGTCAATCTCTAGGCACCAAGGTTTTAATATTGAGATTATTTCTTTGTGGTATGCAAGTTGTAAAGGAAATAGAGCCTTCAATAATAAATAGAGCACTCTATTCTTTCTGATCATTTGATTTCTTTATAAGTTTATGATTTGATAATTGCTATTTTCTGATTTTTGTGTATTGTTGATTGGTTAATTGCTATTACCTTTTTCTTTCCTGTTATAAAGAGCTTCTATCAGACTTCACACATGAAACTCTAGATATTTCACACATTCAGATGTAAGCTCTCTTGTTCAATTTAGTCATGAGACCCCTATTACTAGAGTGTTTGGTGCAGAAATAGCCACTTTTATTGTAGAGCATTATTTCTTAAGAATATGTTATCATGTTGTAGACACCGAAAAATCCTTCAAAAAATAAATTATTTTTGTTTTCCGAAAATCTTTGATGACATCATCATTTATTAATTAATTATTTATTTAATTAATTTATTTATTTTTATGGCATTAAATCCCTCTCTCTTAATTAAAAATCTTTAATTCAGGAATCTAGCCTAAAAATGTCATTTGGACATTATCCCTAATTTATTAATTATTTAATTAATAAATTGACCAAAAAATTTCAAAAATAAATTAATTTATTTTTAATTTATTTTTTATCCCAAAGTTGGCCAAAATTCTAAAGAGCACTAAACTCTTCTAGAAAGACCTAAACCTTCCCCTAAATGGGTCAAATCCCTAATCTAGTCCCTTCCAACCCTAAGCCTAGATATTTAATATTTATTAAATTTACCTTTAATAAATATCTAAATCTCACCAAAAGCCACTTGCCCATCCCTTTCTCCTAATCCTAATCCTAATCCCCTTTCTAATCTTGTCACATTCCATTAGCAAAAGGTTTACCAAAACTTATGCTAACCTCCTCTTAGTCATCCTCCTTAGTCAACAAGGATTGCCACCTCTTGGCCACCTCTTGCAAATGCATTTAAGCCTTCCTTATCTTTCTTACATGCATTCATTATGCATTTAAGACCTTCTTATCCCTTCCTTGCCACCTCTTGGCCTTGGGCACATTTACTAAATTGTGCACATGCCCTCAAACTTTCAACTCAATCCTCCCTTGACACTTGTCAGGACACTTGTCCTTGACTCAACCCTAACCTTAGCCCTAACTTTGACTCATCCTTTTAACCCAAGCCCTTCCCTTTTCCTATAAATAGCCTCACTTCTTTGAGCAAACAATCCTCTCTCATCCTTCAACTCTCAAACTCAATAGCAAAGTTATAATGCCATTTTCATTCTAGCATAAGCATAAACTCATTATTTTAGATCATTTTCAAGCTTAAATCACATCTAAATTAGCTTAAATGGATTAACATAGATTCATTTCTTATCAATCTTAGTTCATCTTTTAGCTTTGCATATTTGTGTGTTCTTGAGGCCTTTGAGGCAAAATAGGTTCCTCATACCTATTTTGTGTCATTTTGGGTCTTCATTAACCTCAAATCATCATTTATCTTGCATGCTCCAAGTGCTTGAGTTTGCACACCCACATCCATTTATATCCAAGCATATCAAACAGTGCATGGGCGCATCTGTTTTAGGCTTAAACTGAGGTGGCTTTGATTTTAGTTTGTTTACCTTTAAATTTGATTTGATTATATGCTATGACGTTTGTTTGTCTTTGGCCTTCAAAACAGGTTTAGGTGCACACTCAAATCCTAGTCTACATTCTGGCACGCCCGGTGGGACTCGAACCATAATCATTTTGATGAAATTATACTTTATATGCTTGCATTTTGCAGGAAACAAAAGAAATGTCACCTTCATGAAAAGAAATGACGCCTACAGCAAAGAAATGTCACCTTCAAGCAAAGAAATGTCACCTTCATGAAAAGAAATGTCGCCTACAAACAATCCAGTCACGCCTTCTTGCAATGAAATCACGCCTTTGAGGAAAGAAATGACGCCTATGAGCTCTATCTTCACGCCTACATAACTGAGATTTTCCTGTGATCGATAACTTCTGTTCCGTTCCAGAATTCTCTTCTGTCGCTTGCATGTAAAGAAATCACACCTCTGACGAAAGAAATCACGCCTCTGCATATTTATCTATCACCTTTTGAGGTACAGAATGTCACCTGTAAGAATTAAATGTCGCCTCTGAACTTTCCAGCGTCGCCTATAAGCTGGACAGTGTCGCTTTTTGGTTTTTTGTCTTGAGGTTCTGGGGACTGGTTTTGTTTTGTTTTTTTTCATTTCTTTTATTACAGCAAAGGTCAAAACTCAATCTTGAATGAAACTTAAGGAAATGAACTTAGGTCCTAGAGTGTCATTGTCAATTTGAAAATCAAACCAAATCTTGAATGCACAAAAGGAAAGAACTTGCAAATGTTCAATTCATTTACATTTTGAGGAAAAGAACAAATCAAAATCTAATCACGAGTGTCTTCATTTCAAAGTTCAAACATCACTTAATCAAATTTGGGAAAATGAACAAAATCTGCTTGATGTGCATGTAGGAGTTTTTCAATTCTTGCATAATCCTTGTTAGAGTAAGCAACGTGGAACATTTGAACTTGGACAAGTTCACTTGTTCTACTTTTAGTGAGGCCTGTCCAAGGAGAAGCGCTTCCTCCTCAGAGAATGACCTCAAACCGGTATTCCCCCCGGCCGGTATACAAATAAGCGAATACCAAAAGAATCGCTTATATCTCCTAATCACCGGGCGTTCGTGCCAAACACGTGTCTGGGGATGGTAAACATTCCTCTCCCCCAGCATAATTGGCAAGGCTCTTAAGTGAGTCATGGATGATCAGCATAACCGGGTATGGAGACACCACGGAATCATTAGCAACCTGATAAACTAAAGGCTACCCTATCTACATCCGAAAGTATCAAAATCCTTGTGCAAGGACCGATTCCAAGGGGTTTACCGGGTCGCCTCAAGATTACTCACCATTTGTATTCCCTTCTAGGGGATACCAAGCTGTGGGCAAGCGATTTTGATACTCACCTTCCTTAGGTAGATCTATTTGAAGTGCTTGATAGTCAAAGACTCTGTGAAAACACTTGTTGAAACATACACTTTTTCGAAAGCATTTATCAGAGTCTTTTATCTTGTTTGTATCTCACAAAGTTGCTTTGTCCTTTGTGAAGATTGCTTTTATCAAATCCTTTGCCAATGGAAAAACATCAAGCAGATCTATAACTTGGTTCGAAGGACAATCAGAGCAGCCATCCCAAAACTTGGTCATCTCCCATCCCTTTGTCTCTCTTCTTCTAGAAAACTGTCTTCTTCCGTCAGTCATCCCAATCTGAGTCTTAGTCTTCCAAACCATCTTCGTCCTTCCTCCTTATCCAACTCATTCGCAAAGATAGCATGTCTCAAATCTATAATGAGTTTGGTTATGATATCTCTCCTCTCCCACCAATTGATCCTAATGATGATGAAGGTCTTGTAGACCATGATGCCTATTTCAGCCAGTTTGCTCCAAGCAACCCCCAGCGTTCCATCATTCCTCCAATCCAGCCAACCATGCCTTCTTGCTTATCTCCTAGCACTCCCTTTCATGTCCTTGGCAAGGCTAGCACTCCTTTTCATGTCCTTGGCAAAGCAACCCCAGTATCTTATCCATCCCCAACATACCCTTGTCTTCAACCCACACCTCTTCCATATGCTCCTTTCAGGCCTCCACTTTCTGCTATGGTCATTTCTCCATCGCCATCATCCCTTAGAAATGCTTCACGTTACTTCCCCTATCTAAGGCCTCCATCTGCCCATCCTCCAAAAAATTCTGAAATCCAAGATTCTAATCCTCCCATCCTTTTCACCAAACCTCTATCCTTTCCCAAACCACCATCTTCTGCTCCAAACCCCAATCCTCCATCCTGTCTCAAACCACCATCTTCTGCTCCAAATCCCAATCCTCCATCCTGTCCCAAACCACCATCCTCTCTTCCAAACCACATTACCAAAAGTCTCTTCCCACCAGCAGAGTTCATCCCTCAACCCACTCCAAAACCTATACCTCAAGCCATTAGCCCTGCCTCTTCAGCACCATCATCCCCTCAAGCAAAATCCAAAGCTCCCTTTTCAAAATCATCTTTTTCATGGGTGTTCCCTTCTTTCTCTCCTCCTTCGCAAACATCTACCCAAGCACAAACCCCACTTTCATGTGAAGACCATCCAAGCTCCCCATCTCCTCCACCTTCCAAACCTTCTTCACCACAAAAGTCTCCAAGGAAACCAATAACAGAACCCAAGGAAGAGCCAATAGCAAAACCCACGCCTGAAATTGAAAAGCCAAGCAATCCTTCATGTGAAGCCATCATTGATGAGGCCCATCCAGCGCTCCCATCTATTATCTATCTTCCATACATCCCAACCGTTGATCCTCTTCCATCTCCTATCATCGTTGAGTTCCTTTCGTCTGAAGTATCTATCCAATCCCCAGAATCATCTCCTCCTAGCATTATCCAAAGCATACCTAATGAGCTTCCTGAGTTCATCCCTCTTCCTGTCATTGCAGCTGCAAAATCTCCCATCCTTTTATCCATACCATCTGAAGAGTTCTTCCTTCTTCCAGACACCCCAGCAGCAGAGTTCCCAATCCTTCTATCCACTCCCTTTGAAGAGTCCATCCATATATCCCCTAATCCTCTATCTACACAAATCCTATCCTATCAAGATCTTGGCCAAAAGCATGATGAACTACTTATAGAAGAACATCAAGATCCAACCCCTTTACTTCCCCCATCGCATGTTCTATTGCCTCCATCACCTTCAATCCAAAATTCTACAATCCCAATTCCTCCAATCCAAGATCCTATCATCCCAGTTTCTCCAACTAAAGATCCAATACCATCCCCCAATCCTAGTCAAAAACCCAACATCCTATCCTCTCCTCTTGAGGATCCTCCTAACCAAACTGTCCAGCTGCCATCACTCTATCCTCTTGGGTCACTAACATTTGTCAAAGGTAAACCACTTGAAAAAGAAGACATCAGCTTCTTATCTTCCATTAGGGAACTAGAAAATGGCTGTTTGTCATTCACCCCAAGTCAGAAATATCCTTGTCTGGATAAAATGTTGAAAAGATGGAACTATCAAAACAAAGGCCTTGGCACTCACGAACAGGGAAATATACAGCCCATTCAAGGCAAGAAACATCTGAAAGGCTATGGAATTGGTTGCACACCAGATGAGGGCACTTCTTCCACATCAGCAAAGGGCGCTTCCTCCAGAAATGTTGGTACAGCTAAAGAAAAATTTAAACATCCTTACAAAACCAACAAAACATCTTCCAAGAACCACAACGCAATTCCTCCTCCTCCATCATTACAACCGAGGAAAACCTATCATATTCCTCCTTCATCCTCCCCATCCATTTTGGGTCCCTATGTCCCAAAGTCTTTCAGCGCATCTCCGTTACCCAGCAAATCCATTTTGGGACCTTATATCCCAAAATATCATCCATCTTATCCTACTCAGCCTTTCATCCAACATCCAAGCATCCCTAGTCAAGATCAACAACGGCACATGTCCACATATCCTATCTACCAATCTCCTTCCATCTCTCCATCCAAATTTCCTCCATCCCAGACAACTCCTCATATTCCTCCCAATGCTCCTCGCAACTTGGATGCCATATCGCGCATGAATAAAGGGAAAAATCCACAAAAATCCCAGGATTGTTATGTCCAGTCTAATCGACATGCACAATCAAAGCAAAATCCGATCAAGCAAGCCAAAGCAAACCACTGGCCACAAAGGCCCATCAAAGAAAATGCCAAATCTAATGCATCCCAATGGCTGCAAAGGCCCAATGACGATTACCATGTCCAGTCTAATCGACATGGTCACTCAATGCAAGCTCCAATCAGGCAATCAAATGCGCCGCAAAGGCCCAGCAAAGAGCCAATCAAGCATGCTAAAGCAACCCAATGGCTCCGAAAACCTAGCAAAGTCCAAGAAAAATCTATCACATGGCCACAAAGGCCTAGCAAAGAAAAAGCACAATCTGATGCCCACCAATGGCCGCAAAGGCACACTAAAGCTAAAACAAAAATGATGTGGATCCCAAAGCAAAAAGATGTAATCCATCTAACAAAAACATCCACAATGGCATCCAACATTGCCCATCTCCCAGCTCCTCAATCTTCCCCTCCATCTCCTCCATCCTCTAGCATAAATCCTCCATCACATCTATCTCTATCTTCCACATCCAATCATCCATCTTCCTCGCAACATGTGCCAATGTTGATCCTGACAACATCCCCCTATCTTGATCACTTTCCATCCTTTCATCCAAACACTTTCTACCACCATCTTTCCCATCTCCCCCATCCGATCCATGACTTTGCATGATCCCCCCCGTCCTACTACAGTTGTACCAACATCCAGGCACACAATCAGAAGAAATCAGTGAGGAAAGTCAGCAAAGATCAGTCAGCACATCTAAAACAGCAAAGGGAAATCAATGACAAATCAGAGAAATCAGCAAAAATTAGCAATCAATCAGGCTTCAGCATCAACATATGTCCATCAGCTTGAAACGGAAGCATATTTTGGAGAGGAGGTAAGCTTTAGTCGCAAAAGTGAAAAAAAAAAACAAAAGCAAATCATGAGTCTTTATGTGAAAACCCTTCTGGGGCACATTTTGATTCCAAAACAGTAAAAATAAAGGGCATATCTTCTAGTGAAAACTTGGCAATTCAAGCGCTAGAAGATCGAGCTTTGCCTCTTCCTCCTATCTGGGATAACAACACATGATAGTTCCCTATCAACATTGCAGAAACCAAGCTAAATCAACTTGGGTACAGAAGGATGTTTGTGGCTCATCTACATGGAGGTTAACCTGACAGAAAGTGAATCATGACCTTAAGTGCCTTGCTCCGAGGAGTCAATTATCAACTGTGCATGGTCATATGCACATGCCTAGGTGTGATCTTAAGCTTGTCGTCCATCATCTAGCAATGGATCCCCATGACAAGCCGGCAACATCAGAAAATCAACAATCCACATCAGAAAATCAGTGAAGAATCTCTCAGAAGATCAACATCAAATCGCATGATAGCACCAAAATCAGCACAAAACTCAGCGCCACATCAGAGAGTTAGTAACAACATCAAAATATCTGTGCAAAATCAAAAATAGCAGGGCCATCATCAAATCATAAGGGAACATCCAATCAAAGAATCAACAACACCATCAGAATATCAGTGACAAATCAAAAGGTCACCATCTAATCAAGAGGAAGCGCCAAAACGGTGACATCAGCTGATCAGCAAGCACGACAGCATTAAATCAGAGCTTCAGCAACAAATCAAAATGTCAGTGCATATCAGCACCGAATCAGCAACACATCCAAACAAAATCAGAAGTATCAATGCATATCAGCACAAGCTCAACAACAAATCAGCAAGATCAGCACAAAGTCAAGAAAAAAAATAAAAATCCATAAAAATTGGATAAATCCAAGGAGCAAATTATCAACAAAGCAAAAATCAAGAGAAAAACATTCGTCCTCTGGTGAAAACTTGGCAATTCAAGCACCTTGGACAAGTACCATGGTGAAAACCTGGCAAACAGGTGCCATGCGTAGTGCCCCCCCCCCTAATTCCTTTCTGCAGTTAGGGGCTTCCTTTCTATCACCTCTTATCCAACATGTCCTCCATCCCCTTTTGTCTCTCACTTCCTTCATTTTCCATTGGATCTTGATGACAAAAATAGAGACTATCAGATGTACATGCTTTTGGGCACCTCCTTGGCATCCATTGCACCTTTCAGCTACATATCCTCTATCCAATCCTTTCATCCTAGCTTCCATCCTTTCTCATCCTCTTGTTGGCATATCTTCCGTCCAAGCATACACCATGCCTTTAAAACACATGAACTATCTTAAACAGGGGGCATCCTCTTCCTTGGTGACGTATTCCTTGGAGGCTATCCAAATCTGAATCTTCCATCTCCCAAAATCCTCAACAATTTCTCTATCCAAATCCAAACCAACCACCATCCAATCCTTCCAGCACTCCTCTATCTTAATCCATCAGCAGTTCCTCCAGCATCCTCTATCTTGATCCACCAGCAAACCAACTCAGCGTCCCATATCCTTTATCAAAATCCAACATCCACCATCCACAGCAGAAAGCAGATTCACCATCTTTTGCACCAAAATCCAGAGCTCCAAATCCACAAGAATTATCGTGTTCCAGCCCTTTGAGTTTTTTCCATCCCTTATCCTAAATCAGAAATCATCCTCTTTTTGGCACAACGTGTTGTCTTAAAGAAATCAAAACCTTGTCCTTGCATAGCCTTATCATCTCGAGCAAGAGATTGGCTTGTATTAACAAGAATCCAGTTGACCGAAGATCATCAGTCTATCCTAGGTTGACGCAATCCTATCACTGATCCTCCATTGGGAAAACAGCAGCTCATTTTGTTGACACTTGGTAATCTTCCACCAGCTTTCCATCTTCCACCAGCTTTTCATCCTCCAAGCAGCTTTTCCATCTTCAAAATCCTCTAGCAGTTCCACCATCCAATCTCCCCGAATCTTCCTCCATCCAAATCTTCTAGCAGTTCCATCCTCCCCATCCTCAGCATTTTCCTCCATCTTTCCAACACCTAGTATCTTCTCTTGTCATTGGTATCTAGCTATAGGCTAACCTCATTGCAATCCAATGCCATTCATCCCTATCCACACCTTGCTAGCAATCTTCCCAACCTATCCATATCTTCTAGCTAGCCAACATCCAAGATCAAGCTAACCAATGAAATCGCATCCTTCATCTTGTAGCAAGCCTTGATCTCGATTCAATCATCATCATTGGGATATGTCTTGCCCAAATCCGTGTCATTTCAGGATGCATCATCCGCTGCCAGTCCGTCTTGGCCTTCCAACCCAACTGGGGCATCATCTTGAATATCTTTGAAGTTGTCAGCTTCATCCCCAGGTTATTTGTATATCCTATTCTTGAGTCTTGTACCATAGCGTCAGTCATGTCTCCACCTAAGCTCATTTGTACATTTGTGTCTTTAGGACCCATCCTTTGTCTTAGTCCTTGTCCGTCCTGCAGCAGCATTTGATCAGAAAACTTTTAGTCCCACTCGGGCCTTGTGCTTCAGCAACATCAATTGTCGACCTATCCTTGCTCATCCTGATTATTCCTTGAACTTCAGCTTTTGCCAGCGAACAACTACACTTATTCTCTCACCAACCCATGGGTCCTTGAGGATATATCGTTCCTCCTGTCCGACCTAATCTTCCATCTTGGTCCTTGAGGATATATCGTTCCTCCTGTCCGACCAATCTTCCCACCATCAATCAAACCTAATCTCTCTCCTTGGCAAAGGATGTCTTTTTGGAGTTATCATTTTGATCTTGGATTTTTGTCCTTTTGATCTTGTTAATCTGTTTGGCTTCTCATTATCCCACCAGGGTCACCACGATTCATTATATCATGGTGTGCTGCGTGTGCGGGTAATCTGGGGCAAGGTCTTTTGATCTTTCGCTTCTGCCTGTGAGTCAGTTGTGTGTTTGTGGTTCCTTCAGCATCGGTTCCACCATGTCGCCTCTGCGCTTCATGTGTGATGTTGGGGCAACCCTGTGTGTTTGTTTAGCGTCAGTCCTCGTCAATCCTCTGTGACGTTGTTGATAGGCCTCGTGATCCCAGTATCCTTGGCAGGTCTCTAACATAGCTATATTAAATCTAGGTTGTGCACTCCCGTTTGCACTTGGAGCTATCTGGTCCCTTGCATTTATCATATAGATTAATCTTGCATCTTTGCATACAGCTGCATCTTGCATCTTGCATTTCCATCTCATCTTGCATATCATCCATATTTGTTCTTAGAAGTGAGGTTATTTATCTCCCCTTTCTTCCTAGGCTCTTCCTTCCTCGTCCCGCTGGGCACACTCTGTCCCAGGGCGTAATCCCTCTTTCTCCTTGTCCCACTGGGTGCATCTTCCATGATTTTGTCCCACCGGGGCATGTTCCTCTTTCTTCTAGTCCACCCGGGTGTCATACCCTCTTCTTCTGATTCTAGCCTTGGCATCTTGTTTTCTTGTCTTTGATGCCATGCCACTTGCGGCATCGCATCAAAGAGGGGCAAAATGTAGACACCGAAAAATCTTTCAGAAAATAAATTATTTTTGTTTTCCGAAAATCCTTGATGACATCATCATTTATTAATTAATTAATTATTTAATTAATTTATTTATTTTTATGGCATTAAATCCCTCTCTCTTAATTAAAAATCTTTAATTCAGGAATCTAGCCTAAAAATGTCATTTGGACATTATCCCTAATTTATTAATTATTTAATTAATAAATTGACCAAAAAATTTCAAAAATAAATTAATTTATTTTTAATTTATTTTTTATCCCAAAGTTGGCCAAAATTCTAAAGAGCACTAAACTCTTCTAGAAAGACCTAAACCTTCCTCTAAATGGGTCAAATCCCTAATCTAGTCCCTTCCAACCCTAAGCCTAGATATTTAATATTTATTAAATTTACCTTTAATAAATATCTAAATCTCACCAAAAGCCACTTGCCCATCCCTTTCTCCTAATCCTAATCCTAATCCCCTTTCTAATCTTGTCACATTCCATTAGCAAAAGGTTTACCAAAACTTATGCTAACCTCCTCTTAGTCATCCTCCTTAGTCAACAAGGATTGCCACCTCTTGGCCACCTCTTGCAAATGCATTTAAGCCTTCCTTATCTTTCTTACATGCATTCATTATGCATTTAAGACCTTCTTATCCCTTCCTTGCCACCTCTTGGCCTTGGGCACATTTACCAAATTGTGCACATGCCCTCAAACTTTCAACTCAATCCTCCCTTGACACTTGTCAGGACACTTGTCCTTGACTCAACCCTAACCTTAGCCCTAACTCTGACTCATCCTTTTAACCCAAGCCCTTCCCTTTTCCTATAAATAGCCTCACTTCTTTGAGCAAACAATCCTCTCTCATCCTTCAACTCTCAAACTCAATAGCAAAGTTATAATGCCATTTTCATTCTAGCATAAGCATAAACTCATCATTTTAGATCATTTTCAAGCTTAAATCACATCTAAATTAGCTTAAATGGATTAACATAGATTCATTTCTTATCAATCTTAGTTCATCTTTTAGCTTTGCATATTTGTGTGTTCTTGAGGCCTTTGAGGCAAAATAGGTTCCTCATACCTATTTTGTGTCATTTTGGGTATTCATTAACCTCAAATCATCATTTATCTTGCATGCTCCAAGTGCTTGAGTTTGCACACCCACATCCATTTATATCCAAGCATATCAAACGGTGCATGGGCGCATCCGTTTTAGGCTTAAACTGAGGTGGCTTTGATTTTAGTTTGTTTACCTTTAAATTTGATTTGATTATATGCTATGACGTTTGTTTGTCTTTGGCCTTCAAAACAGGTTTAGGTGCACACTCAAATCCTAGTCTACACATGTTCCTAATGGAATTGTGCTTAGTATTCAATTCCAAATTAATTTGATTTTCATAAATGTTAAATATAATTGGGTCATTGGTGTATCTGATAGTTGATATGTAGTCACGATGAAGTTAGAAGTTCCAGTGGCTAGAGTTTGTGGCTTTGATGCTTCATCCTTGTTGGTTTTTTAGCCTTTCTATATGCCAATAAAAATAAGGTGCATACCTGAAACAAACAAGCAATAATGCAAAGGCTGGTGTGTGAAAATGGAAGTATTCTAGTGATATTAATTTTAAAAATTTCTTTTATTTTTTAAGGTCTTGGATGCCATTGGAGCTACTATAAATTACTAACACTATAGAAATATTGCATCTGATTATTTTGTTGGAAGTTTGGAACATATTGAACTTTCTCCACTATAACATATATAGCCTGGAGCTTTCATAAAACCATTTTGATAAATAGTCTTGCACATTGCCTGTAAGACACAAACTTTCAGTGCCATAAAAATACACATTGTCCTCAATTAGTAATGTCTCAAATTTTGTACAGAACTTGTTATTTGAGTCTTATATTTTAGAACTGAAGCAAAAATTTCTCCAAAAAAGTCAAGATGATCGATCTAGCATAGATTTCAAAAACTGTAGGTAGTTTAACTAATGTGGATGCAATCATATTTTACCACTCTGAATGAACTAGTTTGCATGAAAATTTATATACAACCATCATTGCATTGTGGCTCTTTGTTAGAGACGTAGAATTTTGAAGTTTAAATTATTTTCACAATTTTATCATAACTTGGAGCATTTTTCATACTTAGCTGTGTCACTAGCTTAATGCATATTAATTATTTTGTCTTGTTTTTCTTGCATGGCAGGGAAGCAACAACAACATATAGGGCTGAAGCTTTAGAATTTCAAAAACAATTGAGGCATTTGCAGAATCGGTGTATTTGCTCAGTGGTCAAGCTTCATCTTTGATTCAAGGAAGATGAGCACGGGAGGCAGCAACATCTTCAACAAATGGATGAAATTGCTAGCAGGAATATGGAGGTATGAAGTAGAGAGATGCTTTGTAATAGAAGGAATCTGTCTTAAGCTAAGTTTGTGTTGGCTAAGAAAATCTCATTTCATAAAAACTTGAATGCCTCTTATGTATACAGTCCTATTTAGTGACACAATATTAGATTCGTAAAAGGTAAGTGTGTTATGAACATTTCTATATGTAACCTTGCAATATTTTCTACTAAGATTTTCACTCTTTAAGGATATTTTGTAAAGTTTATAAGGTCTAAAATTTATAGGCAGGTGTCTCACAACCAAATTATATTACCTTGGATTTTGGACCTATTTTTAGTTGCTTGAGTTGTTGTAGGGTTATAGCACATTATTTTATAGCAATATAAGTAGATGTGAGAATTCTTGTCATGAACCATCCAAATCATTGTAGTCATGCCCTTGCTACATGTAAATCTTAGTTTGGAGGTTTGATCTCGTGTGTTGATGAATGCTTAATGCTATGTTGGAGGTTTGATCTCTTGTGTCGATGAATGCTTAATCTGTAGTTTTGATACGTATGATTCTATAGTTGAGATGAATTGTTGAATGTGTTTGAGGACTTTGATTATGCTGCTGTGATAGATTTATGTAGGTTTCCTTGTAATATCACAGTGATAGTTGTAAACATGTATCAATGTTCCTTTGCTAATTTATTGCTGCTACTGTTGAGTCTATCTTTATCTGTTGCTGATGAAGGCATTGATTATCTTTCAGATTTATGTCTTTTTGTTGTTGTGTATTTCTTTCCTCTGCTTTTGATGAAATGAACTGCTAAATATATTAATCTTGCTTGCTATTATTATTGTTTGCTTGCTGAAATGAACTCCTAAAGTTAGTGTCTATTATTGTCTTGCTTGCTATTAATCTGATTTCCATTGCTATGGTTCTGAATAGCAAATTGCTGCATCTTCTCGACAAATATTTATCACTGTATTAAGGTTATTCTTAGATCTCTTTCTTCTGGTCAAACCCTTTATTAGAAGTTTCTCTTTATTATAATAATTACTGTTTCTTTTATGAGGTTTGTATGAAGAACTTGATGTTCTTAAAATGGACATTTCTCTGATTTGTCAATATAATTGCTAATGTGATAGTTTTCAGACAAAGAGACTGTTGCTTTGTCACTTAACCAACTAATTTTTTTTTATAAAAAAAATCATTGTTTTATTAAGTTAATACTTACAAAATGTTCTTGATTGTTCAAGAGCAACTCAGATTGCTGATCTCAATCCTTTGCAAGGGCTCAACTCATAAGATGATTGATGGTCTGTGTTTTAGATAGGAAAATTGTGAAAGCATTTACGGTCAAGACTGGGGGATGACATTCTTTCAGTTTGCAATGCATGTCTTGGGTGCCAAAAGGTCAAGTAAAACTGGAATTCAATGAATTCATGTATTATTATAAATTTCTGAGAAAAGATATAACCGTGCAAGAGTATGCTAATTTGGGTGTTCTTAGACTGGGTGCTATGTATTGATATGAATATTGATTGAAATTGGTTGGCTTGAGCAAAAGCTGTAATGTTTCTTTAAGGTTTATCATAGAATCTACTCTATTGCAATATATAGAACTTATATGATAGTCTTTGAATTGCTGAAGTAATCCATGATTTCTGATTTCTTCCAATCCATTTGAAGTTTATTCTAAGAATTATTTAGCTAATTTAGCTAGACTTGTGAAAGTTCAATGCCATATATTTTTAAAAATATGGAGCTTATATGATAGCCTACGATTCATAAAGTATATGCCTGATTTATGAACTTTTACCATACATTTGGAATACATCATAACAAAAATGTAAAGCTAGACTTTATTAGTTCAAGTATAGTCTTGGTTTTTCTGTTGTGTCCTAGGTCATGTCATACTTTAGAAGCAACATTTTTATTTATGTACATGAGTACTTGGTGTAGAAGGTTGAACCTTGCCACTCAATTTAGATGAAGTCATTGGTCTGCTACCACTCAACCCCCACCCACATAAGGAAATCAAAATTCATTTATCTTTATTTTTGTTGACTTGTATTATCAACTAGCAAAGCTTGATAAACTTGATGTTGTACCATTTTATGGAAGCTAGCATTTGATAAATTTGTTGACGGTTATGCTGAGTTGTTTGTGTCCTTTATAATGCATGATATTGATCAAATGGGATTTGAATTTGAGTACACAAATGTGCATAGTAAAGTCTAGTGATAGTTTTTATGCCTTCATCTGGTAAGGGTGGGTAGCTACGAACAAAAGTTAATCATTGTTTTATTTTCCTTTAATTATATGTATAAAACTGAAGGAATCACCATCCTTGGTTTAGCATAGACTACGCATTGGCCTTGAGCTTGTGTCTGTCTAATAATGAGTTTGAGCTTATTGTTCTCAAGTTGACATCTTTAGTCTTCGTAATTAGGTCAGATATCGAGGATTAGTGAAAGAGAAGCTTAGGACACCATCTTATACATATATACATATACTATGAGTGTATATTATCATGTTGCCTTTAGAGTGACTATCCTCATTTGTTGAAGAAGAAAAGCATTAATGTGGCTGAATAGCAATACATTCAAGTGGCAATCACACAAGGGACAGTCACTGTGAGATGTCCTCATTTGTGACTGTCCTTACAGTGAGTGTACATTATCATGTTGTCTTTAGAGTGACTATCCTCATTTGTTGAAGAAGAAAAGCATTAATGTAGCTGAATAGCAATACATTCAAGTGGCAATCACACAAGGGATAGTCACTGTGAGATGTCCTCATTTGTGACTATCCTTACAGTGAGTGTACATTATCATGTTGTCTTTAGAGTGATTGTCCTCATTTGTTGAAGGAAAAAAGCATTAATGTGGCTGAATAGCAATACATTCAAGTGGCAATCACACAAGGGACAGTCACTGTGAGATGTCCTCATTTGTGACTGTCCTTACAGTGAGTGTACATTATCATGTTGTCTTTAGAGTGACTGTCGTCATTTTTTGAAGGAAAAAAGCATTAATGTGGTTCATTAGCAATGTATTAAATAATTTTTTTTTTAAAATTCTACCCAGGACCGTCGCAATTGTGACGGCCCTCCCAAGAGATGCGACGGCGGTGCCATATTGGCGATGCCCAGGCTATCGCAGTTGCTTCGGAGGATCGTCGCCATTGCGACGGTCCTCCCAAGACATGCGATGGCGGTGCCGTATTGGCGACACCTAGGCCCGTCGCAATTGCTTCGGAGGACCGTCGTAATTGTGACGCCCTGCCATCGCAATGCGACAGAGGCACTGAATGGGTGAAGCAGTGACATTGTGACGGCAGGGCGTCGCAATTGCGATGGAAACCCATAGACGTCGTGATTTGCGACTAAAAAATTGTGACGTCTATCACTGTCGCTATAGCGGCACATAGCCGTCGCAATGGTGACACATAGCCATCGCAAAATGGCCCCAAATTTATTAGTGTAGATTGAGTCAGCTATGTGTCATCACCAAATAAACTCCTAAAGGAATGGAGGCAAGAATTCCCCGAACTGACATAGTCAGACCGAGGACCATGGAATGTTATCCGCAATATCTGATAAACATCCTCAGGTGTAACTGTGAGCTCTCCAGTAGGCAAGTGGAAAGTCTGGGTCTCAGAGTGGAATCTCTCTATCAGAGCAGTCAATAAACCGTGGTTCACCTGAATCTTAGGCAACCATATCAAATACTTGAATCCACATGAAGCTAGGTGAACCCTCATAGGGTCAGGCAATGAAATGCACAATCTCTGGGTCGTCGAGTGTGAAATCCAGACATGCACATCAGGGTAGACGACCTATACAACATAGAAATGGGGTATCCTATCAAAAATTTGGTCAAAAATCAGGCTATCAGTACAGGAATTGAAAAGTTGATTACTTTAGAAGGTACATTAAATACTAAGGAATCAGCCTATGAAATTAGAAAAATAAAAAAATTGACCTAAGTCTCAAAAAAATGCTCTTTGTTTTCCATACGACATTTCAAACTAGTATCAAAACTCGTATGAGTTTCTACAAGTTGCCATACGACAATCCATGAGTATATGACAAAGCACATGTTCCCGTACGAGAATTGAGGGACCCAACAAAATGTCGTACGACACATGGGTCCCTCTCCTACGAGTTTCAGACAGTTCTGGGATGACAATTGAAATGAAAATGAAAACTCGTACGAGCCCCAGTGGATTGTTGTATGACTTTTCGTGGTGCAAAAATTCAAAATTCTAAAAACGTACGAAAAAGATCCTAAAAGCATAAAAACATGAAAAAATTGAATTCACAGAGAGGCACAGAGGTCCACTTACCAGGTTCCCGTACTAGGGAGGTCGCTGGTATCGCCGGTTGTGCTCGAATCAGTGTGAGGAGACTGGAACTTTCATCTTGGTGATTTTTCACTCAAAGGGCTCCATGGAAGTTTCTAAAGTCAAAAGTGAATAATGAATTGAAAATGACCCTTTTGGCCCTTATATAGGTTTTGACCTAATTTTTCAAAGTGCTCCGTTTTCTAGGAAAATTGCACCCTTGGCTAATTTCAACATTATGAACCCATTTTTAGGATCAAAATTAAAATCTGAGATCATTTACATTGTCAAAAATGTGATTTAAAATTTTTGGACCCAAGACGACCGACTAGTTGCATAAGCAACCTTCAATCATCAAAGAAATCTAGAATTCAACTTAACTGATTATCTTACATCAAACTATCAAAATTTCAACTTGGTCAACCATGGTCAACTCATGGTCAAACCTAGTCAAACTTGGTCTCGAGGACCTCCAAACGATGCAGAATGTGTTCTCGAATGTATATAACCACTTCTTCAATCAATTAACATGCTTCTAAACCATTTAACGCTGACTTTTCTTGTTAGATTTTGATTTTAATCCCGAAGGGGGCATGGTATTGCACATCAATCAGTTTGTAAATCAATTTTTTTCTCAATAATTAAGACAACAACTACGTCTACTTGTCGATTCATCAAAAGTCCTCATCGCTTGGGGCATATCATATTCATCGAGATCCATATCAATTTGGTATTCTAATCTATCTTGTAAACTGTATTAGCTTTTCGTAACCATCGGTTCATTAGTGTTATTTCCTTGGTTCTTCATAAATGAAGGGTTCATATGTGATACTGTTTTGATTCCTTTGGACAATTGAGTCTGGAGTCAAGTCACTCACTTCTTCATAATCATAAGGTTCAGAATCAGGTGTTTTGATACTTTTTCGTAATCATCAGTTCATTGTTGCTATAGTTAACATCATCACGATTCTTGGTCAACTAGAACCTGAATCAACTTTTTCCAATCTTTCAATCAGTTTCTGTCTCGGAATCGGTTCATCTTTCAAATCAGTTTCAACATCAAAAATAGATTAATCTTTGAACCACTACGCTTCGCACAATGATTCAAAGAGGGGCGAAATGTAATACCCCCAAAATGGGCTATAGGTTCATTAACCTCTTACATCATCAAATCGAATGAAATTGACATCAAAGTCCTAACATAAGGCACATCTGCATATCAGTTTATAAAAAAATGATTTTATCCTAATTCTGCATCAGGGAATATTCCTTGAATATTCTTAATTATCTTAATTATCCTTAATTGAATATTATTTGGCAATAAATCATATTTATCCTAAAATTTGATTAATTTAATATTTTGAATATTTAATTAATTGAGTTTAATACTTGCATTTAATTATTTAATTAGATTTAATTCTAATTATTCTTAAATTATATTATTTAATTTTGACAATAAATCGAAATATCCTAAGAATAATTGATTAAATTCTTGTTTAATTAATTAAATCTAGTTGTCAATATTTAATGATATAGTTTTGAATAAAAGTTTGATTAAATAATTGATTAACCCATAAATCAGTTATTTTAACTCAAAGATCAGTTAAGTTGAGAATAAATTACTTTATTTTTAAATTAATTCATAATTATCTATGCACACTCAAAGAGCAGTTAAACTTTAAATCAAAAAACCAATTCAAGTTGTTATCTTTTGGAAACTCAACATCTATTTTGAGTTGAAAGCTGATCTAAACTTCTGATTTAAGTTAAAAAGCTATTTTTGCATGATTTTATGAGTTAATTAATTCTGATTTCTTGTTAACTCAAAACTCAACCTGAGTTTATCAAGAGTGATTTATGGCTTTTCTCAATGCATCCTCAAGCCCTGGATTTCTATAAAATCAAGGCTCAGCTCTTCATAATTACATCTCTTGAATTTGCACAATTACTCTGGTGAAATTGCATATGAAGAATCAAGCTCTTGCGAATAGGTAATTTTGTGAGATCATTGATAGTTTTTCATAGCTTTGCATCCATTTTTCATATCAATTCGTATCATTGTTAGAATAATCTGCATATCAATTTCATTCATCTAGATTAGATTCATACAGTTTTTCATCTTATTGCATAAAAAAATAGATTAATCTGCATTCATTCTATATTCATCTTTTAGCATTAAATCCTTCATTTAGGTGTTGCATTGTCACTGATCTCGGTCTAATCTGAGAATACCATACTCGCACCTACTAGAAGGTAGTAAATCGACCGGTTAGCTCAATTTCATTTATTTGCAGATTTCAATTTTGCTAACCTCTAATGTTTTACTGAAGTGTGTGTTTACAACTAGGTACAATTTTCACACACACAATACTATTGTTTGTGTTAGCTTTTGGCTGACTTAATTGTTTGCATTGAATGGATTTGAGTAAATTATTGGACCTAATATAGGATAAGAAAAGATTTGAGAGGTTACAGATGATCGTTCTATGGAATTTTGTGATTTAGATAGCACTATGAGCTATGAAGAGTATTTTTGGGTAAGCTAGTAACTTATTTTTATACATTTCTACTTGTTTCCTTTGGGATAGAGTTTGGATGATGATGCATTGTGTGTTATTTGATCATAATATTTAAGGATAACTTATTGAGATGCATTTGGATCCTCTTTATCTTTTGGGGTAGCCCACATTTAATATTTTTATTTATTTATGGCTAACTTTGTGCTAGTACTCCTTATATTTATCAAGGCCAACCTTGATAATATTTTTGATGGACAACCACTATATATATTAGTGGAAATGGATAAGAGCATGTGAGGTTATTTTTAAACGTGTATGGATTTAATGTGAAGACTGAGTAATGTAGAAAAGAAAGAACAATTGTCAATTGTTGAACTAGATAGAGAGGTTATAGAAGTTGATCAGGAGATCCTACATTTAATTTTTGATGTGCCTGCTCAAAGGCTATGTTCTCTTATAGTAACATTGTGAAGATCTATATTTTTTGTAAGAGTTCTCTTGGGAAAAATTAGATCCCTAGAATTGTGCCTAAACAATTAGGAATAGTGAGTTCCTTGGCTTCCAGCCTAAAACTTTGTAAACATTTATATTATATTGTTAAAGAAAGATTCTCACCATGGTTTGTCCCACATTGGGTTTTCCATATAAATCTTGTGTTCTTGTGTGTGTGCTCTTATTTATATATCTTTTTCTATTGACTTTTTGGATTCATCATCAGTAACTGAGAACTCTGCTAGAATAGTTAATTATTGGTTTAAGTTGATTCACCCCATCTCAACATTCAGTGGTGTTAAATAGATGATGCACACAAATGAATAATCAAGCACAATAAAAATGATACAAATACAAACATGATGTAAAAAATCATTTTTACATTTTTTTCCTTAATCAAAATATAGTAACCATCCCCATAGTATTCTAACTGTGACTTGGGATGGGTTATTGAATCACTAAAGTTTGAATAATCTTTATGCAATAAAACACCAAATAACACAAGTTAATAACTCAAATTTTTGAATATTAATGGCTAGTTATGTTTTGGTGGGAAATAGAAATTAGAAGGTCTAAATAAGTTTTAATCCTTCCCAACCACTTGGGATCGGTTGAGGAAGTTGAGAACTATCATATAAACCCCCATAGATGTGTGGGAGAGAAAGGAATATGGACTGGTGAAGGAAATGTACAGATTGTACACATCAAAGCAATAAAATTCAATAGTTTCTTGCATGTTTTGAGTTCTTTCTTGTAATTCATCCATTGTTTTATCATTTTAAGGTGTTAAGGGATGTATTTGAAGTTTTTTTGATCCATCTTGAAGGGTCTTCATTTTGAAATTTTAAAATATATAAGCATTGTGTTGTTAATAGTCATTTTTACATTGTTTTCCTCAATCAAAATGGAGTAACCATCCCCATATTGTTCTGACTGTGACTAGGAGATGGGTTACTGAATTTTATTATATGTATTCATGCCTAGAAATGTAGGAGAAATTTGGTGAATGCAGATGATCATTCATTTGGTCAAGTTGGAGTGTTTGAGGGCATAAAATTACCTTGAAATTGGTGGATATGGAGCAACAGTAGGAGATCTACCCATTGGAGGACCCTATTTTCTTCATTAAGTTTTTAGAGGACACCAATTTGATGGTTTAATAACTCTTATTGGTTGGAGGAAGCATTGGGAAGCATGACATTTCTCAAGCCCTAGTTTATAGGGGTTTTGGGACAAATTTGGGGCTTTTATGCTTTCAGGGGTTAAGAGTCCAAATTGGTTAAATTTTCGATGGTTTGGGGTCATTTCATAAGATTTTTGAAGTTTCCATAGTCATTGGATATGTTTTGATTATACTTCCTTTGTAAATGTGCACAATTAGCCCTCTTGTAAATAGGGTACACTCAGGCTTCGGAACAATTGGTCCAAATTACCTACCTAAAATCTTTTGGTATGTTTTTTAGGAGGAAAAAGGGTCTCTAGAAATCCAATTTTTTTTGGAGGTTATTTGGGGAACTTGGAAGTTAAGTGGTGAATTAGGTCATTGTTGGGCTACAAGGAGCCAAGCCTAATTGGTGTGTTTCAAGATGCAATTGTTGGGTGGGGTTGTTGATCAAATAACCTTTTGATACCTTTTTTAATTGACCTAAGGAAGTGTTTGGAACTAGTTTGGGCATTGAGTAAGGTCTTGTTGGGATTTTGGTACTCTTGGAGCCTTTGGTGTCTTGGGTCTACTTGGAGAGTGGGGAAACTAGTATTTCCCTTATAAATCCTTTCTTCTTTTGCAACCTTGATTAAATCAATAACCACCCTACCACTTTACATCAGGGGGAATGATGTTTTCTTTTTTTTTGACTGTGATGATTCATCCAATGATCTTGAGATTTCACATAAACTAGGTGTATATGGTAAGAGTCTCCATCACAATTTGAACATTGCATACATGTCAACCCACTATGTATAAAATCATTGGTGAGATTGGGAATCCTCCTTATCTATTTGTTTTCTTGAATCCACTTCCTAGTAAATGTGCATGTAGGATCATGTACCTAAGGATATGAACATTAAAAACAAGGGTTATTGCGAGTTACATATCATATATTGCACATGAATAGAAGAAGGTTATCAAATCAAAAGGAAGTACAATTGAGAAGTCATCCTGGCCTATAATTATATGCCTTGATGATTAGGTTCACTTTCAACATTTCATTTGATTCAGGTAGTACTCATATCTTTATGATTGCTAAATCTATCAGTGAGGGTTGTATTAACCTACGATGTTTGTTAACAATGCCCTATGATGAAAAATTGATTCCTCTGAAAAAACAATGACAAGTCTCTAGAGGTATTAGTCTAGTTGCATTCATGGTTAATCTAGCTACCTTCATATTAAGCTTGCATGGATATTTGAACTTTGAATGAAATAAATCACACATGACATTATTAGTTCAAGATTAGAATCTAAAATCATCAATCCAAGTTTGACTACTTCATCTAATCTAATCAAAATAAAAATACTCAAATCAATGACTGGATACTCTAATTGCTGATATGTACCTGCATAGTCATGTCAATACCATTATTGCATCATTTTTTACATAAACCCATAATTGTTTGCATAGTCATAATAAAGAGAGAATCCATACATTCTACCACATTGCATATCATAAGTGTCTCATACATGTATATTAGAAAAGAACATAAAAAGAAATGCATTCATCCATAACTGTATCCATACATCTATATGCATAAAGAAAATACGAAAACATCCATCATGTGCAAATCCATATAGGAGTCATATGTATATATATATATCAGTAAATAATAAGAGTACAATAATATCATTACATGAGTATCATCAATATCAATATCAACAAATGACCAAGTACATCATAAAATCAATGGATCTCATCAGATATCACAAGTGATAAAAAAATGAATACATCAATACATCAATGTATCAGGAAAAGAGCATATCAGAAGTACATCAGTATTAGATAAAAAATGCATACGAATGTCAAGTACATCAGAGGCACGGTATGGTAATAGAATGGGAAAAGGCATCAAGTATGATTCCCTCCCTCATCATCATGAGGTGGAGGATCATTTGTCCTATTAGGAATTGGTGGTGCCATGGCTCCCTCAAACTGCTAAGAAATAATTGAGTACAATGGTGTTCTTTGATTTGAAGGAATAGCTACGCAATATAGTGAAAAATAGTATGCTTCCCTCTGTCCCTGATGGGTAGCAATATGCACCTATCTGTCTCTATCATCTCTCATGATCTCTAATTGTCTATCCTAATTTGAAAGTAGGGCCTCAAGTGTAAAAACTCAAGATCTTCGCTTCTCTCTCCCTCCCTCTCACACTCTAACAAGGGATCTTTATCTCTTCTCCTATCTCGTGGAGGATCCTTTGGTGGATGTCTACCACCACTACTCTCACCTGTATGTCTCTTCCCACTAGGTATGTATTTTTTTTTCTTATATCTTTGTAACTACGCAATAGGCATCAAAGGAATAGGATCCTTACATGGTAGAATAATCCTCAATTGGGTGTGTCAACCATCATCACCACCATTATATCCTTTTTCATCTCCTCTGCCACCACCACCATCACCTCCCACTGCTCCAAATCCACCACCATCACCCCAAGGCCTATCCAATAGATGTACCCTACCTCCTCTAGCCCCTTGACCTCCTATGTCTCTCCCTCTGCCACCTCTTTCTACTCTGGCTCTCCCCCCAATAGGACCATCATTAGTTGGGTCATAGTCTAATGGATCCTTGATCCTAGGGGAAATCTCATCCAGTGTTGTGAGTCTAGGAAAATAATGCTACTCCAAGAACTTCTTGTACTCATCTATAACACCTCCATCCTCAATATCTAGTATGTAATCCCATAGAATAGGGGAAAGATGATCGATCTTAGTAACAACAGTCTCATATGATAATATCCTACCCCACTTTGGCTCCTCATCTTTAATCTTGGTACATATTGTCATATTCTATGGAATACCCTAGACATGTCCAAACTGATGGAGAACCCTAGTAACTATGAAGCCCTCAACAATATAACTGGTACAACCAATTGTGTGTGTGAACTTTGAACCTAGTTGTAGACACAACACTTCAGTAAAACATTAGAGGTTAGCAAAAACCAAAATCTACAAGTAATTGAAACTATGCTAACCAGACGATTTACTACCTTCTAGTAGGTGTGAGTATGATGTTCTTAGATTGAAATCAAGATCAATGACAATGCAACACCTAAACGAAGGATTTAAAAATGATGAAAGAAATGAAATATGAATGCAAATTAATCTATTTTTTTGTATTTCTTGTGCAATAAGAATGAGAAACTGTATGAAGTTGATCTAGAATTGCAAAATTGAAATTGATATGATATGCAGATTTAATCTAAGAATGATATGAATTGATATGAAAATCTATGTAAATTATGAAAAACTATGAATTGATCTCACAAATTCGCCTGTCGCAAAAGCTTGATTCTTCGTATGTAATTTCACTAGAGTAATTGTGCAAATTCGAGAGATGTGAGATTGAAAGCTTCCAGGATTTTTTTTTTGAGAGGAATTTGTGAAGAGTTGAGCATGCATAGAAATCTAGGGCTTGAGGATGCATTGAGAAAAGCCATAAATCAGTCTTGATAAACTCAGGTTGATTTTTTAGTTAACAAGAAATTAAGAATAAATAAACTCATAAAATCATGCAAAAGCAGTTTTTATCTCAAAATAGAGCTTTAGTTCTCTTTTTCAACTCATCATCAGATGTTGTGTTTTAGATTGTTAACAAATTAAATTTAATAGTTGTTTTAAAGTTGACTGCTTTTTTGATTGTGCATAATTTAATATGAATTAATTTAATAAATAAAGTGATTTATTTTCCACTTAACTGATTTTAAATTAAAACAATTGATTTATGGGTTAATCAATTATTAAATCAAACTTTTATTCAAAAACTATATTATTAAAGATTGACAACTGACTTTAATTAATTAAATAGGAATTTAATTAATTAGTCATAAGATTTTTGATTTATTGTCAAAATTAAAGAATACAATTTAGGAATAAATATAATAAATGTAATTAAATAATTAAGTGGCAGTATTAAATCTGATTAATTAAATATTCAGAATATTCAATTAATCAAACTTTAGGATAAATAAGATTTATCGCCAAATAATTATTAAATTAAGAATAATTATGATAAAATAGGAATATTTCTAGGAATATTGCTCGATGCAGATTTTAAGATAATCAATTAAATTCGATAATGTGTAGATGTGCCTTAGGTTAGGAATTTGATGTCAATTTCATTCAATTTGAAGATGTAGGAGGTTAATGAACCTATAGCCCATTTTTGGGGTATTACATTTTGCCCCTCTTTGAATTGTTGTGCGAAGCGTAGTGGTTCAAAGATAGTCTGTGTATGATAAAGATGTTTGAGATTGAAACTGATTTGAAAGATGAACCAATTCTGAGATAGAAACCAATTGAAAGATTTGAAGATGCAAGATTTAGGTTTTGGTTGACCAAAGATAATGTTAACTATAATAGCAATGAACTAGTGATTACGAAAAAGTGCCAAAATACCTAATTCTAAACCTTATGATTGTGAAGAAGTGAGTGACTGATTCCAGACCTGATTGTCCTTGTATGAATCATATTGGTATCACATCTTGAACCCATCAGTTACAAGGAACCAAGGAAATAACATTAATGAACCGATGGTTATGAAAAGCTAATACAGTTTACAAGATAGATTAGGATACCAGATTGATATGGATCTCGATGAATCTGATATGCCCCAAGCAATGATAGATTTTCCCCAAGCGATGAAGACTTTTGATGAGTTAGTAACTAGACGTGGTTGTTGTCTTGATTACTGGGGAAAGATTTGATTACAAATTTAGATTTACAAACTTGAATGATGTGCAATACCATGCCCCCTTCAAGATTAAAATCGAAATCTGACAAGAAAAGTCAGTGTTATAGTTTAGAAGCATGTTAATTGATTTAAGAAGTGGTTATACACGTTCGAGAACATGTTTTGCATCATTTGGAGGTCCTGAAGACCAAGTTTGACTAGGTTAAACCATGAGTTGACCATAGTTGACCAAGTTGAAATTTTGATAGTTTGGTGTAAGATAATTAGTTAAGTTGAAAAATAGATTTCTGTGATGATTGAAGGTCGATTATGCAAGTATTTAATAATATGAATGATCTCAGATTTTGATTTTGATCTCGAAAAAGGATTCTACTTGCTGTTTCATTGGAGGAACCTTCATACAATGCTCAGTCCTTGTCTCATGTTTAGCATTTTTGGTTTTGAAGAATCATTTAAGTGTTCGAGCAATTTGTGAGATCATGCAAAGTGCAAAATGAAATGCAAACCTAGGACCTAGGACCTAGTCACTGATCATGTGTCAATTCATTCTCATCATTGAACTTTTAGGTAACTGGATAAATCAATACAATGCCCACTAGTTATGAAACCATAAACATATGAATATCGATTTGTATGCGCAAGAATCAATACAACACCCATTGGTTAGGCAACCATGGACATATGAATATTGATTTTATTTTCAGAATGTCGGATTAGATATAAGCACCAAGGCACAAATGCCATGATGACCTAAATATCATGTCCATTTTGATATAGCAATTTGTATAAGCATCAGAACATAGACATTGTGATGACCAGAATATGCCTTGCTTTCAAACACATCAAATAGTCAAGAGATCATTCTAAATCCAATGTGAATTACCTGTAGTGACCCTTTATCATTCACATCCTTAGGCAAGATTGCATTTCACAGTAGGAGAAAGAACTCACTCAAAAAGATAATAGTTAGATCAAAGTTCTTTGAATTTTTTGGGTATCAATGGTCGAGGTATGCATGGCCATCCAATTCAAGATAGAGGCTCTTACAGACGGACACCATTTCAATCCAGAATTTCCAAAGTTGTTAGATTTTCACATACAAGCATAAGACAAAGAAAATATTATGCCCCTAGTCATCACTCTCTAAATCTTGTAAAGGACATCATCGAAGAGCTCAAAGGACACAATATGCAAAAATCTCAATGCGAATCAGTAAGCATACAAGGAGATAAAAGTATGTAAAAAGAATAGATTGTTTTCAGTTTGTGTTTGATGTTTGATTGCGTTGTTGTAGATGCAAAATCCTTTCTGGAGAGGAGACAGATAGACTGACTCAGATGAAGCTTCAAAGGACTCTGACTGGATATGACTTGTCTAAGATGTACTGGAGGCCATAGGATATGACATTGATTGCCCCCAATTGTGAAGCATTGATAGGATACAGACGCTTGAGCTGATTGGTGTATAGACCGACTTTATTGAAACAAGGATATATATAGACTAAAGCAGACTGAAAGCTAGGAAAGACCAAGATTGTGCTGATAGATGGAGTATTTTGAAACAAGTGGTGCTTGTTTGCTAGGTTTTCACCATCTTGGCAGAGATTCTATTTTTGCTACCAAGGTGCCTGTTTCTAGGTTTTCACCAAGGCACTTTTTCTTTTTCTCATTTTTTTTCTTTTTTCATTTTTTCAATTTTTTTGATATTTTGATATTTTTTTATTTTTTTGTGAATCATCAAGGTGCCTATTGCTAGGTTTTCACCAAGATGTTCATTTTTTTCAGGACTTTTTCATAGTTTAAAGATTTTTTCAAAACATTTTACCATACACTGAATGCCTTAGGCATATAATTTCTTCAGATGGAGAATGTTGATTGCTTCTCAGAGTTGTTCTTCTGCAGTCATTGAGAGTTGATAGGCTCCAAAGCCAAAAGTAGCAGTGATAACAAAGGGATCCAACCAGTTGGGTTCAAACTTCCCCTTGCATTCTCTATGTGATTAATTTTTAGGATTCTCTCTCAAGACTAGATCGCCAACCTAAAATTCTTTGTGTCTGACTTTCTTGTTGTAGCCTCTAAACATTATTTTCTGATATACTATGAGATGATCATACATTGCTTGTATGCACTCATCTAGTAGTTCAAGATCTTGCAACCTAGACACTCTGTAGTCATCATCAGTTACTAGACCATGCATTCTAATTCTTAGTGATGGGATTTCAACCTCAATAGGTAGTACCGCTTTAGACCCATAAACTAAAGCGAAAGGTGTAGCCCTAGTGGGCATTCTAATACTTATTATGTAGGCCTAGAGAGCTAGATTGATCATGAGATGCAAGTCTCTTCCTATCTTATTAACTGTACGGTGCAAGATTTTCAATAGATTCTTATTAGAAGCCTCTGCTTGTCCATTCCCTTGAGGATAGTAGATAGATGACTAATGTTGTGTAATCTTGAATTTGGCACATAGATCATCTAAGTCTCTATTCTTGAATTGTCCACCATTATCTGTGACTATAGAATGTGGAATACCATACCGACATATGATGTAGTTCAAAATGAACATTGAAATTTTTTTTCTAGTTGCTTGAGTCAAGGGGACTGCTTCTACCCATTTTGTGAAATAATATGTAGTTGTTATGATATGGGTATGTCCATTAGAAGAATGAGGATGTATGGCCCCTATAAGATCAAATGCCCATTGGTGAAAAGGCCATTGTGTAGTAAAGGGGATTAGATCTCTCCTGGGTGTGTGAATCAAATTTTCGTGGATTTGACATTTTTGATAGTTCTTAGCAAACTTGATTGAATCTTTCTCCATTGCAAACTCCCAAGCAAGATCATATCGTGTAGTCCCAATGTCTAGCAAGGTGGAGAACAAGAGGGATTGGCAAGCTGGTGGAAGAGATGGAAGGCAAGAGAATGAAGGAGAATGAAGGGAAGAAATCCTCAAGAATACCCAAGCTAGGTAAAAATTGTCATGTAAAGCGCATTTGGACAAGCAATGAAAGGCCAACATAAGATAAGTCACAAAATCATAATGTAAGAGAAGGAAAGGATGCAATCCAAAGGAGTAGACATGTCAAGAGGCTTCATAGCACCATGTTTTACTCTTTTTTCTTTTTTTTTAGATCAAGACCAAAGAGGAAAAGGATAGCGATAGGTGAAAATAAATGGAGGGAGATAGACATGAAGGCTAAACATGAAAGGAATGAAAGCAAGATTATCGTAAGATAGCTCACAAAATAGCCAAATGTTCATGCATAGGTCAACATTGTCAAGATCAAAAAGAGAAGACGAAATGGATGGAATATGTAGAAGAACTACGCATGATGCCTGATTGCCAGGTTTTCATCATGGTAATTATCCAAGGTGCCACAAGGGAGTGGTTTTCACCATAGGATGAATTTATTTCTCTTTACTTTTGCTACCAAGGTGCCTATTTCCAGGTATTCACCAAGGCACATTTTCAATTTTATTTTTTAAAATTTTTTTTGGAAGAAGGTAAGCTTTTTAGATAATGCTCCTTGAAAGGATAAAATCATGATATGCCAAGGATTCAAGATGATATGCTCAAAGATGTTAATAGGGAAAGGAAGATGGAAGAGAAAAATGGAGGATAAGGTTTTATGTAAAGCGAGTAAGGTTGGAAGATAGGAGAAATAGGCAAATGAGGAAAAAGGATAGAAGGTAGAAGGATAGTGAATGGAAGGATTGTGAAAGGGTAGATGGAAAGGAAGGAAAGATCAATGTCAACACACACCTTGAAGGGTGGTGAGAGGATGGAGGAAACATGAATGAAGGAATATGTGAAGGAATATGGCAAATGGATAGTAGAGGTTGTGGTTTAGGCGCATGGAATGGAAGAATATTTTTGGAAGAAGATGAAGTGGAAGCCTTTGGAAGCTTGAATGTCAACTTCACTTGTTTCTCAACACCAGAATCTTTCAAAAGAGACTTTGAAATCCATGTAGCCGTAGGCTTTTCATTTCTTTTTGATGATCTAGAGAGAATATCTTTAATGATGGATTTTGGAACCCATACTTGTCTTATAGTTTTTTTCTTAGATATCTCTTTTGACTTTATGCCTCCATGTCGATTAGAGGAGACATGGTGATCTTTTTTTTTTAATGGATTCTTGTATTGTTTCTTTTTCTTGTATTGAACATTCAAGTTACTTCCAAATAACTTGGGACTTGTGGAAGAAGAGGGAGGATATGATGCGTTTAGATGGGTGAGTGGATGAAAAGGATTCAAGGGTATGAATCTATGTTGATCTTGAGGAAAGATAGGAGATGGAGGGATGTAAGGACCCAGGATGGATGAAAAATTAGGAGAGTTAGGAGGGGAAAGTGAAGGGACATAAGGGCCCAAGATGGAAGGAAGACATGAAGCCCTTAGTATTAGTGGAGGAAGTCCAAGGATGGACGTGGAAGATACAAAAGGATAATCAATAAGTTCATCATCTATGTGACAACCAAGGACATCAACATCTTTAGAGTGAGCATTAGGATTTTCAATAGGATCGTGGGCATCTTTAATATGAGCACCTTCTTTGATAGGATTGTTCAAAGCTTGCAAAGACTTAGGAAGAGTAGAAAGTGGAAGCGAACATGGAGTGGTAGAACAAGAGGATGGAAGACTTTGATCTTGACAAGGATCTTTGGATAGCATAAGCGTATAATTTTTCTCTTGATTTTCAATAGGCTTAACACTGGAAGTATCATTTTTGGAAAGCGTGAGTGTAGTAAGGTTATTTTGATTGTCAATAAGCTCAATGGTGTAAGTAGTAGCTTGATCTTGCTTAGGAGAAGACTTAAGACATAGTGGAATGAATGAGAAAGGGCGCGCAGGATCAAAAGAACCATGAAATGGATAAGAGATATCATGAAAAGGATTGGATGACATGAAGGTTTCTTGATCTTGATCTTTTTTTATGTTCGTTTCTTTATGATTTTTAGAGTTCTCTTGACATGGAGCCACTTCTAAGGACAAGGAAGCATGTTGGAAATGTATGGAAGACTTTGGAAGAGATGGTGAAGGACTAGATGAAGTAGGCATTATAGCGTATAAAGGCTTAGGCTCTTTAGGTTTAGCATTATTGAAAGTATTTGTAGCCAAGTGAAGGTTAGCTTGAATTTCTTTAAGATGTAGCCCTTGAGGATAACTATAGGAAACCGCATGAAAAGTATTAGGACCTTTGGTGGATGAAGGACTTTTGAAAGATTCGATAGGTTTGGAAGCTTTAGGAAATGTATGGGTATTGGAGGAAGTAGAGGATGGAAGGGAACCATCACAAGACAAAGGTTCAGCATTAACATGATATTTATTGAGAGTGTAATCTTTATTTTCAACATGAGAGCCCTTAGAGGAGAGATCCTTATAGTATTGACATTTATAATCAGTGCAGAAAGCTTTCTTTTCTTCAAGTGAAATAGATAGATCATCTAGGTATTGTGCACAAAAATCATCAAAGTCTCTTTCAAAATTAGAATAATATGGATCACCATCATGATCTTTCCAATGTGACATCCCATTTCGAGTAAGCACAAGCACACAATGAGGAGGAATCTTAGGAATAGAGGTGTCATAGGTATCATTATATTGTCCGTCATCATAGTCATCATAGTCTTCAAAGATGGGTGTGTCACTCTTCGTGGAAGAGGTATCATAAGGTTTATCATGTTGCTCAACATGGTATGTCTTGAGATGAGGAGTAAGACTCTTGGGAGAAGTAGAAGAGGAATGAGATCGTGGAGACGAGGAAGGTGAAGACCCAGTGGAGGAAGAAGACTTGGAAGATGAGGAAGAATGAAAAGACTTAGAAGATGAAATACATTTGGAAGAAGGAGGTCATGAGATGATCATGCGTATGATCCTAAAAAAGGCATATGATTTAATCCATTTTTCCTTTATTTTTATCATAAATTTATCACTCATAGTTTTTTTGGAATAATACTCTTCAAATTGAGCAATGAGTTCGAGATCATCCATTTTCAAGAGAGGTTCCATAATGAGATAACTAAAATTCATGGTTCTAGAAGAGGAGGAATCAAGCATGGAAGTGATAGAAGAGATGAATAGAAAAAGAGTAGATACTAAGAGGAAAAGAATCAAGAAGACGTGAAGAGTTTAGGAAGAAGAGAAAGGATGAAATGGGAGACTAGGAAGACATGAGAAATGTGGAAGAAAGAAGACCAAGAGTCATTTTGTGCAACTTGATACCATTTAAGTTCATTTGGATGTTGAGCAACATGTCATAGCACCTGAGATTTGACCTAGACCGACCAAGGATGACTAGAAATGACATGAATCAGTTCGCTATTTTGACAGAATTTGGGATTTGTTGCAAATTGGATTTCTGACAAAATAGAGAGACAACTTAGTTTTAAGAAATAATTGTGTGGTTCTCAGCTTTAGACATCTAGTTTCAGGTATTGTGCAACAGGAAAATAGGCATATAGATCCCAGACAAAAATCAGATCCGACAAAAAGTTAACTAACTGGGAGGAATAAGCTAATTGTTTTGAAAATTTTAGGACAGGCTCACGCGAGAGAATGTTGTTTCATGTGAGGAAATACCAGGCTACATGCAAGAATGTGTGGTCTCGTGTGAAGGAATTCTTAGAAAGTGAAATCTTGCACGATAAAAGGACACAATTTGACAATTTTGCACAATTTTCGAGGCATAGATTTTGAGACACAGCGTTGGCTGTTCTCTGATAGGATATTCAATTCTCACACCAGAAAAGGATTTTTGCTTAGATTTTGCAATTTTTTTAGTGTTTCAGTATCAGATTGTTATGCAAATTTTGAAGATCCGTGTAACAATTTGTTTCAAGTAACAAGAAGATATCAAGCACGCAAAACAACAAGCAAGGGAAGCAAGCAATCATTTGAAAATAATGAACAAGGGAAAAAGAAACCTTGCATATGAACAAGCAATAGTGACTTATTGTGCTAATCCCTAGAAATACTACTTGTGTATGTTCCAAAAAGTTTTTCAATAATGCACATATTCCTAGAAAATGAAAAATTGGCCTCACTAGGGTTTGTAGTAATGGTTTGACTCTACAACTTTTGTGATCTCAAGAGGGTGAACTCCAATCTAGGCGCATCAGGGTTTTGACACATTCTGAGAATTTAATCAATCAGGAGCTACTAGGGAGATCTGACAGCCCAACAAGAGACCACACCTGTGAATATTTCTTCCACAAGGACATTTATATAGCGGCTGCTGCTACCATGATGAAAATGGCTATTACCACTTGAGGTTCCATCCACGCAGTTGACCCAATTAAGGGAATGTATACTACAGTTAACCCTCTCTAAAGGTGACTCACAAAATATACCACAAGGGGACTAGATCGGATTCAAGGATCTGGGTTTCTAGTACTATCCAAAAAGGAAGTAGAGCATAATCCCCTAGCCTCTTCACTTCACCAAAATAAAGCAGATAGATTAATCTGACACACTAAGACTAAAATTATCTCACCAAGATCTGTGATGTCAACAACTTATGGTCTATCAATCTCTTTAGAGAGGTAATGTATCAATCAAAAGCTAAGGACACAAATCAAGGGAACGTGAGACAATCTCAGTATCCTCCCTACCTATAAGGGGATCCTTCATCAAGAAGAGCTTCACATGCATGAACAAGAAAATGAAGCCCACTCTCTCAAGATCATCCAAAAATAGTGTTCATAGGGCCTAATTACTATGTGTAATAGATATGCAAAAAGAAAATCTATGTTCATTTTAGAGCCCAAAACTAAAGTGTGAATTATGAAACCTGTAAAGGTACTCAAGATTGACACAAGAGAGTTTATTTTATGTCCCAAAATGAAGTTTTATCAGATGTAACAAAATACCTGAGTTCCTCGCAACACGCTTAGTAGATTTTACTTGTTTTAGCAATTTTTTGAGCATTTGTCTTCTATCTTTTGTACCCACAGGACGTGCGTGCACCTGCACCTGCAAACCACTGTTATGAATTTTTTTTACCTATTCTTGTACATGAAACCCACTGTTATAAAAATTCATCAAAAAAGAAACACAACTTGTCAACCCCACATGGTATAAAATCAGGTTAGTCAAAGATAATATGTCATTTGATAATTGAAAAACCTGTTGTCATAAAAAATTAGATTCTGACCAGTCTGCACTAAATCAATCATCTTTTGAAAATCAAAACAAAATTAATCCAAACCAATGGAAAATGAAATCTAACTCAAATACCTTTCCAGAAATATAAATTTTGGATCTGTATCATGTCATATGTGCATGTACCAATAAAAACATCAGTCGAATTTCATAAAATCAGGTTCTGACCAATCTTCACTAAAATAATCATAAATTGTGCAAATCAAAACAAAATTAATCCAAACTAATGGGAAATGAAAGCTAACTCAAATACCTTTCCATAAATATAAATTTTGGATCTATATCATGTCATATGTGTATGAACTAATAAAAATATCAGTCAGATTTCATAAAATTAGGTTCTGACCAGTCTTCACTAAATTGATCATAATTTGTGCAAATAAAAATGAAATTAATCCAAACCAATGGAAAATGAAAGATAAATCAAATAAATTTCTAGAAATATAATTTTTGGATCTGTATCATGTCATATGTGCATGTACCGATAAAAACATCAGTCAGATTTTTGGAAAAACAACCCAAAAATTTATCACAAAACTCACAAAAATTAACCTTGTGGTCGTGGGTTCAAGAAAAATGATAGAAATTTGATAGAATGGAATGGAAACCCATTTCAAGGCCTCATGGTGGGTGCTAGAAATGTGTGTGTGAATTTTGTATCTAGTTGTAGACACAACACTTTAGTAAAACATTAGAGGTTAGCAAAAACTGAAATCTGCAAGTAATTGAAACTATGCTAACCAGGCGATTTACTGCCTTCTAGTAGGTGGGAGTATGATGTTCTTAGATTAAAATCGAGATCAGTGACAATGCAACACCCAAATGAAAGATTTAAAAATGATGAAAGCAATGAAATATGAATGCAAATTAATCTATTTTTTTGTATTTTCTGTACAATAAGAATGAGAAACTGTATGAAATTGATCTAGAATTGCAAAATTGAAATTGATATGATATGCAGATTTAATCTAAGAATGATATGAATTGATATGAAAATCTATGTAAATTATGAAAAACTATGAATTGATCTCACAAATTCGCCTGTCGCAAAAGCTTGATTCTTCGTATGTAATTTCACTAGAGTAATTGTGCAAATTTGAGAGATGTGAGATTGAAAGCTTCCAAGATTTTTTTTTTGAGAGGAATTTGTGAAGAGTTGAGCCTTGTTTTTATAGAAATCCAGGGCTTGAGGATGCATTGAGAAAAGCCATAAATCAATCTTGATAAACTCAAGTTGATTTTTTAGTTAACAAGAAATTAAGAATAAATAAACTCATAAAATCATGCAAAAGCAGTTTTTATCTCAAAATAGAGCTTTAGTTCTCTTTTTCAACTCATCATCAGATGTTGAGTTTTAGAAAGTTAACAAATTAAATTTAATAGTTGTTTTAAAGTTGACTGCTTTTTTGATTGTGCATAATTTAATATGAATTAATTTAATAAATAAAGTGATTTATTTTCCACTTAACTGATTTTAAATTAAACAATTGATTTATGGGTTAATCAATTATTAACTATATTATTAAAGATTGACAACTGACTTTAATTAATTAAATAGGAATTTAATCATTTAGTCATAAGATTTTTGATTTATTGTCAAAATTAAATAATACAATTTAGGAATAAATATAATTAAATGTAATTAAATAATTAAGTGGCAGTATTAAATTTGATTAATTAAATATTCAAAATATTCAATTAATCAAACTTTAGGATAAATAAGATTTATTGCCAAATAATTATTAAATTAAGAATAATTATGATAAAATAAGAATATTTCAAGGAATATTCCTCGATGCACATTTTAAGATAATCAATTAAATTTGATAATGTGCAGATGTGCCTTAGGTTAGGACTTTGATGTCAATTTCATTCAATTTGAAGATGTAGGAGGTTAATGAACCTATAGCCCATTTTTGGGGTATTACACCAATAAATTACCTTCTCTAGAAAAGTAAGGCATCTCTTTCCTATCTAAGGGCCACTCCTCACAATCTAAATATGGTCACTATTTAACCTCAGTCACATCATCGAGAACACGCCGTCAATACTCCAACTTGCCTAGGTGGGGCTGTTGGACATAACCGGAATAAAGGTATATAAAAGGATCCTCAACCTCATGATGCCTATCAACAACTATCCTAGTCACTGGGATGTTCGACCAAACCCAAATCTATAATATCAGAATGCCAACGATCATGTTGTGGGTATGGTGGTAAACAATCTCATGCATCTCATAGTATATATGAGTCAGGATAAAACTACCCCAGGAAAATCGATGAGGATGTACTATCATGTATACAAGAAGATGAGACCAACCAAAAACAAATCCATGATGACCCTTGTCCAGCAGCAACACCCTACCTATCAATCCAACTAAGAAAATATTAAGTCTATCATAGTGTGCCTGCATATGGTCCCCGGGAATATGTCTTCGCCAAATGGTATCATCTCTGAACAAATATTAAAAGGAAGGAATAGATCTTTCAAAGTATGAATCAAAATAAATGTGAGCACCCATCACCAGAATCCGCATGATCCTCGAAATGTCCTCTGGTGCCACTTTTATCTCGCCAATTGGTAAGTGGAATGTATTGTGCTCTAAATGCCATCTCTCATCTAGAGCAGTGAACAGACCCCAATTCACTCGGATATTGGGAAAATCGATACAACTACCGAGTCCTAATCTACCAATGATATGTCTCTCCTCATCAATGTGTTTCTCGTCCATATTGAGAACTTCAGGTAGGCCTAATGCCATGGAAAGCCACAACACCTAGATCACGCTACAAAAAGAAGGCTCAATTAGAGTAACTGACTGACAAAAAGGAAAAAATCAAGTGCACAAACATCCTAAGTGGGTTAATAAATCATACTGACAGATGCAATAGAAAATAAAATAAGAAAAAAACCAAAAACCCCATATGCAACCTTAGAATCGGAAGTGACCAAGGAATTCTTGGATGTGACTCAAGAACCAAAAACAACTATGTGGGTTTCTAGCTAAACAACAAAAATTGGGTCTACCAGAAATGATTATGTTTTTACTAGATGCAACTCAAGAAATCTAGTATAACCAAAAGAGACTCAGGATTTCCTGGATGCGACTTGGGACCCTAGAAATGAACCTATGTTTGAATTGCCATATCTAATTAAACATGTGATGAAACTAGGCAATAAATGCATTAAATGGACGATATTGAAGTACTTACTAGTGTTGCATAGTGCATTGGATGACGATGTCACCTAATGAGCTCAAAATGGTGCTTCTTGACTAGAACCACCATTTTCACTCTCTTTGCTCTCAAAATTACCAAAGTGAAAATGAAATAAGGAATTAAGTTAATTGGCCTTATTTTAACCCACTAGGGGTAATAAATGTTATATTCAGCCTCACAAACTGACAGTTTAGGATCATCACTAGATCATCTAATCAGGAACAAAATCCAAATTAGGGGATTCAAAGTAGTCAAATGAAGCAAAATTGGAAAAGTCAACTGACCTAATGCAAAAAGTCAACTATAGTCAAACAATAGTTGATTGAGAGAAGAATCAACTGAAACAATGCAAAAATAATGGAGAATGTTTGCAAAATGTTTCTGAACATAAAATGAAAGTAAACAAAAGTCAACCAAGGTAGAATTATGGTCAACTCTTAGTTAAACGGGGTTCAAAGCTAGTCAAAATTGGTCAAACGAGCTATAGAAGCTTATTAGAAGATATATAAATTTGTTTTCAATCTACAACATCAAGTTAACACATCAAAATCTTGGTCAAAATCATTCAAATTCGGTCAAATATCACTCTCAAGGTGGTCAAACTTGGCCAAACTATGTTCCTATTAAAACATAATCAACCCAAATCAAATTCTAAGTGATCCAAAACACATTCTCACTGATCCAAAGCTATCTGATATCAGTTTCACATCAATATAAATGTTTAAAATCAGAATTACATCAATTCTCATTTCGATCTCTCTCCTGAGAGGGCATAATCATACCAGAATCAGTTAGTTTTTCATCAAATCCAATCATAGAATCTTACCAAACTTGTTCTATCTATCATCAAATCAAGTCAATCATTGAATCTAATCAAATTTCAACTCTAGGGGCATCATTTAATTCATCAAGAACCATATCATGTTGAGACTTTCAATCAATCAACATCATCAATCTAAGAATGAGTGATTTCATCAAGATTCATATCAAATTACTCGATCTTATCAATCAAATAAGGGCATGTAAGTTTCCTTCCATCAAGTTGGGATTTTTAGATAATTAACTTCATCAAGACTCATATCAAGTTGATTATCTATGTCTAATCAAAATATCTTGCAAATATTAATTAGTTTCATCGCACCATAACAAAATGAATCTTCTGGTTATCTCTTATTGATCTTTGTCCCATCAAGCTTGGATTTGGTATGGTCGGTTCCTATCCAATCAAGTTCAAAATTGATAGCTACACTTTTTCAATCAAATTGAATTTCATTCAAACTCAGAATTTTCAATCATCAAATCACGATTAGTTTTGTCGCTTTATATCAAACTATTCTCTAAGTTAGTATCATTATCATTTCTTTGAATCAACACATTTCTCACACATCGATTCAAAGAGGGGAAATGTAATCACCCTAAAATGAGCTAATCTAACCAAAGGCCCTATTTGCCCTAATTTGGGACCAACCCCCTAACTATGCTAGTCCAATTATTCGACTACTGACATAATTCACCAAAATTATCAAAATCCTTAATTAAGCATCAAAGATCATTAATCTAATCAAATCCCTTAAATTAAGTAAATTCCTTTGGCTCAATTAATTAATGTAATTCCATTAAATACATGGCTAAGGTAATTCATTAGGTTAAGGTAATTAATTAAAAAAATTAAATAAAAGATCATAATTCCTACTCACCACTAAAGGACAAGTCAATTGAAATCAACCAATTGGAGCATAGTGACATGGATCACTCACATGGATTAACTAAGCATATATAAACACCACTCATCTTGGATTAATCACAACCATTGAATCAATCTCAATTTCCATAAAAGGAATCATTTCTAAGCTCAAAGCATCCCCAATTGCATTCATAACTAGATTCTGTAGAATTCATCACTCACTTGCACTCTTAGCTAAATTACACTCGCCTAGCTTAATTTCATAGAAAATGCATAGTAATTGAATCATGTTTAGCTTGTGTCTTCATTCGTAGTTGCATAATCTGCATTGTAGGAGTTTTGAATCTTCCATTCTATGGTTGTAATGTCACTAGTTAGGATCTCTATTTAATCTGAGAGCAATATACATCCTAACTACACTCTCTCTAGATAGGAAGCAATAGGATGCTCTTTGGTAGTCAATTGCATTGTATTGCTCACTAGTATTTGATGATTAATAAAATTAATGTCCTATTGAAGTGTTGTATGTGTACATGCAGGTGCAATATTCACACACACACACAACCTATTTGGGTCGTGCCCCTAGGGGAACTATGATTCCTGATGATTCACACATACACATACACATACACATACACATACACTGATGCAGGAGCATCCTAGGTGTAAGAGCAATCTTGCATCACCCAAAAATATTTTTGGTTTCTTTTCAATAAGGGCTATCTTGTGCAGAGCTGCTATTTATGGAAATTTGCTATTTTTAGTAAGTTGTCCATACGATCTCGGAATGTTTTGATTTCACATGTGGAGGTTCATCTCAGTCATATCAGCATGCCAGTAAAGTTTGATGGCTAGATCAGGTCTAGTTTTGAAGATACTGAAAATTTTCAGTATTGGCAGCAGGGTACAGAAACTTTGAACTCAGTTTTGAAGGCTTTAGAGATCCCCGATGAAGTTGAAACTTCAGCCGAATGGAGCTTGCTCCATTTAAGTGTTGTAGAGTGCTTCACGCCCTTTCTGAAATGGGGTTATAATAGTCAATCGGGTCAATTGGTGATGACTTATGGTGTCCGGAAGTTGGGTCACCTGAAATGGCGGAAAATAATTTTTCTTCAAAATTTTTGTTCAGGTTTCAAAAGTTATTTTGAGCCGACTTTGATGTAATCAATTGAAAAATAAAATAATTCTAAGTTTGGTCGGCCCTAAGGGCTAAATTTCTGGAACCTTCTCGGGTGGTGGAAATTGCCTATATAAAGAAGGCCCGTAGTGTTGTCTAGGGCAGTTCAGGGTAAATCTGGGTAATGATTCGAGGCTTTTTCCTACAGAATATTGTAAGGGGAATGCCTATGTGGCTTTACATATTGTAATTTTGAAATTTGTAATTCCACACTTGTGGAGATAATAAGAAGCCCATTTTCTGTTCTTGCAAATTGTTGTTGTTTCTTTGTTTATGTTATGTGTTTGTAGTATTAAGGGGAGCACCCTTCATCATACACATACACATACACATACACATGCATAGACACAGACACACACACACACACACATTCTAAAAAGTTTTTATGTTTCAAGTAAAAATACCTCAAACCTTGAATTGAATGAATGTTAGATGAATTATTTGGTTAGCGATGGGATCATATGTTCTAATGCATCAAATGATAAGATCATAATAATATGATATTAAACTATCATTAGAATTTCTTCTATGATTGATCAATGACTTTAAATTAGTGAAGTAATAATGAAGATATATAGATATTCAATAGTGTGGATGAGCCCTTGATCAATTAAAGTTTGGACTATTTATCATAATATTTTAAAATAAGAATTATCTTGAAATATGAAATAAATTGTGATATTGCTAATAAATCTTAGAGGTTCAATTTTGATAATATAAAATTTTTCTATATAATAATAATAACTTTTGATAATCTAGATATTTATCTCTACATATTAATCATCAAATGTTTATGACTTTATCAATTATTTTGTAACTTGTACCTACATTTTATTGAAAAGGGTGATTAGTATTAGTATTTTAATCTATAAATACTTTCATCATTTTCTTAATAAAGAGTGACTTAAGTATGATATATAGACTATTTCTATTTGAAGGAAGTACTTTATAGATTGATACTTATGAACTTTTTGCGATTCATGTGCAAACAATAAGATTGTTAGCTAGGTTCAAAGCCCTTCCTAGTAACATAATGGTGCATTGTTATATGTATTTAAGACAGGTTCTTATACACAATCTTGTTTTATATATAATTCTCTTTCATAAAATTGTATTATTATTTTTTAAAATTACCGATTTCTTAAATATTAATTATACTAAATATAAACATGCATCAATATACTTAATTTTATATTTGTAAAAATTGATACAGACTTATCATAATAATCTGTTAATATATTTTTATTGTTTTGATACAAAAAATTATCCAAAGAATTTAAGTAATATACAGTAAATGACTCTCAATTATTACAATAATGTCTTACATATGTAATCTAATAGTCACTATTTTTCACTCCAACTACATATTTAAATATCAAATCGCTAATATGAACTAAATGTGATATGGACAAGCACTTTATTAATTATAATGTCAAGTTCCACCACTCAAATTTGAAAATATTCAAGTTCACAAATGAACATATTTCTTTTCCATGTATAAATAATTATAGCCCATAATAGTTTGACTTAAGACCTTATATTTTGATTAGACAATAGTGGTTTGACGTAAGTCCTTATGTTTTAATTAGACAATCACTAACTTTCACTCCAATCAAATAATTTTATATATCAAATCAGTAATATGAACTAAATGTCATATGAACAAGCCCATTATTGATCATAAAGTCAAATTATAATAATTTGAATTTGAATCGATTTAAATTCACAACTGAACAAAATTCTTTTCAATGGCTAAATTATTTGTAACCAATAATGGTTTGACTTGAAACCTTATGTTTTGATTAAACCGTCACCCTTTGGGAGGCGCCTACTTCTCTGAATATAAGAATCCATAACCCAATCGATTTTGATTATAAATCAACAGACAAACATTCAGATTACCGACAATGTCGGCAAGCAGAACATAAGAAATAAGTTAGATATATGTCATTCTCTTGAAAATCTGAACAAGCAATCAGTAATGGGTATGACTGAGATGTTGTAAAAATTCAAACTTTTAATCTGACTGAGGTGAATATATGGAAGTTGATGGTTGTTAGATGATTGATTTGGTCTCTGATGAAACCAAAACATTTTAGTGGTGAATCAACAATCAAACATTCAAACTACCGACTGTGTCGGTTAGCATTTATGTGGGCAAGTTTTCTTGTCAAAACATTCAGATTATCATAGATAAGTTAGATGGACGTCATTCTCTTGGATATTTATAGTTTGATTTGACGATTGGAACTCTTTAAGATTGGATAAGACTGAGATGGTGTGAGAAATTCAAACTTATAATCTGACCACTGACAGAGTTTTAAAGATGGTAGTCAATTCAAACCCATTAGAAACCAAAACCTGTTCATTAAGTGATTTGACTGGTTAAATCAGCTATCAAACAATCAGAGATGTCAAATAGAAGTTGGATAGATGTCATTCGCTTGGACATTTGTCTGAACACGCAATTAAAGATGGTCTTGACTGAGAAACTAAATCTGATCTCGCCTGATTCAAGGCATGGGAATCCCAAAACAAGAAGATGATCTGTTGAGTATAGAAGTGTTGTGGGGTTAATACACTCACAAGACTACAAATAGTAGTCATTATTTGTCAAGATTGAATTTGCCACTTATCAATCTCTATGCATTAACTCTTCTAGTTATCAATCTCTATATCTTAACTCTTTTAGTTATCGATCACATTTTCCATGTGTTATGGTATTGGACCACGTTTTGATACCATTTTTTTCTAATTCTTGTTCTTCTAAACGAAGTTTTGGTCTTTGTGGTTAGGAGTTGCACGAATCACACTTTTGCACCGCTTACACCACTTAACAAAATTTCCTTATCTGTCTTTCTCGACTTTGGTCACTTTGGTCACACATGTTATTTGAGGAAGGGTGTTCATACTTGAGTGGTTATTATTTTTATACATGTTTTAGGTTTTGCCATGTTTCCCACAAGGTGGAATGTCGATAGGTTTAAGTAGATCCCTTGGTCATGCATGTTTATTTGATCAAAGATTCATAGATTTTGGATGCGTTCCATGTATCAAAGAGCTATTAAGCATGGTTCGTCAATCTACATCATGATTGTCATGTTGAGTGTTGAGTGGTAGGTCTTGTATTCTTGTGGATTAATTTCATTACAATTGGGCTAATATAGATCTAGTGATTGCTAATGGCTATATGTTGATGAAGTTAGCTCGCATGACTACTGATTGTAGTGAATCTAAGAAGGTTGATATGTTTTGAATTGACTAGAAGTCAAGATCCGAGATTGTGGTACATTATAAGCTTAAAGTGATGATCACTCATTTGGATTTAATCATCATTTGTTGAGATTAAAAGTGAATAGGCATAGATATCTTCTTTATAAACATTTCAATATTGTCATAGTTCTAACGGGCCTCAAAAGTAAATTGTTTTATTTTTATTTAGGTATTTGAGGATTTGTTGAAGAATTATTATGTGAATTAGCAAATAACCAAATCGACCTTTGATCTAACTACTAGTTTGGATTAAAATATTGTGACATGTCATCCAACAACAAATCTTATATGATAGCATCAATGGATCCCACTAGTTTAACTCAATTCTTTCATTGAACAATTATATATATTTAAAAGAACATAAATTTTAAATGTAAATAAACATCAATAGTTAATATTTAAAATGGTAGACAAATATGATCTTGTCACATGTCAATAGCGAGTCTAGAGTACAATACACATTCTTCATCAAATAATCCTAACACTTATGGAAGATTTCCATTATCAAACCATGGTACCCGTAACTCATAATTTATAAAGTACCTCTAATGTGAGATCTTTCCAAGCTTTTCTCTTATGTGTTTTATACAAATGTTCACTCTTTGTGGGTGAGCTAACTTGAATTAATATTTGATCACATATTTTTTTATTATATAAAAGTGGAAATGTGAATAAAAAATCCACAATGTCGCAGGTTAGATATTTATGTTGGCACTCTTATTTTCCTTCTCACGATGATTTGTTTGTATTAAAACTATGTGCGCACATCATGTATTCTTGCGTACATGCATCTTGGAGAAAGCTTTCTTACCTCATCAAAGTCTCTGCAGCCGCAAGTGTGTGCCATGTGTCAGTAGGGCATTTGTTTGAGATATACCCTATCTTCTCTTTGCTAAAAGATCGCACCCAAATGCCACATATCTTCCAAAGCATATGTCCACACCTCTTTGTTGGTGGGCCCGAATATTACATAAGCGTACATCTTTTGGCACGGATTTACATGTGGTAATTTCATAGATGTTCGAGATATTTTTTTTCCCCACTCAAAGGAGGTTTTGCACCCGCGTGTCGCATGTCATCCTCAAGCAAGACAAAGATCCCACAAAACAAAACTTCCATGCATCTTGCATCCACAAGCTTGTTACTAATCATGCCTGGCACAATTTCCAACTTTCAAATTGGGTGCATTTTTTGATGAAACCATCATGATGATTGCAGAAGAGGTAGTTATTGAACATAATGATGGTGATATGATTCTTTTGCAAATGAGAGATTAGTTGTTGATGCTAGGAGCCAACGATTTTGACTGCACCTCCTCAGTCCTATGAATTGAGACACCTAGCATATTTTCATAACCACTTTCTATTTTGGAGAATCAGGCCATGTTTTGGCTTTTAAAAGGGAAAAGTGTTGGAGTTTTCAAGGGGGATCAATCTTAGTTTTTTCCCAAGAAGAAAAAAGGGGTTCTAGATAAAAAAAGGATCTTAGAAATTCCCCCAATAAAGAGATTTTTGATCACTCCTAAGAGGACTTTTAGAGAATAGAAACATAGAAATGTAGTAGCATTTTGTGGAGGCCTTAAAATTGTAATGAATACCTATGAATCATCAATATATCAATCATGCATTTTGGCCCTTTGATGTCTTTGAGATTTGAACTTCTTTTCATGAATATTTTCTGTGTCACTTTGACTTCAGTGAATGCATATTTGGCTTTGTTAGGTAGATTATGTTATGAGCTTCTCTACTTTCCTATAATGGTCGCATATGATTTTCACTTTATGTCTAATTTTTAAATGTCTTCATAGATTTTTGATAGTTCTATATTTGATCTCACTCAAGAGGTTGCCTTGATATTTTGGTTCTTAGAATAGCTTGTGCAATTTGGTTTTAAATTATTCCAAAAGCTTGGTATTTCGCCTCAATTTAGGTTAATGCTTCTTCGCCTTTCCCCTCTACAAGAAATATGAAGAGTCAACCTCTAAAATCTCAGATGTCACTCAATGAAACAACATAAGGTCCCACACTCATTGAGCTTCCCATAGGGGTATTTGTCTAGGAGCATTTTAAAGCATCAACAGTTCCCTTTTTTGGCACGTTTTGTGGGACAAAAATTTACTACTCATTTACATAAACTTGCTAGTTTTCTAGTTAGTTATAGTTCACTATAAATTTGGGTTTTATTCTTAGTGCCATTAGCTTTTAGAACCATTTTTTATTAAACACAAAATGACAACTCCCAAATGCAAGATCTACTATTTCCAAGAATTCCTAATGTTGGTATGTCTAAATTATTTTTGGTCTTGTGAAGCTGTAACTATGAACCCATTTCATAGAAACATGCATTATTTTCTTCTATATCATCTACCTTACTACCAACCACATCCACAGTTTGGCTATGACCAGAATCCCTTTATTGGAACAAATGACCAACATGACCAGTACGCCTACCCTGCCCCTCCCTTTTCTCCACCATTCCTAGCATCTCTAAATGGCATTAGCGAGGTCCAAGCCATACTTTTAGATTTTTAAAAATAAATGGATGAATTAAATACACACCAGATGCAGCAGTATTTTCAACAAAGGAGGGAGTTTTACCTTTATCAAATGAAAATTTAGCAACAAAGAAAGTTTTAGGAAGAACTTGCAAGGCAAGTGGCTTAAAAGGAAGAACTAATAAATTTTTTATTAGTCAAATGCAAGAATTAGAAAGCCAAATAGTTCCTTCCCATAAATATGTCATCTCAAGCTTCAGAAAACCCCCTACACTACAATAGCCATTTGGTCATGAGCTTTTACCTGGGACATAGCAAGAAGTGTCTGATGAGGAAGATGGTGGGGAACTATTGTAGAAGGATTTTGAGAAAGTGTTTCCCTTACAAACCTCTCCCTAAACTAAAATTGAACAAAATTTATAAGACTCGGTCTTCTTATTTAAAGAGCTTCCCTCATTTGTGGAGGATGTAGAAAGTGCCAAAGTTTTATTCGCCTTCAAGGGACATATCTTGGCAGTTGAGCTTTCACCAAATCCAGAGGGCTTGAAGTAAAAGAGAGCATAAGATCAGCTATTGCGGCATAAAGTTATCTATAACTTGGAGGATGAAAAGGAAGATCCCAAGGATAGCTTCATCCTTGAGGATGAGTGTGTAGATATGCTTAAAATCTCTTCACAAGCTAGGTGTACTATGACAAAAAAAGTGAAGGAGTTAGATGATGAAGAAAAGTTTTGGGATGAGCTTGAATTTTTTTTTCATCCATAGACATCAAGCCATCTACTCTTTCATCGAAAAACCATGAGTTCTAACTAAAACACGTGGTGACCTAGAAATCTCACAACCTTCCAGATGCACCACAAAGGGCTCATGAGCGAGAAGAAGAAGTGCAAGATTTTAACCCTCCCTGTAAAAAGGACGGGTTGGATTTGAACTTGTATCATCTTAAAATGGAAGCACTTCCATCTTGGTAGGTTTATCACTCTCATTTAGTGCATTTATCATGATAGATTTGTATTTAGGATGCATTTGCACTTTATTCCTTCATTCTAGGTGAAATTAGGGTTAGGATCCTGAGGATTCTCCTTGATTTCCCTTCTCTATGGCTCTATTTTCTAGGTAGGATCTAGGTATAGGTCCTCCTAGCCTTCACCACATTCATTCTAGGTCTTTGTGCCCTTTTCTGGCACTCTACCATGTTTTCTCACCATTTCCAAGTCTCTGGCTTATCCCAGGACTTCTTGTTCTCAAAGGTGACTGAGCCTGGACCTTTGGGTCAGGGTCGAGGTCGACCCTGACCTAGGTCAAGGTTGAGGTCAACCTTGACATAGGTCAAGGTCAAAGTCAACCTTGACCCCTATCAGGTTTTGGTCCCCCATTTCAAATTATGGTCCCAGCGGGCCCCGAAATCAATGTTAGGCCTCCGGATCCAAATGTGGAAGGGTTTTAATTCAAAATTCATTTTATTATTTTCCCTCCTTAGTTGGTTATTGTGATTGGACCATAATTTGAGGTGAAATTTGAATTATGGGCCCTTAAATTGCCCGAGAAGCCTCACCTTCAAATCTCTATATAAGCACTCTCTTTTGCCTTCATTACACACCAAGTATCCATCAAGTGGACACACAATCGATTAAAGCAAGCAAGCGATGGTGAAGTGATGATGCAATATTGCAAGAGGATGATATAGAAGATCAAGAACTTGTTGACATCAATAATTTTTTGACAAACCATTGCAGACATTCCTTTGGAGTAAGAAAGATCTCTTCTTCCTTGATCCACCATTTTCAACATTCAAGCATTCAAAGATACAATCATGGGGTAGCAATTACAGATTGTGATTTTGGTAGGAGTAATTTAGCCTTGAGGGCTTGGTATGCTTTCTTTATCATATTCAAATCTATGCATTGCTTTCTCATATCAATTCATGCTAGGGTTTTTAATTTAGAGGATTAGATCTTGGCATTGCACATTCAATACACACACACATTCTATTACATACGACTATTTGTGGAGGTGGAGATCACCAAAATGGGGGTTTCACTAAGGAAAAACCCTATATAGCCACCCACAAACACCATTTTAAGATATCTACAGTCATTGTTTTAGGAGTTACAGAGTAGATATGAGTACCCTTTACGACAAACTCCCGGGATCCACAAACATATTTTTTGTCAAAATAGTGTAGGTCAAGGTCAACTTTTAGGGGTAAGATTGTGCCCCGAGGTAAGATCTTACCCCTATTCTGGGTCAAGGTCGACCTTTCTCAGAAAGACAAAATATTTCTGGGTTTTCTTTGTTTCTGTATTTCTAGGCTAGATCCGGTTGCAGAATTTCTCGAAACTAAATACAGACACCAGAAAATGGGTATTTCTAGATCAACTTTATTATAAGGTATGTATTTCATCTTATTTAATTTCATAATTCTTTACAAGCATTTTCAGATCTATATTCCTTATCATATCAATTTACATGTATGGTGGAGAATGTTGGTTTAGGGCTTCTATTAGGTGCATTGTTTAAAACCCCTTTCCTATTCCATCACATTTTCCAACTTTACATTTTGGCAAACTTGTTTATGACAAATCTTTCTTTTTGGTGTTAGATTTTCATTTAATGTTAGATCTTACATGTTTATAAAAATATATTTCTTTTATGCTCTTGCATTTATATTTCAAAAATACAAAAAAAATAGCAAAATTTCTTTAAAATACAAAAATATTTACATCTTTTATGCTTGTAGTGTTACTTTGTGTTCAACATGTATGATTCTTATTTTGAGTACTTTGATGAGGCTTTTATTGTACAAAAGGATAGATCCCTTAATGAGGTACATGGACGTGAGGATGAAAATTGTTCAAATGAGATCTCCATTGATCCTATTCCTATTCCACTCTCCTCTACAACCTCTTCAACTAACCTTTACCATAGGGTGTGTGAATGGTTACCTTCATGTTCCAATATTTGCAACATTGATACAACTAAAATGATATATCCTAAACCTTTGTTGATGGTAAAAGGATGTCCTCAAATCACAATTAAGAGTAAACCTAGAGATCCTTCGGATTTCCTGGATAACACAGATTCCATTTCACATGCTTATTGCACATAGAATACCCTCAGCCTACTGTTCTAGTTTCTTTACCGTCTTCTCAACCTATGCTTCCTCAAGCTCCTAGGTTTCCATCTAATTTTAAGGAGTATGTCTTAGTAGAAAAATTACGTGCCACTCGTGCCAAGATATCTTTATGGGAATTACTTCAAACTTCCCCAACATATCATGAGGCATTGCAAAAAGATTTATCTACTCTTCCTGCTTCACCTCCTAATAAAGAGAACATTCATTCTATTTTGGAGTGCATGCATACTATGCCTTATATACCTCCTTTAGTGTTTTTTGATGATGATTTACCTTCCCTTGAGGTGCATAATCAATATGATGCTCTTATGGTTGCTATTTCCATTAATCAGAGTATCATTCGTAGAACATTAATTGACAATGGATCTGGGCTTAATGTTTGAAGCATGGATATGCTTAAGGCAATTAAGGCTAATCTCACAACTATTCAACTTGATAATGTCCTTATTAGTGGATTTGACAATATTGCAAAGAGAACTTTGGGCATTATTACCTTACCCATTAAAGTTGGTCCAGTTATTCTTAATACACTTATTCATGTTATGCCTGGACCTCTCAATTATAACCTTCTTCTAGGAAGACCTTGGCTACATACTATGAGTGCAGTTACTTCTACTCTTCATCACAAGGTTAGGTTCATTTATAACAATTTTATGTACACATTACATGCAGATGATGCACCAAATCCTTGCCTAAATGTAGAATATGATAAAATTTCTAAGCCTCTTCAACCGAGAAAAGAGATTGAAAAACAACTTGAGATTAAACAAACTAAAGCTCCATCTTCTTCTTTGACTGAGGATGATTGGGGAACATTGGAATTTAATCCTACTTTCATTGGAGAATATAAGGTCTTTGATTTGGAATTCATGAAACAACAAAGTGAATTTGAAAAATAAGTGTTTACTCCATCCCCGCTTTCTGAGGAATTAAAGAGTAACTTTTTTGTTGCCTCGATTGAAGAAATAATTGAAACGATAAACCCTGATTGCTATGACATCGTGACATATGCCACTCCTTGGACTCCATCTAATATGGCTGATAGATATGGTTCTACTTATCATCTACTCAAGAAATCAGGATTTAATGGGAAAGGATGTGGTAAATACGAGCAAGGTATACAAGTACCTTTGGATAACGAAATTTGTGATTATACTTACAGATTGGGATTCAATCCTTACAAACAACCATCGACTTTTCCTCTCAATGTTAATCATATATGTGGTGGACATTTGAAGTTGGTTAACTTGCTTCTCCTTGACATTAATCAAAGACCTACCTTGGATATTTTTCCCGAAGATGAAGCCTTAGTGGATTTTTTTAGGGGTTTATGAGGATTTACCTATGTTTCATCACAAACAATAGAAGCCTTATTGTTTAACTACAAAAGCTTATTTTGGAGAACATGATGAACATAATATTTCTTCTTTACCATTGGATTCTCTGATACAAAGTGATTTTCTAATAACTGAGACTGTTGATATTCAAATGGATGAAAAGGATTATGAAAAGATGATAAAAATTGGGAAATTTTTGAATCACGATAAACATGATAAGTTGGTTTCCCTTTTAATTGAATTTAAAGACATTTTTGCTTGGACATATTCGGATATGCCGGGTATAAATTCTAAGATTTTTACTCATAATATTGTTCTCAAACCAAATGTTAAACCTGTGAAACAAAAAATTTGAAAGATGAATCCAAGAATTGCTTTATTAGTTAAAGCTGAAATTGAAAGATTATTGGATTATGGATTCATTTGCTCTATTGATTACTCAAACTAGATTTCAAATATTGTGCCCGTTTCAAAAGGAGAAAATAAGATAAGAATGTGTACCAAATTTAGAGATTTAAATAAAGCATCCTTAAAAGATGATTTCCCATTACCTAATATTGATATGATTGTGGATTTGACAGTGGGTCATGCTTTATTATCTTTTATGGATAGTTTTTCTGGCTATAATCAAATTTTTATTCCTCTTGAAGATCAATTTAAGATAACATTTATAACACCTTGGGGAACATTTTGATGGGTCATGATGCCTTTTGGATTAAAAAATGCGGGAGCAACTTATCAACGGGCTATGACCTTGATTTTTCATGATTACATTCATAAGATTCTTGAGGATTATGTGGATGATATCTTGGTGAAATCTATACAAAGAGAAGATCATGTTAGTATTTTAAGACTGACATTTGAAAGAATTAGAAGTTACAATATGAGGTTGAATCCTAAGAAATGTGTTTTTGGAGTTGATTCCGGTAAATTATTAGGATTTATAATCTCTAAGCAAGGCATAGAGGTAGATACTGAAAAGATTGAAGCTATTGTTAATATGTCTCCTCCTAAGAATATTTCTTAGTTATGAAGTTTACAAGGAAAAATCCAAGCTATCTGTCACTTTGTTTCCAACTTAGCTAATAGAACTATTCAATTTACTTCCTTTCTTAGAAAGGATACCACTTTCTCTTGGAATGATGGTAAACAATCCTTTGAGAAATTTAAGGAGTATCTTGCCAATCCTCCTATTTTGCAACTAGCTCAATTTGATAAACCCTTTTATCTGTATGCTTCAGCCACTCTGAAGGTAGTGAGTGTGTTGTTAGCTGAGTACGATAGTGAAGGTAAGGAAAGACCTGTGTACTACATTAGTCAGACTTTACTCGATTATGAAATGAGATACATAGATTTGGAAAGACAATGCTTAGCTATAGTTTATGCTTGTCAAAAACTCACGCATTATCTCTTAAATGTTGAAGTCAATGTGATTGTTAAATTTGATCCTTTGAAACATCTTTTCTCAAAAACTATTCTCTTTGGCCGTTTGGCAAAGTGGGTGATGTTACTTACAGAATTTGATCTTAATTTCATTTCTCAAAAGTTGATTAAAGGACAAGCATTAACATATTATTTAGCTGAAGCTCCTTGTCCTCATCCCGATGCATGCTTTACTTCAATATAATTCCCCAATGAAAACATTCTAGCTATTAAACAGGATGATGTTTGGGAATTATATTTGATGGATCTAGATGTAAGATAGGTTCTAGTGTGGGTATTATCTTGATCCCTTCTATGAAGAAATTGATCCCTCTATCATATAAATTAACCTTTCCTTGTACTAATAATATTGCGGAGTATGAAGCTCTTATAGCTGGCCTACGAGAAGCTTTATCCCTTAACATTAAACACTTGCAAATTTATGGAGATTCACAATTGATTTTGGAATAGATTAAAGGAGGTTATCAGACTAAGAATGATAAAATAACACAATATAGAGATTTGGCTCTTGATGTGCTAATTTCACAATTCTCTTCTTATACAATTCAAACTTTACCTAGGAAAGATAATCGACATGCAGACACCATGGCAAGTAGAGCTTCTTTGGTTTGTCTTGAGAATAATGCGGAAAATTTTCACTTTACTATACAAACTCTTAAAAATCCTACAATTTCTAATAAGGTTACCTCTGATTGTTTCAATTTGCATTTGGATGAATGGTATTCTCATATCTTTCATTTTTTGAAAGATGGTACTTTTCCTGAATCGACAATAAGGAACATGCATAATCATGTTAGGAAGCTTGCAGCACATTATATTATTTTAGGAGATACACTTTACAAACACTCTTATGAAGGTTTATTATTAAGATGTCTTGCTAGAACTAAAATTCCGATAGCTTTGGCAGAAGCTCATTCTGGTTCTTATGGGGGACATTTTGGTGTAAAATCTCTAGTCAATAAACTTCTTAGAATGGAATATTATTGGCAAACAATGGAACAATATTCTTTCATGTTTGTTAAGAAATGTCCTCAATGTCAGCAACATAGTAATTTGATTCATGCTCTTGCTCGTGAGCTTCATAATCAAGTTTCTCCATGGCCTTTTAGTATTTGGGGTTTTGACCTTACTGGAAAAATCTCACCAGCTTCTTCTCAAGGACATACATACATCTTGACTACTACAAATTACTTTATGAAGTGGGTGGAAGTTGTCCCTCTTCATTCAACAACCGCGGATGTTATTTGTGATTTCATCCTTAACAATATTATAACACGATTTGATATTCCTTCAACGATAGTTTTGGATAATGGTACCTCTTTTAAGAACAAAGAAGTCATAAAATTCTTGGAGAAGTATCAAATTCAACATAGATTTTTGACTCCTTACTATCCTCAATCTAATGGAAGTTGAAGCATCAAATAGAATCATTGAACAAATTTTGAGAAAAATAGTTAATAAGCATGCGAAAGATTGGCATACCCAACTCACCTATGATTTATGGGCTTATAAGACTAGTGTTTGTAGGGCCACGGGTACTTCTCCTTACAATATTGTATATAATACTGACGCTATTATGTCTTTGGAATTAGAGATACCCTCTTTACGTGTTTCATTTCATAGGATAATTGACAATGATACATTTCGAGAACAATGATTACAAGAATTGGAAATGTTGGATGAACAACAAATACATGCTTTGGAACATATAAAAGCTTATCATAAATCTCTTCAGAAGCAGTATAATCATAAAGTAATTGAATGATCATTTTCAATAGGTGATTTAGTATTATATGAGAATCAAAGAAATGTGAATGCTTTACCTAGTGAAAAAGGAAAGTTTACCCCTAACTGGCTTGGACCTTTTGTTGTAATTGAGGACTTTGGTTTAGGTGCTTATAAAATTGCTGATATGGATGTGTATAGTTAGAAAATTGAAGAACTTCCATTTAGGACTAGTTTAGCCCTCTGTGTAAGTGGCTTGGGGTCATGTCAAATGCCTTGAATGGGTCTTTGACTTGGATTTGGATTTTTCCCCTGTTCTGCCCCATTTTCCACTTCTTCCTGACATAATTCTGGCATCCTAAATTGAAAACCTGAGATTCTTGACCTCAACGTCAGGGTTGACCTTTTAGGTCAAGGTAGACCTTGACCTTGACCCTAGGGTTCACTGTCCTTGGGGTTAGGTTCCAGTTTTAGGGTTTTGTCAAATTTTTCTCTTTGCCCTCTTCGGGGCTACTATTTCTTGAGTTAAGTGTCAAATTCTCAAATTAATATTTGAGGTGGACCTTTCTCGAGCTTTGTGTAGGATTCCTAATTTATTATTTGAGATTAGCCTTTCTCCAGTTTTGTGCCTAATGCTCAAATTAACTTTGGGGTTTTCCTTACCTCAGATATTGTGACAAGGATTTTAAATAATTATTTTTATCTCTATCTTAAGGGCGGAACCCTTCTACAGTTTTATGTCAAGACTTTAATTTAATTTCCTCTCCATGTGCACCTCTCTAGAGTTTTGTGCCATGGACCCTTAATTATTGTTTTCTATGTGGCCTCTCTAGAAGTTTGTGCCCTAGATCACTATAAAAGGAGGCCTTCCTCTCTCATTTCAATCCATCTTCCATCTTTTCATAATCTCTCAAGCAAGCATTCAAGCCTTTCAAGCCTTCAAGCATCCAAGATCCAATTCATCAAGGAGATCCATTAGTAGCCATTAAAGGATTCAAGCTCTATGGAGCCCTCTTGTTGAAGATTTCTCCATCCATCCATTCAATCTTCTTCTTATTCCAAGATTCATTCAAGATTGGTGTTAAAGATCTAAAGATAATTGATTTGAGACATCCTATATTTAATTCTACATTCATTTGGAGCATCCATACTTGTGGATTCAAGGATTTGAATCCTCCACAAGGATTTCAACATAAGCAAGGTGAATTGTTCTATTTACTTTGTTTATCTCTGCAATTTCAATTCAATTTCAAGGTTAATTCCTAAATTGGGGTTTGACTAAGGAAAACCCCTCCTCCCCCTACAAACAAAACCATTTTTCTTGCAGGAACAGGTACAGGATGATGAATTACAGTGCAAATCTGGATACCCTTTTCAGAAAACTTTCAGGATCTGTGAACAAAATTTTTGACGGAGCAGTGCAGGTCAAGGTCGACATTTTGGGGTCAAGGTCGACATTGTCTACCTAGGTCAAGGTCGACCTTTCTCAGAAAAGAAAAATATTTCTAGGTTTTTAGATCTCGCAGTTTTTGTTTAGGATCGTGGAAATCAACAGTTTCTGAGACCTTCTGACAGGGTTTTCAGTCGATTCTTTTTCAGAGGTAAGTACTATTTATTTCTTCATTTCAATATTAGTCTTTTATATTGACTTTCCATATCATTATAATTTCATGTATGTGTTAAATATTTGTTTTGGGGTCTCTTTTATGGGCAAACTCCTATTGTTCTAGACTCCACCGCATATTTTTCATCTGACATTTTATATTTTTCATCTTGGTGAACTTGACAAGCTTACCCCTTTCTTTTGTGGAATTAGATGCCCTATTGTTTTTGTGGTGTTCAATTTCCTTTTCATGCTTATATATTTCATTTGAATGCATTTGGATATATCTAGATCTATTTTCTATGTATTTCTTTATTTGTTATCATGTTGCACAAGTTGTTTCAAGTGTTTTCCAAAAATTCTTCTATAACTTTTGGGATTACACAACATCTACCTCTTACCTTATCATTGCATAGTGTTACACCTAGAAAGACTTTATCTAGTGTGTGTGATATTGCTTTGTCCTCTCTTGTATTACCTTGTAAGGATATATTAGAGCAAGAAGATGACTTTAATCTATCTCTCCATCATATTTATATTTATGGAGACGAGTTGGGGATTCATGTTAATTATTCTCCTAATGAGCCTACTTGGGAATATAATTTACCTTCTTTCCCCTCTAGGGATCAAGATTTAGTGACTTATAGAAATCCTACAATGTGCTTTATTGGTAGGGATAATAATCCTACTATTTTGGATGATCCTTTGGATTTGGATGTTGATTACTCTCTTCCTCATGAAACCATTGTGGATGATCCCTTGAATAAATACATTGATTTATCCTCTCCTCATGAAGAAGATTTGATACAAGAGGGTGATTTATTAATGGATGACATATTAATACATGATGGTGACTCTTTTTCTAAAACACACTCCCCTTATGCAGACATTTTATCGAAAGAAGATGACATTATATGTGCTTTACCTCCATTTGGGATTCCTTCTAGTGATGAGGAATTAGTGGAGAATGATATGAATTCCCTTAATTCTCTCCCTCTTAGTGATGATCTCATGGAGAATCAAGATTCTACCACATCTCCTCCTAGGATGTATTCTTTGCTTCCTTCTTGTGAATCTATTTGTAGTGTTGAAACAACTAACATGGTTTATCCAGAACCCTTTTTGACTATCAAAGGTTGTCCTCGCATTACTATCAAAGGTAAACCTATGGAGTCTTTAGAATCTTTCAATGATCAAGATTTGATAGCTCATACTTATCATAGAAGGAATAAACCTCAACCTACTCCAGTGGTTTCTACTTCTTTTCCACCTTCTCAACCCATTCTTCCTCCTCCACCCCATCTTCCTAGCAAGGAGTATGATTTGATAAACCAATTATGCAATACCCCTGCCAAGATTTCTTTATGGGAACTTCTTCAAACTTCACCTACCTACCATGAAGCCTTACAAAAATCTCTAGCAACTCTTCCCACTCCACCTCCTAATCAAGAGAACATCAATAAATTCTTACAGTGCATGCATGCTACCCCAAGTCCTCATGACATTGTATTTACTCAAAAGGATTTAGCTTCTAAAGAAGTTTAGAATCAATATGATGCTCTTATGGTTTCTGTTACTATCAATAAAAGTATCATTCGTAGGACCTTGATTAATAATGGATCTGGGCTTAATGTTTGTAGCATGGACATGCTCAAAGTGATTAAAGCCAATCTTTCAACTATTCAACTTGACAATGTTCCTATACATGGCTTTGATAACATTGCTAAGAACACTTTAGGCATCATTTGTTGGAGATTTGCCAGCAAGCCAATACTGACTATATGTTTGTCATTGATGACAACATAAGGTAAGTAGCATGCATGGAGGAATTATGCAGTAGGATTTGAGTATAAGTAGCACAAACATGTTATCAACATGAATTCATGGACGCAGAGGTTAATTGTTAGTATAGACAGTTATGTAGTAGCTTGTGTCAATAGTGTTCCTTACAGAGTTACAGGTAGTGTTCTGTGTGTGATTATCCATACAATTATCATGGAGCCTTGCACCCTTGGATATGTGATGAAGACATGCTAGTGATATTACATTCATGGATGTAGAGTCTAATATGCAATAGAAGGGAATTTATGTAGTCACCATTCACCAGTTGCAGTTTCTTGTGTTTATTCAGAAGAGCCGACATAGATTTTATTGGTATAGGAGTTGCGCCTATCATATCGGTATGCACCGTTAGATTAGTGATGAGAGAATAGTCAAGAAGTTTTGGATAAGAACGCATGATGTAATTTAGCTTGAGGAGAAAGCTTCAGTTAATTTGGTAGAGCTGACTGTGTGTAGCACATGTCTACATTTATTAATATTGGACAGGTCCTAGATTGTGTTGCGTGCATAGTAGAGCTGACAATAATATTATTGGAGAGTGTTATTATTTCTCTATTATGATTTCAAGGTGGTTATAACAGGCCGAATTGATTATATCATTTAGAGAGAAGATATTTATAGGTAGCCATTTGTGATTACTAAGATATGGTGGAGAGTTGATTGTGAAGAGCAGAGCAGAGTGTGTGAAGTGTTGAGCCATCAGCAGAAGGTCTATGTGACCAAGTAAAGAGTTTGTGCTATACATCGGAACTGATCCAGATAGCAGGTCAAAGTGCAATTCACCAAGATCCAGATATAGTGTGTATCTGTTATTTAGAAGGTTATAGCCTTTGCCCCTTTGAGTAGTGTGCTCTTAGACAGTGCATCCTCACCCCTAACAGGGTTCATTGTAAAAGACTCCTAACAAGGTCTGACCCTTGACCAAGTCACTGTACTAAATACATTGTAAAGAAAAATCCTAAAAGAGTTAAAGATCTTCTAACAAGGATCATAATACACTAGTACAGATCATTAGTGGGTGTCAATTCCCACTAGTGTTTTTACCTATTTGGGTTTCCCCATAACCAAAATATTGGTGTTGTGTTCAAGTGTTCTTTCATTGTTTTTATGCTTTATGATTAAGTAGACTTAATAGGATAAAGAATTGAAACTTGTAGATAATTGATTCACCCCCCCCCCCTCTCAGTTATCTCTTGGGAATATTCCTAATAATTGGTATCAGAGCCAAGTGCCTCGGAGAGAAAGTTTAATAGCTTGAGGTTGATCAGATGGAATTCTTTAGAAAAGCTAGTCCTAAGTTTGATGGAGAGAATTATCTTGATTGGAAGAACAAGATGATGACACATTTGCAGTGCATTTCTTTTGAAGTTTTTGAAGTGGCTATCAAAGAAGTTCAGATCCCCTCTCTAGTAAATCTTGCAAAGCATGATGCTACTAGCAAGTAGAAGGATTTGTTCCATCAGAATGAAATAGGAAAAGAAGCCATTATTAGTGTGTTATCTGATAGTGATTTTTCAGAGATAAAGAAAGTAGACACAACCTACAAGATATGGAAGCACCTAGAAGACATGTTTGGAGGAGATAAACAAGAAAAGAATGCACATAGAAAGACATGGAAGAAAAAGTACAATACTTTGGAGATGCTACCTGAAGAGAATATAAGATCCTATAATCAAAGGATTAATGAAGCAGTTGCTGGAATTAGAAATAATGGTGGAGAACTTTCAAAAGAAGACATTGTAGATAAACTGATGACTACATTGACACTAGAATATGAGAGAAAAATAAACATCCTTGATGAGACTATGCAATTTTTAGAAAACTTCAAAAGAGAAACCTTAATCAAAAAGATTGCTGCATTTGAGATATTAAGTTTGAAGATAGAGCCTAAAAGTGAGATAGCCTTCAAAGCTTCGGTCCATGGTAAGAAATCTGTTAACACTTCTGGTAATTTTGATGATGATGATGAAGAGAAAGCTCTATATGATTTCATCGCCATGATTTCTAAAAGAGAAAAGAAAGGAAAAAGAAAATATGAAGGTCAATTGCCATTCAAATGCTTTTCATGTAATAAGATTGGTCACTTTGCATCTAAGTGTCCTACAAGAGTTAAGAAGTTCAAGAATAACTACAAGCCTAAGTATACAAAGGAATGTTACTATGCTGGAGATGGAGTACCAGATGATGATTCAGCTGAAGATGAAATTGGATTCATTTCCATTATGGAGAAAATGCATGAGGAGATGAATCATGAAGATGAGAAAAAGGAACAAGAGCTAGCATTGATTTCACAAGCTGACATAAGGATATATTGGATTATAGATAGTGGTTTTTCACATCACATGACATGTGATAAAGATAGATTTGTTCATCTAGATAAATAAAATGGTGGCATGGTTAGATTTGTAGATAACACTCCTAAACCTATCATTGGTAGGGGAGCTATCACATTGGATGGAAAGAACAACACTGATAATGTTCTATATGTAGATGGTTTGAAACATAACCTTCTTAGTGTTGGGTAGTTACTTGAAAAAGGTTATCAGTTGGAGTTCAAAGACAATAAGTGCATCATTAACAACAAGGATGGTGTTATGATTGCATCAAGTTCAAAGACTAAAGGTAATGTTTTTCAACTTAATTCAGAAGCAAGTTGTTTTGTTGCTAAAGTTGATGATAGTTGGCTATGGCATAAAAGACTATGTCACATCAATTTTGATAACATAGTAAAGATAAGTAATGTGAAGGTAGTTAGAGACCTACCTAGCATAGTAAAGCTAGTTGATACTATTTGCAAGGTATGTGTGATGGGAAAGCTTGTGTGGAATTCATTCAGAAGCAAGCACAATTCAACAGAGAACAAGTTGGATCTAATTCATATAGACCTATGTGGACCAACTCAAACAAGGTCATACTATGGTGAAAGGTATTTCATTTTGTTTGTTGATGATTATACTAGAATGATGTGGGTGGCATTCTTGAAAGATAAGTCAGAAGCTTTTGAGAAGTTCAAATCATTCAAAGCTAATAAGGTTGAGAATGAATCTGGACTAAAGATAAAATGTCTAAGATCAGATAGAAGAGGAGAGTTCACCTCTAACAGATTCTATGAGTACTACAAAGAACATGGCATAAAAAGGCAATTGAGTGCACCTAGAACCCCTCAATAGAATGAGATTGCGGAGAGGAGGAATAGGATCATCCTTGATATAATGCACACCATCATGATTGAAGGAAAAGTTGCACACACCTATTAGAGAGATGTAGTGAATACAATAGTCTATACCATCAATAGAATTCAATTGAGGCCAGGTGCAGACAAGACACCATATGAGCTATGGTTTGGTAATGTTCCCACTATAAAATGTTGGAGATTTTCCAGGAGGCTAGTATTGACTGTATGTTTGTCATTGATGACAACATATGGATAGTAGCATGTGTGGAAGTATTATGTAGTAAGCCTTTAGTTTATGTAGCATGGAAATGATATCAACATGATATCATGGGTGCAGAGGTTAACTGTTAGTACATATAGTTATATAGCAGTTGGTGTCAAAAGTGTTCCTAACAAAGTAACAGACAGTGTTCTATGTATGGTTGTCCGTACAATTATCATAGAGCCTTGCATGATTAGATATATGTTTAAGACATGTTAGTGATGTTTCAGTTATGGATGCATAGTCTGATGATGAACGCAAGTGAAGTTATGCAGTCGTTATTTGCCAGTAGCAGTTTCCTGTGTTTGTTCAAAAGACTCGACAAAGATTTTATTGGTTCTTGCATTGCACCTATCTTGAGGGTATGTTCCCTTGGAGTTAAGCTTGGAGAAGTGTTATTGATGTTTGATTAAGAGCAGATAAGTTAATTCAGCTTACAAAGAAAATTCTAGTTGTTTTGGTAGAGCCAATAGTGTGTAGCGTGCGTCTACATTTATCTTATTAGACAGGTCCCAGATTGTGTTGCGTGCATAGTAGAGCCGACATAATGTTTATTGGAGTTTGTTATGGTTTGTCTAATATGATTTCAAGATGGTTCTAATAGGTTGACTTGATTATATCATTTGGAGGAAAGATACTTATAGGCAATCATTTTTTATTGCTTGAGTGTGGTTCGTGGTTAATTAAGCAGAGCAGAGTAGAGTGTGTGAAGTGTTGAGCCATCAAAAGAAGGTCTATGTGATCAAGTAAATTACTTGTGCTATTCATTGGAACTAATCTACATAGCAGGTCAAAGCAGAGCTCACCAAGATCTAGATATAGTGTGTATCTATTATTCAGAAGGTTGTAGCCTTCGCCCATTTGAGCAGTGAGCTCTCGAACAATGCATCCTCTCCCCTAATAGGGACAATTGTAAAAGAATCCTAATAGGGTCTGACCCTTGACCCGATCTACTGTACTTAATATATTGTAAAGATACTCCTAACAGGGTAAAGGATCTACTAACAAGGATCATTATACACTAGCATAGAATATTAGTGGGTATCAAGTCCCACTGGGGTTTTTAACTATTTGGGTTTCCCCATAACCAAAATATTGGTGTTGTGTTCTTGTGTTCTTTCATTGTGTTTATGCTTTATGTTTAAGTATACTTAATTGGATAAAGAATTGAATCTTGTAGATAACTAATTCACCCCCTCCCTCTCAGTTATCTCTTGGGACTATTCCTAACAATTGGTATCAGAGCCAAGTGCCTCGAAGAGAAAGTTTAACAACTTGAGGTTGATTAGATGGTGTACTTAGGAAAGAAAGTCCTAAGTTTGATGGAGAGAATTATCTTGATTGGAAGAACAAGATGGTAACTCATTTGCAGTGCATTGCTTTTGAAGTTTTTAATGTAACCATCAAAGAAGCCAAGATTCCTACCTTAGAAGACCTTTCAAAAGATGATGCTACTGACATACAAAAGGAATTGTTTCATCATAATGCTATTGCTAAAGAAGCCCTTATCAGCGCCCTATTTGATGGTGAATTTTTAGAAGTAAAAAAGGTAGATACAGCCCACAAAATATGGAAGCACCTTGAAGACATATTTGAAGGAAACAAACAAGAAAAGGATGCACACATAAAGACATGGAAGAAAAGATACAATGCATTAGAGATGCCACCTGAAGAAAACATCAAAGCTTACAATCAGAGGATAAATGAAGCAGTTGCTGGAATTAGGAACAATGGTGGAGAGATATCAGAGGAGGACATTATGGATAAGTTGATGATTACTCTTACTCCAAAATATGAAAGCAAGATCAACGTCCTTGATGAGACCATGCAGCTTACATCAAATTTCAAGAGAGAGACCTTGATCAATAAGATCTCAGCTTTTGAGATTTCAAGATTGAGGACAAAACCAAAGAGTGAAACAACTTTCAAAGCAACAGTTCATGGTAAGAAATCTACAAACACTTTTGGTAATTTTGATGATGATGATGAAGAGAGAACACTAGATAATTTTATTGCTATGATTGCCAAAAGAGAAAAGAAAGGAAAAGGAAAATATGAAGGTCAATTACCATTTAAGTGCTTTTCATGCAATAAGATTGGTCACTTTGCATCTAAGTGTCCCACTAGAGCTAGAAAGTTTAAAAAGGATTACAAGCCTAAGTATTGTAAGGAATGCTACTATGCTGGAGATGGAGTTTCAAATGATGAATCTAGTGAAGAAGAAATTGGATTCATTTCTATTGTAGACAAAATGAATAACAAGATAATTCATGTATTCAAGAAAGAGAATCAAGAGCTAGCATTGATTTCACAAGCTGACATAAGGATAGATTGGATTATAGATAGTGGTTGCTCACATCACATGACAGGTGATAAAGGTAGGTTTGTTCATTTGGACAAATACAATGGAGTTATGGTCAGATTTGGAGACAACACTCCTAAACCTATAGTTGGTAGAGGAGCCATCACTTTGGATGGAAAGAATAGTACTGATGATGTTCTTTATGTTGATGGTTTGAAACATAACCTTCTCAGTGTTCGATAGTTACTTGGAAAAGGATATCAGTTGGAATTCAAAGATGACAAATGCATCATTAAAAACAAAGATGGTGTTATGATTGCATCAGGCACAAAGACAAGAGGTAATTTTTTTCAACTCAATTCAGAAGCAAGTTGTTTTTTTGCTAAAGTTGATGATAGTTGGTTGTGGCATAAAAGACTATGTCATATTAATTTTGATAACATAGTGAAGATAAGCAATTTAAAGGTAGTAAGAGATCTACTTAGCATAGCAAAGCTAGTTGGTACTATATGTAGGGAATGTGTGATGGGGAAGCATGTGAGAAATTCATTCAAGAGAAAGAAGAATTCTACAGAGAACAAGTTGGATCTGATTCATACAGACCTATGTGGTCCAACTCAAACAAGATCATACTATGGTGAAAGGTATTTCATTTTGTTTGTTGATGGTTATACTAGGATGCTATGGGTTGCATTCTTAAAAGATAAGTTAGAAGCTTTTGAAAAGTTCAAAATATTCAAAGCTAAGGTTGAGAATGAATCTGGACTAAAGATAAAATGTTTGAGGTCGAATAGAGGAGGAGAATTTACCTCTGGAAGATTCTATGAATACTGTAAAGAACATGGCATAAAGAGACAGTTAAGTGCACCTAGAACCCCTCAGCAGAATGGAATTGTAGAAATAAGGAATAGGATCATCCTTGATACAACGTGGACTATTATGATAGAAGGAAAAGTTGCACATACCTATTGGAGAGATGCGGTCAATACAACAGTCTATACCATCAATAGAATTCAATTACGGCTTGGTGCTGACAAAACACCTTATGAGATATGGTTTGGTAATGTTCCTACAGTAAAATACTTCAGAATATTTGGAAGCAAGTGCTACATCAAGAGGGATGAAGTAGTAGGAAAGTTTGATGCAAGAAGTGATGAAGGTATTTTTCTTGGTTACTCTACTAAAAGTAAAGCTTATAGATGTTTCAATTTAAGATTGAAAAATATCATTGAAAGTGCTCATGTAAAGATTGATGAAAATTTTATGATTCAAGAAAGATATCATGATTACTCACCCATGATTGAAGAAGAACCTAGACCCTCTACTAGTGCGACAGTTATTGAAGAAATGTTTGATAGTATTGATGTGTTATTCAATGACCCTGAGATAGGCGAAGAGAATACTCCTAAGGCTGATGAGTTAGCATCACCTAAAGTTCCAAAGTTTACATCAAGAAATCATTCCAAGGGTGCAAACATCATTGGAGATTAGAGTGGAAAAGTCTTAACAAGATCACAAGCAAAGAACTCAGCTAGCAATGAAGCGGTATGTTTAATAGTTCAGATTGAACCCTTAAGTGTTGAAGATGCATGTAATAATTCAGATTGGCATGATGCTATGAAAGAAGAAATTGTTCAGATTGTCAAGAATGACACTTGGGAACTGGTCCCAAGACCTAGGGATAAAAATGTGACTGGAACAAAGTGGATATTCAGAAACAAGATGAATGAAGATGGTACAGTAGTAAGAAACAAAGAAAGATTAGTATGTAAAGGATATGTGCAAAGAGAAGGCATTGATTATTCAGACACAGTTGCACCTATGAGTAGATTAGAAGCTATTAAGTTGTTTTTAGCTTATGCTACAGTCAAAAACTTCAAAGTTTATTAGATGGATGTCAAGTCAGCATTCTTGAATGGAGACTTAAAAGAAGAAGTATACATTGAGCAACCAAAAGGATTCACCTTATCAGATAGACCTGATATGGTATGCAGATTGAAGAAGGCCCTTTATGGACTTAAGAAAGCCCCTAGAGCATGGTATGAGAGACTAGATGGATACTTAACAAAGATTGGATTCAAGAAAGGAGCAATAGATTGTAATCTATTCATTAGAGAGACATCTGAAGGTTTATTACTTGTAGCTATATTTGGTGATGACATTATCTTTGGAGGTAATGACAAACTCAGTGCTGAATTTGATAAAGAAATGCAGAATGAGTTTGAGATGAGTATGATTGGTCCTATCAAGTACTTTTTGGGACTAAATGTGTAACAGACAGAAAAAAGGATTTTCATAAATCAATCAAAGAATGTAAAAGAGATACGAAAGAAATTCAAAATGGATGATTGCAAGCCAGTAGGAACTCCTATGATCACTGGATGCAAGCTTACAAAAGAAGATGACTCACCAACAATAGATATAACATTGTATAAGTCTATGATTGGTAAACTCATATATCTTACTCAGACTAGACCTGATATTTCCAATGCAGTTGGCATAGTTGGAAGATTTGCAGCAGAGCCTAAACAAAGTCACCTCATGGTAGTAAAGAGAATATTCAGATACTTGCAAGGCACTATAGATTATGGTCTATGGTATCCTAATTTAGAAAATGTTGAGCTTCATGTGTACACTGATGCAGATTGGGCAGGATGTGTTGATGACAGAAAGAGTACTTCAGGTGGAGCAGTGTTTCTTGGTGATAGACTTGTCACTTGGACAAGCAAGAAACAAAATTGTATTTCTCAGTCAACAACAGAAGCATAGTATGTTGCAGCAACCTTGAATTGTTCTACAATTGTTTGGATCAAACAAATGATAAAGGATTTTGGAATTCAGATTTATTAGCCTATTGTTATTCATTGTGATAACACTAGCACTATCAATATGTCAAAGAACCCTATGATGCATGCAAAGACAAAGCACATTGAGATCAAGTATCACTTCCTAAGAGAGAAGGTGGTAGAGAAAGAAGTCAAGTTGGACTATGTAAATACTAAAGATCAGTTGGTAGATATATTCACAAAGCCCTTGCCTAAGGATACTTTTGAGTGTCTCAGGGAGAAGTTGGGAGTCATTCCCTTCCCTATTTCTACTTAAAAGAAAGAAGGGAAAGCATTAGTCCTCTGGGACTAGTGGAAGGTTGACTACTCTACCTCAAGAGTAGTATCAGTGTTTAAAATGAATGGAGCCCTTTTCCATTGATGTCAAAGGGGGAGTATATGTATTGAGTCATGAAAAATAGAAGTAAAAAGAGGAGTAATATACTAAGGGAGAGCAACATTCAGTTATGACAACAGTACATGTGAGGAAATGGAGAATATTATAAAATATTGCAGCAGATGGAGGATTCATCTTTGGGGGAGTTTTTGAAGAGGAAATAGATAATGTTATAAAAGAAATGTTCATTTGGGTTGGTGGTGGTTTTTCATTCCACATGTTGCCATCAATGCCAAAGGGGGAGATTGTTGGAGATTTTCCAGCAGGCCAGTACTGACTATATGTTTGTCATTGATGACAACATATGGAAAGTAGCATGCATGGAAGTCTTATGCAGTAAGCCTTCAGTTTATCTAGCATGGACATGATATTAGCATGATATCATGGGCGTAGAGGTTAACTATTAGTACAGACAGTTATATAGCAGCTGGTGTTAGTAGTGTTCCTAATAGAGTAACAGACAATGTTCTATGTATGGTTGTCTATAAAGTTATCATGGAGCCTTGTGCACTTGGATATATGTTGAAGACATGTTAGTGATGTTTCAATTATGGTTTCATAGTTTGATGATGAATGCAAGTGAAGTTATGTAGTCATTATTTGCCAGTAGTAGTTTCCTGTGTTTGTTCAGAAGACCCGATAGAGATTTTATTGGTTCTTGTGTTGCACCTATCTTGAGGTTATGCGCCCTTGGAGTTAAGCTTGGAGAAGTGTTATTGTTGTTTGGTTAAGAGTTCATAAGTTAATTCAGCTTACAAAGAAAGTTTGAGTTGTTTTGGTAGAGCCGATAGTGTGTAGTGTGTGTCTACATTTATCTTATTAGACAGGTCCCAAATTGTGTTGCATGCATAGTAGAGACAACATAATTTTTATTGGAGTTTGTTATGGTTTTTCTAATATGATTTCAAGATGGCTCTAACAGGTTGACTTGATTATATTATTTGGAGGAAAGATACTTATAGGCAGTCATTTGTGATTGCTTGGGTTTGGTTCATGGTTGATTAAGCAGAGCAGAGCAGAGTGTGCAAAGTGTTGAGCCATCAGAAGAAGGTTTATGTGACCAAGTAAAGTACTTGTGCTATTCATTGGAACTAATCCAGATAGCAAGTCAAAGCATAGTTCACCAAGATCTAGATATAGTGTGTATCTATTATTCAGAAGGTTGTAGCCTTCACCCATTTGAGCAATGAGCTCTTGGATAGTGCATCCTCTCCCCTAATAGGGACAATTGTAAAAGACTCCTAACAGGGTTTGACCCTTGACCTAGGTCTACTATACTTACTATATTGTAAAGCTACTCCTAACATAGTAAAGGATCTTCTAAAAAGGATCATTATTCACTAGTACAAAATATTAGTGGGTATCAAGTCCCACTAGGGTTTTTACCTATTTGGGTTTCCCCATAACCAAAATATTGGTGTTGTACTCATATGTTCTTTCATTATGTTTATGCTTTATGTTTAAGTATACTTAATTGGATAAAGAATTGAATCTTGTAGATAACTGATTCACCCCCCCCCCCCCCCTCTCAGTTATCTCTTGGGACTATTCCTAACATAAAATACTTCAAAATTTTTGGAAGCAAGTGCTACATCAAGAGAGATGAAACAATAGGCAAGTTTGTTGTAAGAAGCAATGAAGGTATTTTCCTTGGTTACTCTACTAAAAGAAAAGCTTATAGATGTTTTAATTTGAGAATGAAGAAGATCATTGAAAGTGCTCATGTTAAGATTGATGAAAAGTTTATGGTTCAAGAAAGATATCATGATTATTCACTTATGATTGAAGAAGAACCCAGACCTTCCACTAGTGAGACAGTTGTTGAAGAGATGTTTGACAGTATTGATGTATTATTCAATGACCCTAAAATAAGTGAAGAAGAAACTTTGAAGGTAGATGAGACAGTATCACCTAAAGTTCCAAAGTTTACATCTAGATATCATTCTAAGGATGAAATCATAGGAGATTAGAGCGGAAAATTCACAAGAAGATCAAAAGCAAAGAGTTCAACAAGCAATGAGGTAGTATGTTTACTATCTTAGATTGAACCCTTAAGTGTTGAAGATGCATGTAATGAGTCAGATTGGCATGATGCTATGAAAGAAGAACTAGATCATATTATCAAGAATGATACTTGGGAATTGGTCCTAAGACCTAGTGATAAGACTATAATTGGAACAAAGTGGATATTCAGAAATAAGATGAATGAAGATGGTATAGTAGTAAGGAATAAAGCAAGGTTAGTATGCAAGGGTTATGTGTAAAGAGAAGGTATTGATTATTCAAACACATTTTCACTTGTGAGAAGATTAGAAGCTATCAAGTTTTTTCTAGCTTATGCAACATTCAAAAACTTCAAAGTTTATCAGATGCATGTTAAGTCAACATTCTTGAATGGAGAGTTAAAGGAAGAAGTATACATTGAGTAGCCAGAAGGATTCACCTTATCAGACAAGCCTGACATGGTATGCAGATTGAAGAAAGCCCTCTATGGACTTAAGCAAGCCCCTAGAGCTCGGTATGAGAGACTTGATGGATATCTTAAAAAAATTGGATTAAAAAAGGGAGCAACAGATTGTAATTTGTTTATCAGAGAGACATTTGAAGGTTGTAGCTATATTTGTTGATGATATTATCTTTGGGGGTAATGACAAACTTAGTGCAGAATTTGCTAAGGAAATTTAGAGTGAGTTAGAGATGAGCATGATTGGACCTATCAAATACTTTTTGGGATTAAATGTATAGCAGACAGAGAAAGGTATTTTCATTAATTAGTCCAAGTATGTGAAAGAAATATTAAAGAAATTCAAGATGGATGAATGCAAGTCAGTGGGTACTCCTATGATAACAGGATGCAAGATTATAAAAGAAGATGATTCTCCAAGAGTAGATACAACATTATATAAGTCTATGATTGGTAAACTCATATATCTTACTCAAACTAGACCTGATATTTATAATGCAATTGGCATAGTTGGAAGATTTGTAGCAGAGCCTAAACAAAGTCACCTCATGGCAGTAAAAATAATATTCAGATACTTGTAGGGCACTATAGATTATGGTTTATGATATCCTAACTTAGAGAATGTTGAGCTTCATGTATATACAGATGCAGATTGAGTAGGATGTGTTGATGATAGAAAGAGTACATCAGGAGTAGCAGTGTTTCTTGGTGACAGACTTGTCACTTGGACAAGAAAGAAGTAGAATTATATTTCTTAATCAACAGTAGAAGCAAAGTATGTTGTAGTAGCTTTAAATTGTTCGACAATTTTTTGGATCAAACAAATGATAAAGGACTTTGGTATTCAGATTGATTGTCCTATTGCTATTCATTGTGATAATACTAGCACTATCAACATGTCAAAGAATCATGTGATGCATGCAAAGACAAAACACATAGAGATCAAGTATCACTTTCTTAGAGAGAAAGTGGTAGAGAAAGAAGTCAAATTGGATTATGTGAGTACAAAGTAATAGCTAGCAGATATATTCACAAAGCCTTTACCAAAGGATACTTTTGAGTATCTCAGGGAGAAGCTAGGAGTAATTCCCTTCCCTGATTCTACTTAGAGAAAGTGGAAAGAGCATCAGTCCTCAATGACTGATGGATGTCAAAGGGGGTGTAATATATAAGTTGGCACCCTTTTCCATTGATGTCAAAGGGGGAGTAGTATATAGTCATGAAAAATAGTATCAAAAGGAGAGCACACATAGAAGCAAGAAGGAGTAGTATTTAGTTATGGAAGCAGTTCAGTTGAGGAAATGGAGAATTAAAGAATATTGTAGCAGATGGAGGATTCATCCTTGGGGGAGTTTTGATGAGGAAATGGAGAATGTTATAAAATAATTGTTCAGTTAGATTGGTGGTGTTTTTCATTCCATATGTTTCCATCAATGCCAAAGGGGGATATTGTTAGAGATTTTTCAGCAAGCCAGTACTGACTGTATGTTTTTCATTGATGATAAAATATGGTAAGTAGCATGCATGGAGGAATTATGTAGTAAGCTTTAAGTATAAGTAGCACATACAAGTTATCAAAATGATATCACAGATGCAGAGGTTAATTGTTAGTACAAATAGTTATGTAGCAACTTGTGTCAGCAGTGTTCTTGATAGAGTTACAGGCCGTGTTATGTGAGTGATTGTCCATACAATTATCATGGAGCCTTGTGCCTTTTTGGTTCTTGAAAATATTTTACAATCTATGAGACACCAATATACCTAAGACTAATTTTAAGGAGGGGTTAGTCCCAAATATGGGGAAATCTGTAAGTAACTGGACCAACTATAGGGACAAGACTGCCCTCTGCACTTTTGGCTCTACAAAACCAAGGTGGGTATAATTGATCCAATAAATATAACTTTTTTCTTGATTTGATACTTGGATCTAACAATAGATATCAGTTCCAAAGTACTAAACAACAACCTATCATTCATTGACTCTCCATCACTGGGTAGGATAATTACTTCTTTAATTAAAATAAAATTAAAAGACTGGTTTTGATTGTTATATTTCTTATTGCAATGATCTCGATCATTCTTCACAAAATAAAGATATACTCACACAGGCTAGTACCTTATCCATTGGGCATATATCACCAAAATATAGAGAAAACACAAAGATCCTAGTAGAACTTAGTTCATGAACATAAATATAAATACCTTAACTCCTTCCTTCTTATAGGTAATCCTTATGAAAACCAAATGAACATATGCTTCACTCAAAGAAATATTTAATCCAACCCTAGATCAAAACTCAAAATACAACACATACACAAGTCTCTCATAGACTCATAAATTCATAGATTTGACATAGAGGAGAGATAAAGACTTGAAATTTGTATTAAGCATAATGAAATTTGATCATGTGTTATACAATATATCTTGAGAAACAAGCTTTTAAATAAGGGTAGCAACTTGTACTTTCTTCTATTACTTACAAAATGATACAAAATGTTACAATCCTCGACTGAAGGCTAGGGTTTTTAAAACTTCTATTTTTTAGACTCCAAAACTCTCAATGCCCTATATGATTGTGGAAAATCCTTTTATATAGAAGGAAAGAAACAAGCTATTGATCATATTAGGGTTTGCAAAACTTCACCCTAGAATTTACAACAACCCCTCTAGGTTTTACAATAAATGCCTCAATAAGATTTTGGACTGATATTCTGTATGTGAGCCGCTTCTCTTGAATTCTTCAATCATTTCCTCAATCCATTCAAACAAATCTAATTTCCCATTCTTCGTAGTTGTTCCTGTAATAAATACACTTTACATCTCAACTACTTTAAAACCAATGAGTCACAATCCTTGTTTGGCTCAAGAAGTAGATGGAGCATCTAGCTTTTCAGCATATGGAATGTACTAGTACCTCCACCTATTAAACACCTCTTCACTTGGGAACACAAAATTGACAATTTTAGCCTTTCTATCAGACAATTGTTCCCACTTGTTCTCCATCTGACTAATCTCTCACTGAATGAAATCAAATTTTGATTTAGCTCATATTAATGTTTCAATAGTGTGTATGAAGAACAACGTATTTTCCAAAGTTAAAAGACTAGTCATCCTAGATGAAAAATCATCATCCATCCTTGCTCTCCAAATGATCAACTCCTTAAGCTCACCAATTTTCTTGAAAACTCCTAGAATTAGGTCACAACAAGGGAGTGTCAATTCTCTCTTCAGCAGATTGGATTTCCTTTCAAAATCATCCAAAATTATCTTGTATTCAACAAGTCTTTTAAAAAATTTATGCATTGGTTTGATTAGTGGATTAGGATCAACTTGGCCCTTAGGTAGCTAGAAAAATAAACTCATATTTGGGGATCTATCAAACCACTTATTCAAAATTGGTCCCAACTCATCCTTATGTTTATTCAAAGATGTGAGAAATACCCTTAATCTCTTAGCATAGTCAAACAAAATTGTAGGATTCAGATTAGTGGCAAATTGCATCATAGCTTCTGTAACCTTCTCTTCATATTTTTGGTCCACTAGGCACTTAGCCTTTATATATTCATCCTTCTTTTTATCCAGCTCTACCCCACTTTCTCTCACTTTATTTATCTCCTCAAGCATTTTTTACTTCTCCCAACTGGTTCTTGCATTTATGTTTGTTTCTGGTAAAGGTGATGGTGGAGACTCAACAATGGGACTAGAAGAAGAGGCCACTATAGGCTTATCAGAAATCATCAACTGAGGTGATCTATGATCTTGCGGTCCTGATAGTTGTGCAATTAGTTTTTCCTTTTGGATCAACTCTATTTTCAACTAATTATAAGATTTAAGAACAGTCTCAAATTTTATCCTTAACTCCTTTTCTCTAGCATCCTTCTCTACTACCTTCACATTGAACTTGGCTATCTCCAAGATTATGTTCGAGGCTTCAACACCTAAATTCTCACAAACTCTTTTCACTAATAGGTTTCCAACATATTTTGAAGAAAGTGCATCCTTTCTCTCTTTATTTTTTTCCCTCTTAAGGGACCACATAACCAGGGCAACATGATTATCAGAGAAGGTCATACCCATAGAAGCTTGTTGTTCTTGCTCAGTAGTAGAGAGGACTATAACTTTACTCTTCCTTACTGAATCAAAAACAATGGCATCAACAATATCCCATTCAGGGAGAATCAACACTCCTACAGTGTGGACCATGGCCCTGCCTTCTTCCGGGGTTATCTTCTCAAATTTCTTCACCATTTCCCCCTTTGTCTCATTTTTAATTTTTTTATATCTCTATCAGAAAATTCTTCCTTTTTATTTTAAAAAATTTCTTTATATTGATTAATTTTCATCCTCCACAAAAATTGAAGGAATGCCCTAGTCCTAACAAAATTGTCATCTGAAATGGAAGGATCATTGGCCTATTTCAAAAATGGGTCTATTTCTCTACTCTCAAACTCTGCCACCATGAGGTCCATTCCTATTCCTTTAGGTGCCTTAGGCATCCCCTCTTGCATTTCATCATTTGAAACAAAAATATTTTCCTCATTTCTCAACTGTACTAGTTTCTGAGCAACACCATGTTCATCCAATTGTAATGGGGATTGGGAAGGAGAATACATTTCTTGCTCTAGTTGGGATTCCTCATGTCTCTACCTCTTTGGAGAGGGCTCCTATACTATCTGGTCACTCATAGGTCTCTTCCCCTCAGAGGAGGATGGGAGACTTCTATCCTTTTTTTGAGCTGGGAGAAGGACACTATATCCCTTCCTCTCCTGGATTGTATAAATTCCTATAGGGGTCAGCTTTGTGTACCCTGGTTGGCTCAAAATCCTTCTCACCCTATCAGGATCTATTTTACTCAATGCAAACCTCTTTTCATTTTCTTCTTGCATAAACCCTTCAAAGTTCTCCATAAGGGCATCTATCTTTCTTGCCCATGGTTGAAAAGATTTCAGTGGGTCATACTCTTTGTCAAAATTATTGATGAAATATATAGTTTTCTTGTAGATGATCCATTTCTCCTTTTTGACCTCTTGAGCTTGGAGATCAAACTCATTCCTGATTATATCCTCTCAAAAATTAAATTGGTGCTCCATGATAGCAAACTTTACATTTTCTCTAAACACTCCAGAGATGAAACCTTCATTATTTGCACACCTCACTACAGCAGTAGCCATTCTATAAGGTTACAGGACTTGATTCAAGTGTACCCATCCTATCTTGATAATGATGTATTGGTGGGCTATGGTGACACTTGGGAAGAAGGTTCCCTTTCCTCTGTTTGACAAAGTTGCCTCCTGCAAATCACCTATCTACCTTAAAATTTCAGCATACCCCAATTTTAAAAGGACTTGATAGGGAAAAACATAAGGTGCCTTTCTACAACCATAAACCCTAAAAACTATGGAAACTAGATATAAAATTATATCACCAAAATTGTACACTATGGTGATGTCCTTACAAAATTCCTTTCACCTTATTAGCCTTAATAGTTCCATGGGAATTCTGGGATTTTCAAAGAATAACAAGGACTTGAGCCTTGAAGCAAAAAAAATTTCAAAAATAATGTAACTGGCATCTGTCCTATCCCATGAAAATTATGTGGTCCACTACTAGATTGACAATTCCTCTCCATTCTTCTTCCTGACAATATCCATTGTCCTGCTAAAGAAATCCACACCTTTGTATAAAAACATGTGCATCAACATAGAATTCCATCCAAAAGGCCTACCTAACTTCATGTATTCTTTATCCCCATTAATCCATCATGGATTAGGTCTGCAAAGTAAGGGGAAAAATAATATCAATGCCAAGTGGGAATGTAGGGATTATACTATCATAAACATGTAAGGGATAGGCATATGTGTAGCCTCATCTTGTCCCAAAATCAAAGCTAGGGACTTGTATATACACCTTGTGCTCTTAAACTGAAAAGGCCTAGCCTGAAAGGCTCAGGTGTGCTTGCACTGACCATACACATGGCACCAATTTTGCAAAAGAAATATCTTAAAGGGCCTGACCTTAGAAAGTCTCTTTGTGCCTCATAAATTTTTTTAAAATTCCTCAAAGTCAATCTTTTCAAGTCCAAAAGAGGTATCATTCAATTAGAAGACCTATCTAATCACATCCTCTATGATGATCACCAAATCCTTTCCATTAATATCTTTGACACATCTGGTCACGGGGTCATAACATATAGCTATCTGTATGAGAAGGTCGGTATCCATGAAAACTCCAGGCACAATGAGTCTCCCTATGTTGAACTGCCATATATTACTAAGGGGAGCACATACATCTCTTTGGAAATATGCAGCTCTAAACAAGATTAAGCCATTGTAGTATTTCCCTACCTTTGCATCCCTCATCCATAACCCTCTGTCATACAATCCTTCATCAACATAGTCCCTAGGGTTTTTGGGAACTAAATCCTTTATCTTAGCTATCCCATTTTTTGAGTTTGGAAGTAGCTATAAAAAGTCCTTAAAAGCTCCCCTATCCTTGTACTCCATCTTCCCTAAGAGCTCTCTTTTGGGTGGTTTTTTCAACTAGGGTTTGGAAAAAGGCACAAATACCAAAATAAAAACTACCCAAAAATCATAATATATCAACAACAAAGAAGATTTTAATCACTAAGACCTTTCTTCTTTTAAAATTATGTGCACCTTCAAATTCAAATTACCTTCTGTATGCCTGAGAAAATTTGTCGTCGACACTTGCAGAGAAAACCAAATCACTTGCAGAGAAACTTAGAGGAGAAGTGTTTCTTGTAACGATCAAATTTGACTATGTAATCATTGCCAACCCATCATAGTAGACCCACATGAAACTCATCAAGTTCCCCATTACTAAAATTGGTAGCTGCAATGTTCACAACATGTGAAACAATGTCGAAGAATAAAATTTGAATATGAACTGTCGATTCAAAATCCCTCCAGTGCATCGGATGGCTGATAAAAACCATGTCATAACTTTTACTACCTTCCCAAGCTTAGTTCTCAACCAATGAGAACATTTCAAATTTACACGTGCAGAAACCCATATTTTACTTTAACTTTAATCGGCCTATATAGGTGTCAATGCGTCACTTTTTCACAAGCATAAAAATCCAAGCATCTTTCAATCAAGGTAATGTGACCACCGTCGATTCTCTCAGAAACTAACAGATGTTTATCCACTTTGAAAATTAGTGACCCTACTTCGCAAGTGAACACGTGGAGGCATTTGAGAACTTTAGACCCATTGGTGACTGACATCACAAAGGACATATGTCATTTAGTCACATTTTCACAAAGCAGAAACTTGTCAGGTATGTCAGGTTAAGGGAATATGACAACCATTGATGAAACTCCATCGGACGCTCATTAATTATCTATAAACTTGGCCCCACCTTTACTTTCATCGATCATCTACCCAATCAAAAATGGCCACGTCACAAAATCTGACAGGTGGACATACCATTTTTTCTTACTGAGTGCCAGTCTAACTAGCAATTTCCACATCATACAACCAATGGAAAAAGGCCATTTCAATATGATATGGAAACCGAGGACCCACCTCACAGTCTGAATCTACATGGAAGATCAGACGGTCGTCACTTTTTCGCAAACATTTAACATTGAGAAACTTCCTTCAGCGGTATAACAATAGCCACTAGATTTATCTGAGCCTTAACCTTCAAAAAACTATGACCCCCCCATATTACATCACCAAGGACACATGTCAACCTAGTAGAAACACAAAAGAACCAGAATGTCATAATTTGTTAATGACAACAAGGCTTTGACACTGGACTTGCTCTACCAGGTGTCATGCAGTCGCAAATTCACAAGTTAGAAAGTCTGACAACCATAGGTCTTAAGAAAAAGTGATTACCATAAGATCAAAATGATTTGGACAGTCAGGAAATAAAACAAGAAAGGCTAAAGATTTCACAAAATTTTTAAATAAAAAGTGACCCGCTTTAAACCTAATTGCCAAACACATGAAGCGGACAACTTTAGAGGTTTAATGAACACATGCATTATTTAGACTCTTAGTGAATGACAAAGTAACATTTGAATATAACAAGATAATGACAATTAGGGTTTCATCTCTTTTCTCCTTGCTAGGTCAAATAAATAAGGGTTTTATAAATTTTTGAAGTACGAGAACCAAAAATTTATCAGTACTAATAGTGGCTCATGCTCGAGGAGGTGTATCTCTTGCGGATACAATTAGAAAAATAGAATCTCCTGGAGAAGCAAACCAACACAAAAATTTGATTAAGAAAAACAAACGACTACACACAAAACCCTAAACTAAGAACTTCTTGAGAACCTAAGAAATTATAGGAGAATTAGAGCTTTAAAAATTGCCCATGAACTGACAACTCCATAATTTCTCCTATCAAATTTTTCAACATGTATGAATTTGTTCCCCAATTTCCTCCAACAATGTAAGGGCCTAACCAAATAGGATCAAATTTTCCATGCTTCCCCTTATCCTCCAATCTTGAATTCCACATCAATACAAGATCACCAATAATAGAACCTCTCTGAGTTGTCCTTTTATCATATAGAACCTTACATTGGGCCTGAATCTTTTCATTTCTTTTATGTGCATTACTTCTTACTTCATTCAGCTAGATCAAATCATTAATCCTGACTGTCATTTCATCTTCTAAGTCGTCATCATATGCCTGGATGAATTGATACATTTTTAACAAATTATTTTGGGGTAACCTTTCATTGATTCCATAGACCAAATCAAAAGGGGCACATCCTATTGCCTTTTTTACAGTGACCTTGTTGGCCCATAATGCTTGCAAAAAATTTGAATCCCAAGCCTTTTTATTCTTATCCAGTACTCTTTTCAATATCTTAATCAAGCTTTTGTTACTGGATGATAGGGAGATGAGTATGAAATCTTGATACCATTTTCTTGGAAAAAATCAACAAACTCCTCTGATTTGAAGCACATTGCATTATCAACCACCATTGTTTCTGGGCAACCAAACCTAGTGAGGATATTCTTCATCATGAAATCTATCACAAATTTATTGGTTGCCTTTCTAGTTGGGATTGCCTCAACCCACTTTGTGAAGTAATTCATTGCTACCATTATATAAGAATGTCCACCACTAGACTTATTAGGGATCTCTCCAATAAAATCCATACCCCACTTCTGGAAAGGGGCTTGCACGACAACAGATCTAAGAGGTAAATTCCCATTGAATTTCAATTTTCTAGCAAACCTTTGACAAGGGTCACATCTTTTTACAAATTGGTGGGTGTCTTTAAAAAGTGTTGGCCACCAGAATCCTGATTTGATAATCTTGTGGGCTGTAGTCTTTTCCATATAATGTCCCCCACACACACCACTATGCATTTCTTTCAACATGATCTTGGACTTATCTTAATCTACACATCTGAGAAATACCCCTTCATTGCTCATCCACCATAATTCACCACCTATGATTGCATACTTCATGGAATGGAGTTTGATAGTCCTTTTTTTTTTCATCCATCTCAAGAGGTAGAATCATTTTTTGCTAGTATTTAATGATATCCTTATACCACTCACAATAATCCATATTGTAGACAAAGGGCCTCTTCTCTTCTTCTAATATATTTATCTGATTAGCAGCTAAATTGCTTTGGGCCATCAGCTTTGCAAGGCGTAATCCCCTTACCAATTTTGTAATATGGATATTAATATTGAATTCCTGGATCCTGTTGATCCATCTACACCTCCTTCCCGAAACCTCTTGTTGGACCAATATATCTTTGGCTACAGCACTTGGGACATAAGCAACTACTGTGGCTCCAACCAAGTAGCATCTAAAGGCTTTAATAGCTTTAACCAAGGAATACACTTGTTTTTCAATAATGTGATAATTCAATTCAACTAGCTATAAAGTTTTGCTAAAAAAAGAAATAGGTTTCTCAAATCCCTCTACATTTTTCTATAATAATACTGCTGCAACAATGTGGTAGGATGCAAAAGAAAAAATTTGTAGGGGCTTACTATAATTTGGTGTTTTCAAAACTGGGGCATTTTTGATAGCCTGTTTGATATTCCTAAAGGCTTCTACCACCTCTGTATCCCATTCAACCTTTGCACCCTTCTTCAACATCCTTGATATTGTGATACTAATTTTTTCAAAGTTTGTAATGAATCTCCTCAAAAAATTCACTTGTCCTAAAAAGGATTGCACTCCTTTGATATTCTTAGGCTAGGATGATTTTTCAATGGCTTCAACCCTCTCAGGGTCTATTCTCACCCCATCTTTTGAAATAATATGTCCAAGAATTTTTCCTTCTACAACACCAAAGGCACATTTCTTTGGGTTTAAGGAAACACCATACTCTGAAGCTCTAATAAAAATTTTCACCAAGTGTTGGAAATGTTGTTCCTCTTTTGCTAAAAATGTTGTAAGGTCATCCTGATACACCACCATAAATCTGTCAATGAAATCTGAAAAAGCTACATCCATAGCTCTCTAGAAAGTGGCACCAACATTAGTTAATCCAAAGGGCATTCTTACATACACATATGTCCCCCAAGGGGTAGTAAATGTAGTCTTGAATTAAACTGATTCCTTAACCATGACTTGATTATATCCAAAGAAACCATCCATCATGGACATTAACTCTAATCTAGTCACTTTTTGCAACATGTTTTCCATATTAGGTAAACCATAGTTGTCCTTTAAGGAGTTTATATTCAAATTCCCAAAATCAACATGTTTTCCATATTAGGTAAACCATAGTGGAATGCCTAATAGGCTTGATTATTCCAGAATCTATCATTTTCTTAAGCTCTCCTTGCATTTTGGGTGCCAAAGTAGGATTGACAAGTCTTAATTTTTGTCTGAAAGGCTTAGTACCTTCTGTCAATGGGATTTCATGTTGAAACAAGTCTTCTTTGTAAGCCTTGGGGTCATCATAAGACCATGCAAAAACATGTCTAAACTTCCTGAGGAGATCAATCAAATTTTCCCTAGTTCTAGGGGATAAACACTTACCAATGTAAACCTTCTTAGGTACCATTCTTGTTCCCAAATTGATTTCCTCAAGGTCATTTGATTTATCAGTGTTAGTCGAGAAAACTTTGTCTTTGTTGTCAAATGCCCTCTCAAGAGCAACTAATCCCTTAGGGACTCTATTTGATTTTAGTTGTAGTACTTCCTTTCCAAAAACAACTTCTTTACCATTTAATGTGTCAACATAAGTGCTGAAATCCATCTCTTTGTCACCAGAATGAGATTCACACTGCAAAAATCTTAATATGTCCCGGTCATCAGAAAAAACTTGCCAATTTTCCACATTGTCAGGGATAGAAGGTCAAGCTTGAACCTCTATGTTAGATATATTTGCAAATGTAATATCTTCTAGCCTTAAAGCCACATTAGCTAATAAATCAGCCATTCTATTTTGACTTCTTTCCACCCAATAAATGTTAAAAGCATTGAAGCTTTCAATTTCATCCCACACTGCATTTCTATACTGCTTTAATTTTTGATTATTTGATGCATACTTTGATCTAACTTGGGAAACTATTAATTCAGAATCACCCACTACTTTCAAGCACTTTATGCCATGTCTTGATGCTAACCTTAAGCCAATTAACAAGGCCTCATATTCGGCCACATTATTTGTACATGAGAACAACAAAGTGAATGAGAATTTGAAAGTTTTACCATTTGGAGATATGAGCAATATTCTAGCTACAGACCGCTCCTTTGAGCTTGCTCCATCAAAGTACTTAGTCCATAGACCATCAAGGTTAGTCCACTCCTCGTGGTTATCTGATACAAGTGCATATTCAACACCTTCCTCTATTTCCTTATCTTGGACTTTGAAAGCATTAATGTCAGTATCTAAAAAGTAGTTCATGGTGTCCTCTTCTTCCTCAATCATGTGTGGGGTCCTAGGCTCCCTAGAAACCTTGATATTTTGTCCTTCAAAGTTAAAGGTAGAAAATGATAAATCACATTGGATGCTTCCTCCCATAGAAGCACTCCACTTTCTCGACAATAACATCCCATATTGAGGAGGAATATCAACTACCAAAACACTCATGGTCAATTGTTTGCCAGGGTATGCTACCAGCCTATAAGGTAAAGCCTTGATAGTACCCAAAACTGGTACTTCTCTTGAGTCCATAGCCTGACATCTCCCATGTGGAGTATCCACCTTCAACCCTAGTGACTTCATAACTTCCATGGGCATAATAGTGTTTGATTCTCCTAAATCAATCATACAATTTTTTAACAGCTTTCCATTTGTTAGCAAGGTTAAAAAGAAAGGATCAACTATCCCTGTCGATGTAGTAACAACATTTGTGTCCAAATAAATTTGAGGAATTTTAGAGACAATTTTTTCATTATGAATTTCATTTTCATATTCAAAGTTGTCACTTGTTTATCAATATTATCTACCTTTTGGGTATATGTGGATACTACACCATTCACCCAGTTCAGAGCCTTTTCTTTATGTTCTTCTATCCTCATCATCTCCAACAAAGGGACCTTAATAGTAATCTATGATAGTAACTTGCTCATATCAATTGGAACATACTTTGAATCAAACACATCTTGTTTCACATTTGCAGTCTCTTTACTATCATTCTGTGTGAATGTATTTGGAGATTCCTTAGTCTGGACTTTAACCTCTTTTTGTAAAGAAGGTACAACCTCCTCTAAGGGTTTAGTTTTGAATTTATAAACAATGTTAGGCCTGACATTTTTCTTCACTTTGACTTTACCAATAGTGTCAACCACCTTTTGCTTATCATGAGACAATTTGTATCTTTTTCTGATTTCTTAATAAAAATACCAGCAAGCTTCTGATTTGGGTCACCGACTACTCTATTTCTTAAATTGTAACTTGTCTTAGCCTAAGTAACCATGTCCGCGGTTATCTGAGAAATTTTCTCATCAAATGGCCTTCTCAAAATAATTGTGTCTTCATTTTTTAATGCATTTCACTAGACATTATCTAATTTATCATCTTCCTCATTTGAAAAAACCTGTTGATGGTATGATTCATTTCTAACCTGAGAATTTGCAACATCTTGATTGTCATCTTCCTCAGTAGAATAAACTTCATCCTAATGGTGGGAGGAGGTCATACCACATCCTTGATCATCATAGGGTTCCTCCTCATTACTCTCTTGTTCTTCTTGTGTAGAGACACTCTGGGATATGACACAATAGTTAGGATCATGTGGTGATTGAAACACAATACACCATGGAACCTCTTCAACCATATTTACTGAATTCCTTTGCAAGGGATCAAGAGTCTTGTCATTTGGTTTATACTTCCTTTTTGGGAGTATAGGATTCCCATCTTTCCATTGAGTATTATAAGGATAATTCTGCATCCTTGGAAGCTTGCTAAAATTATTAAAAGTAGGCCTATCATTCCCTGCAACCCTATTGCTTTTATTTTCACCAGGTTTCAAGTCTTTTATGGCCCTCAAAATCTGCTTTAAACTATCATCATCCTTTGGTTTTTCACTTGTAGGCTTTCCTGGTTCCTTTCTACTTAACATCTGCACGACTTGTTATCATTCCTTCTTCCCATTTTTCCTGAGATCCTATGGTTACTCTCTATATTTATAGCCAATTTATAAGCTTCTACAAGATTCCTTGGATTCTTATCCCTTAAAAGGTATCCCATTTTAGAATCAAAGGCATTTAAATAAGTGACAAGACAAACCCTATCATCCAACCTAATAACTTGCAAGAGCTTATGCATGGCCTTTTGAAACCTCATATTAAATTCAATGACATCCTCATTGAAATTCTTCCTAATGTTGTTAAATTCATTTAACATAAAGCCTTCATTTGTCTTATCACCATATTGTTCTTTGAAAAAATGTTTAAGTTGATCCCATGAACCTATGCTACCCTGTGGTAATGCCTTGAACCAATCCCTTGAACCTTTAGGTAAGGATTGAACAAACAAATTCATTATCAAATCATTAGGCTCAATATTATAGTGATCTATTACATCAATAAATTTCTTTAAATGTTCTTCACAAGTGATAATGTTACTACCAGTGAGCTTTGGGAGCTTTTTCCTAATTTCATCAGGAATGGGGTTGGGATAACCAGGGATGCCATGAAAAACCAATTGCTTACATCTTTCATGAATAGGCCCTACATTAGATAGACCAGCACCTTGGGATGTTGATGCATTAGTGTTTGACACAACAGAGATCTTGAGTCCACTTGGTGGAGGAATACTTGTTACATGGTTTGCAATATTAGTAGCATTCCCTCCTTGTGTCAAAGAAGAGGTAGCCACATTCGTAGGTCTTGCAGATTATTTGAGAAAATCTATCTTCTTTCTCATTTCTAGAGTCATAGCTTCCAATTCTTCTTTTTCCAACTCCCTGTCCAGCAATTCTTTTTCCCTCTTAGCCTTTTCAAGGTCAGCTTCCAACCTTAAAGCTTAGTCTATGGGATCTTTAAGGTCTATAGGCTCATTAATTGAAAATCCTATAGCCTTTTTCTTACCTCTATCCTTGGCGTTTATTATCTCAAAAAACTCTTGGATGATGGGTTGTTCCCTTGTTCGTTCAGGCATAGGAACATGATTTATTGCTTCTAAATCTAACAATTGTCTTTTCAACTACTCAGCTCTTATCATAGCATGCCTAATTTTTTCTTCTTTTTCCTTTTCTCTTTTTTGCCTAATAATTGCTTTCTCATGGACCCTTCTTTCCAATTCATATACTTCAAAAATCTCCTCAGAGTCAGGCAAGGTTGTTTCAGATTTAGCTTGTTATGCTTGAAGTTCATCCTGTTGATCTTGGGATTCATGGAGGCCTTGGGGTAATGAGGAACCAAGGGTAAAAGGAGGGACAAAATCTTGTCTATTTATACTTTTTCTTATAGACCTCGTCTCTACTCCATGTTGTTTACTAGGAACTATTCTCCTATTATATTGCAATTTTTCACTATCCCTTTCGGAGGGAGAATAATAGTCTTCATATTGATTCAAACCCAAGTCAATTGCCTCTTCATATTCTGAGGCATTTCCTTCTTGACTAGGCCAAGCAAGATTTTCCTGTCTTGAATTCCCCTTTTGTTTCCATGTAAGGGACATATCATTACTACTCTTTTCATTTCTCATCTAACCATGTCTGGATGTGGTTGGAAGTTCTCCTTCCAAATTTTCTTTTGGATGTTCTTTCCTCCAGGACCTTGTATTCCTAAAGCTCATTGTAGATAGATAATTCTTTGATTAGCACTAGTAAAAAGATCTCTTTGAGTTGCCACCCAAGTAAGCTGGGATTCTTTATAAAATATTATACTTATGGTCAAGAAAAAATTTAGGAAGGAATAGACAATTTGTAGAGAAAAAGGAGATAACTCTATGTATTCAATGGTAACTAAATGGATTAAAATAAGCAAGCCAAGAGTCCAGCTCAACTTGTACCTGCATTATTTGAAACAAATTTTATACTTTCCCCAGCAAAGTCACCATTTTGTTGGTTCTTGAAAAGATTTTACACTCTATGAGACACCAATATACCTAAGACTGATTTTAAGGAGGGGTTAGTCCCAAATATGGGGAAATCTGTAAGTAACTGAACCAACTATAGGGACAAGACTATCCTCTACACTTCTAGCTCTGCAAAACTAAGGTGGTTATACCCGATCCAATAAATATAACTCTGTTCTTGATTTGATACTTGGATCTAACAATAGATATCAGTGAGAAAGTACTAAATAACAACCTAGCATTCATTGACTCTCCATCACTGGGTAGGATAATTACTTCTTTAAATAAAATAAAATTAAAAGACTGGTTTTGATTGTCATATTTCTTATTGCAATGATCTTGATCATTCTTCACAAAATAAAGATATACTCACACATGCCAGTACCTTATCCATTGGGCATATATCACCAAAATATAGAGAAAACACAAAGATCCTAGTAGAACTTAGTTCATGAACATAAATACAAATACCGTAACTCCTTCCTTCTTATAGGTAATCCTTATGCAAATCAAATGAACATGTGCTTCACTTAGAGTAATATTTAATCCAACCCTAGATCATAACTCAAAATAAAACACATACACAAGTCTCTCATAAACTTATAAATTCACAGATTTGACATAGAGGAGAGATAAAGACCTGAAATTTGTATTAAGCATAATGAACTTTGATCATGTGTTATACAATATATCTTGAGAAACAAAATTGCAAATAAGGGTAGCAGCCTGTACTTTCTGCTATTACTTACAAAATGATACAAAATGTTACAATCCTTGACTAAGGGCTAGGGTTTTTAAAACTTCTATTTTTAGAATCCTAAACTCTCAATGCCCTATATGATCATGGAAAATCCTTTTATATAGAAGGAAATGCAACAAGCTATTGATCATATTAGGGTTTGCAAAAATTTACCCTATAATTTACAAAAACCCCTCTGGGTTTACAATAAATGCCTCGATCAGATTTTGGACCAATATTCTATAAGTGAGCCACTTCTCTTGAAGTCTTCAATCCTTTCCTTGATCCATTCAAACAAATCTAATTTCCCATTCTTCGTAGTTGTTCCTACAATAAATACACTTTACATCTAAACCACTTTAAAACCAATGAGTCACAATCCTTTTTTGGCTCAAGAAGCAGATGGAGCATCTGACTTTTCAGCATGAGGAATGTATTGGTACCTCAACCTATTAAACACCTCTTCACTTGGGAACACAAAATTGACAATTTCAGCCTTTCTACTAGACAATTGTTCCCACTTGTTCTCCATCTGACTAATCTTGTACTGAATGAAATCAAATTTTGATTTAGCTGATATTAATGTTTCAATAGTGTGTATGAAGAAAAAAGTATTTTCCAAAGTTAAAATACTAGTCATCCTAGATGAAAAATCATCATCCATCCTTGCTCTCCAAATGATCAACTCCTTAAGCTCACCATTTTTCTTGAAAACTCCTGGAATTAGGTCACAGCAAGGGAGTGTCAATTCTCTCTTCAGTAGATTGGATTTCCTTTCAAAATCATCCAAAATTATCTTGTATTCAACAAGTCTTTTTACAAATTGATGCACTAGTTTGATCAATGGATCAAGATCAACTTGGCCCTTAGATAGCTAGCGAAATAACCTCATATTTGGGGATCTATCAAGCCACATTCAAAATTGGTCCCAACTCATCCTTATGTTTATTCAAAGATGTGAGAAATACCCTTAATCTCCTAGCATAGTCAAACAAAATTGTAGGATTCAGATTAGTGGCAAATTGCATCACATCTTCTGTAACCTTCTCTTCATATTTTTGGTCCACTAGGCACTTAGCCTTTATATATTCATCCTTATTTTTATCTAGCTCTGCCCTAATTTCTCTCAGTTTATTTATCTCCTCAAGCAATTGTTTCTTCTCCCAACTGGTTCTTGTATCTTTGTTTTCTTCTGGGAAAGGTGATGGTGGAGACTCAACAATGGGACTAGAAGAAGAGGCCACTACAGGCTTATCAACAATCATCAACTGAGGTGATATGTGATCTTTTGGTTGTTATCTCTATTGAGCTTCTAAGGTTGTCATTAGTACCAAAGGTGTGTAAAGATATCAGTCAATTTCTTACATTGAGCTAATCGGTAACATAAAGTAGAATAGACTAGTCGGTAAAGCCTATATACCGAGCAACAGACAGTTTACCAAGCACCATCAGACACCGACACCGACAGACAATATACACTGATCAGTTTACACAATTTTTTTTAAGGATCATAGGAAATGACATAGTAATTAGGAATGACACATTCTTTTATGAAAATGGTTACAACAATTTGAAAAACATTTTACCAAGATTGAGGAACATTTAATGTAATGATATTCATTAAATACAATGTATATCTTTTGTAATAGATGATCTAGGTTATTATTGTACATCGTAGATCTTAGGGTTATGATTATAGTGTGTAACCTAATTTTGATAAAGAGAAAAAAATAGAACACTATATATTTGTGTGTTTGCATCATTTTTGGTGTGAGCTGATATATGAATCACGAAGCACTTGAAGCATTTGCCTATCTTCAAGTCTATCAGTTAACAGAGCAGAACCAAGTACAGTAGAATTCAGATTGAGCAGAATTAGTAGAGGCTACCAAGCAGTTCAGAGAAAATATTCATCACAAGTAAGGTGATATTTTATCAGAGCTTATAGATCTGTATCAGACAATTGAGTGTCAAATAGCAGATAAATACCTATTGCTTTCTGACAATTGTAATAGAGATTTTGGATAAAATCTCTTAATAGAGTAGACTTAACAGTCTTATGTAAATCTATTAATCGAGTGCACACTTCATTAGTTATGTTAAAATCCTATAACTAGGTAGATCTATCTAATCTAACATGTCACTCCTAATAGGGTGAGATCACCAAAAGTGATCAAAAGTTGTAGCCCTAATAGGAAAACATTTTCTATCTACAGTAGTGAAGAATTTGTGGGTGTCATCCCCACTGCATTTTTTACCTTCTAACAAGGTTTTCTACATTACCAAAATACTTGCGTCATGTTATTGTGTTATGGATTTTATTTTGTTTACTTACTTATGTTAAGTGGATAAATGATTCATGCAATTTGATTCAAGTTATATTGGTCGGTTATCACTATTTATAGTTTTAGATCTGAAAGGTTTACAAGTAAAGTTTTTGAAGGCACTGATTTACCCCTCCTCTCTCAATACCTATCTCTCCTAATTCCAACAATTGGTATCAGAGCACAGTTCTCTTATTTGAATAGTTTAACCACTAAAGGGTAAAGATCTAAGTCATGGAGAGATACAAGCTTGACAAGACTATTGAGAATCAAAAGATATAGATGCAAATGTTTACGGAATAGTATAAGAAAGCCAAGGAAGGACTGAAGAAATTACTAGATGAAAGGAAGAACCTAGCTAGACTACAGAATGAGATCAGTTACCATGAAGAACCTATTGATGACATATTTGAGCATATTGGATCGAGTTCTGAAAGAATAATCATTGATCTATCTGAAAAGAATCAATATTTAACTGATCAAGTGAAAGCACTACAAATCGGTCAAGAATCTCAGATGGTGAGAATGGTAGAAGCAATGAACAAAGAAAAACAAGCCGAGCAAGAAAGAAATTTGGCAATCGATGATCAAAGATAGATGAGTGAACAACTTCAAAGTAAAGAGAGTGAGATACAAAGACTCACTGACTGACATTTTCAAGTAACTAATCAAGTGATGACTATGAATCAAGAGGTAAACTGAGTGAATGCAAAACTATCAAGAAAACTAGGAGATGTTGCAAGACTTAGAGAAGAAAATGAGAAGCTGAGAAATAAAGTGAAAAATCAACATCAACAAAATGAAATGAAGAAACTTGCTAAGGACAACTCGAAGAAGATTGATGACTTCTTAACTAATCAGAGAAAATTTGGAAACAAAGCTAGTATAGGCTACACCGGTGAAGGAGAGTCATCATAACAAGATGAAAAAATCAACATTGAACAAAATTAGAAAACTAAAGTGTTGGCATGTTATCATTGTGGCAAACCGGGACATACATCTAATGTGTGTAGAAGCAAAGCACAAGGTAAACCTCCTTTTACTCCTAAGTTTAATGGATATTGTTATTACTGTGGCAAGTTTGGATATCCTTCTTATGAGTATAGAGCTAAGAAAAATGATCTTGCTAATAATACCACTATGGAGAAAATATGCTATACTTGTAGCAAGCATGGACACACTGCACAAGACTATAAGGCGAAAATGAAGCAAGTCTGGACACCTAAGGAGAAACCATAATGCAGACCATATCAACCGAAGAGACAAGGTAACTCTTATGTTTGGGATTATAATACATGGACTAACTATGTTGTATGTGGTAGATATGGACACATTGCAGCAAACTGTTATAGAAAGAGTCGGATTGGACAATCAAGAAACTGGAGAAACTCTGGGATGGCATGTATGCACTGCCATAAGGTTGGTCATTTAAGCAAGAACTATAGAGACCGAGCACCAGAAGAGAACCATATATTTGAAAGTGGATATACTATTTTTGATATCACGAAGTTAAGGAACACTATGTGGAAGAAGGCATCTAATGAGAATACTGAGTCAAGTAATGTTGTCAGTGAAACCTCATCCACTGGATTGGGTGACATCGGTACCTCCACTTAAAGTGAAATATGTATGTATGGGACTATTATTTCAAAAAGATCACATTTTACATACAGTTCCTTATGCATAAAGTTCTTATACCAAATCAGCATGAATAAAGGTGCACTAAGGTTTAGTTGTCATGAGCTAACAATGTTATACAGTCAGAAAAAGAGAGACCAAGAGTTGGTTACCCATCGGTAATCACTATCTAAGGTTAACCGAACATACGTATCAACCAATGAAGAAACTCTATGTTAATCTAGCTGATGAATGTTTTAGTTGTCACTAAGCTAATAGCTATTTTGTACCAAAAGTTAGATGGAGCATTTATTGCATAAAAGTTTGAGTGGGAACATTGAAAGTCTATAAATACATGAGAATAGAGTTCATTTCTACAATGCAATTTCGAAGAGCAGAGAATTCAAAGAGTAGAGTTCAAGCTAAAAGATTTTCAAAAGGATTCAAGGCTACGCTAGATCGAACTGACATCACTCTTCATGATATCAAGTAAGTTCATTTGTGATCAAACGCTTCATATCCTACTGCTTGCTGAAACCCTAGAATTAATTTATGGCATCGACATCATCTGCAAGCAAAACTCAAAGTGTTGAAGAGGAAGTTAATCTAATTGTTAGGGAAAATTTTGACGAACCAAAGTTTAAGCCATATCTTAAGGTCGTAGCACAAATAGATGCAATGGGCACATTTTCAATAGAAGACGTAAGGTCTTATATTCACTGCAAAATCAAAGAAGTTGGAGATTTTGAAACTATTGCAGCATATCAACTACTCTATGGCCCTGATGGAAAAATGAAATTAGACTACAAGAAGATTGAGGAATCAAGTTTATCATGTTTCACACACATTCTGCAATCATTAAAATTAGATTGGATTAGAATTATTTTGAGCAGATATCACGATGACAAATTCTGGCTGTATAAACCAATTGAGGTCAACAAGAAAATAATCAGTAGGGTTACTAGGCTCCCTACAACTGATAAAGCTAAGGCTTTTCAAAGTTCTTCACAACTGGATGTTGATAAATACACTGGAGCACAATGGGATAGTTGGGCATTGAAGATTTCAACAATCAAGGACCCAACAGTAAAATTTGTAGCACATGTGATCGGGTACAAGCTATTTCAATCAAGCATACTCAATAGCGTACCCTGCAGCGTAGTAGACATGGCACACAAAATTGTAGTGAAAGGTCACCAAGTTAAAATTTTTGAGGTACTATTTCATCAACTTTAGGAGAATATGAAGACCATAAGGAAAAAGAAATCTAACACATGTAAGTTTGGATCTCTACTTGCATGCATATTCCTCTATTTACAAAAGTATGTGCATGGTACCGGTAAAGTAAATTGGATACCGGATGTACCGATAACGAAAGAGATTGGTGAAATGATGAAGAAGTTAGGAGATAAGTTGAATCTAGAGTTTAATGCATACTTCACTAAATTTCAATCTAAAATGCATAAGAGAAGTAGAATTTTGAGGGAATTAGTTCAGAAATTTGAAGATGACATATGTTTTGTGGTCAACACCAATTATACCTTGATAAAAGTAGTAGAGCCTAGGATAAAATGGTTGGCACTGATGGGATATGAAATAAGCCATGATTTCACACTAAAATATATTAATGCATTGCTTTCACTACCGAAGGATCCCATTGCCACTAGGTTCGGAGTATAGGAAGAATCAAAATCTAGAATATCTACAAATATTGAGATCGATAAAATAACTAGAAAGGTAAAGAAGATAAAGAAAGATCTCACTGCCAAATATGGAGATAAGAATGAAACATCTGAAGGGACACCAGTTGAACAGGCAACTGAAGGTCAGCTACAGTTAGCCGACAAACCATATGATAGTGAGGTGACCGAGTCCGACAAAAGAAGTAGATCCTACATAGGTTCCTCCACCTAAAATTCCTACAAAGAAGCAGTCACCTATACATGAAGGTATGAAGACATGATCGTCAACTAAAAAACCACCTACCAAGAAGGAAGAAGTAGTGAAAGTAACTAAAAGAAGAGAAACTACACCAACAAAGAAATACATTAAGAGAAAGAACAAGGCTGTAGCTGAGGCACCTAAGAAAAGGAGGAAATACATAAGAAATAAGGAAGATCTAGAGGATACAGAGATAGAGGATGATGTAAATCAATTCAAAGTGGTTAGTAACAAGGCCAAAACAATAGATGAAGTCATTGAGGACATAATTGAACATGGAGACCTCACTGATCCCTTACTAGATAGATTTGACAAAATGTCAAAAGAAGATCAAACCAAGATAAAAGAGGCTATCATCCAAATGATGATAAAATTTAAGAAAGTTCCAATGGAATTTGCCTGTGCATTACCGAAGAAATTGGATGATAAAATTACTAAGAAATGGGTTGTAGCATTAGACATCGATAAGAGAAAGAGAGAACACTCTCTAGTTTGGGCAACCACACACTTAAGCTTTGGACAAGTTAGTGAATACTTGATCAAATACCAAGAAAATTTTATGATCAAGAATAGGGCCTTAATGATCATGGATGACAATGTAGCAAATATGGATGTCACAACTAATTCTATATGGACATCAATTCTAAAGGCTGAAGAAAAAGCTGAGCAACAAGCATTCTTGAACCTATCTAAGAAGAGACAAAATTCTAAAGGTAAAGGCATTTGTATTGATGAAGGACCAACAAAGAAATCAAAGAGTATTAGTATATGAGTTACCGAGGCAATTGATATAACCAAGGACAAGGAAGAAATAAAAGTTTCACGGGATGCACTAGATAAAGTTGAAATCCAACTGAAGAAGAAAACCGATGACGATGTACTCATTGTAGACATCACACATGGTGATCTTGATGACCAAGATGATGAAGATGTAAATATTTCACCAAATAAAGATGAAGCACTAGACACTGAAAGTCTATTTACATCCCGATGAACTTCCTGTACTTGTTGAAGCAGCTAAAATTCTTTCCCAAGTACAACTCGATGCCTCAGATCCTGAGAAAAACAAAGATACCATAAGGGATCAAAACACAGAGAAACCTACAGAGACAGATGAGCCTCCACATATAGAGGCACCTTCCACCAAACCAAAGGAAACAAATGAAGCAAAGGAAACACAAGAACCAAACGCAATAGAGGTGATCCCACTGAACACGAAAATTGGGACTCCTACTATAACAACTAAGACCACCACTACCAAGGAGAAGAAGAAGGAAGAACAAGTGTTAATAGGGAAGGACACTCTGAAGACTGGAGTTAGATCTATTGCTACCATTGAGAAGAAATCACCTCTAGCACAGAAGAAGAAGAAGAAGAAAGGAAAAGGGTCGGTCACCCTAGATGAAGTGATTATTATCCCTGAGTGTGACCCGAGGACCCTAAGCCTCGAGGACTTGATTAAATATTGTTAGCAATAGGAAATACTGAGAGGGGGGGGTGAATCATTATTTCACAAACTTTTACTTTTGCCCACTTATGGATATAATAGATTACTTTAAAGCATAAGAGACTAAATAGCATACATAATAGTAAATGTAAAGAACTCATAACACATGATATGTTCTCAAGGAAACCCTAGCCAAGGGAACACCCTGGTGGGGATGGTACCCACAAAGATCCACTAATCAAAAGATATCATGTTAAGGATGTTGACCCTGTTAGGAGTTTATTACAAACATATAGTGTATCAGTCCTGGTTAAGGGACTATAGGCCTTGTTAGAAGCCTCAACCCTATTAGGAGTTGTAGATACAAAACCTGATTACAAGATGAGCTCACTACCCAAACAAGTAATACAAATTTTTATTGATTACAATATGGTACTACTTACAACTTTGCATCAACAACTTTTGTCATTGTCACAATATACAACTATCACAAGTTACATTTCAAGTATGTTCTGTACATTACAATATTACATCTTTATACAAGATACAAACATAATATCTTTCTCCAGTCGGCTTGCATATCTTTATCCAAGAGTAAACATCTAGGATTTTGGCTCTTTATAATATTAAGTCATTATTTTGACAAGCAAAATAATCCCTTAATTCATTTACTAGTTCTACCTTTAAAACTGCTCTGTCGGCTTAACTCTGTCATTGGTAAAATAATCATAAATTTGTTTGTATTTTTTATACTCTTTTGCACACTAAGATGGGGTATCCTTAGACACCATAGAGTCTATGTTCAACTATGCAAACTCTGATCATGCTCCAGTGAACGTCACCAAAACAAACTATATCGGGTGCTTTGTCCAAAACACTGTTTCATACTTAGACAATTTTAGTCTGCGATCTTCCATACTTACTTTCCAGCTTATGTGATCTTCATAGGGAACATATGTTTCCATAATGACAACATCCATGTACATGCCTCAGCCAAATTGCCAACAATCTCCCCCTTTGTCATTGGTGGCAACATATGAGAAAATTGGCTAAGTGTATAGGTCAAAATCTCAAAATTTGTATCAAAATTGTGGCCATAGTATAAAATAAGTATACTATCCTTATATCTCCTCAAAATATACACATAATCTATAACACTTCATAATACTCCATAGAACTCCCCCTATGAGTATCCTTCCTTATCATATATAGACAATTTTCTAAGTATCTCTCCCCCTTTGACAACAATGACAAAATAAAGGGTGGAAAGGGATATAAAAAATTGTGTCAAAAATTTTAACCATACTATCTTATTGCAAAGCCAGCAGGCTTGCAACACAATCTACAAAATCTAACTTCCAAGCCTCAAAATCTTTCTCCCATGCCTTCTTAATTGATTATGCTACATTGAGTAAAGTACTCAATCCGTATGCTGCAATCTGACAAGCTTGAAGGGACTCAAAATTGAACTTCTGAAATGATGTCTTAGTAGTAAGACATTCTTCTAGCTGCTCTTCTATTATAGTCAACTTGATTGAGACATGCTCTCTCAAGATGTTTATCCTGATAATTTTCCTGTTCTTCTCATCATTCAAAGTCCTTATCTCATCACATAATTTTCTGATCTTTTTCTCAACTGCACTGATCTTTATGTTTGGGCTGGCCATTGAGTTTGTCTCTACTGCAATTTCATCTTGCTTCTCTTTTAGCTTCTTTTCTTCCTCAATTATTATATTTTCAAATTTTGTACATTGAATGTACAAACACTTTCTAGTCTCAAGATATTTCCTTAAGTTCTTAATGTGTCTATCAAGGCTACGAATGTCATTTTTGATATTCTGACTTATATTCTGCAACATCTCAGCTTCATAAGTTACTTGAGCCTTAACCTTAGCAATATTAGACAAATTTGTGAACTCAACATCAAAATAATTTATTACCATCTTTTCTCTTTCAAGTGGGTCTAAATCAAAGACTTTTGTAGATATAACACTTTGTAGCTTCTCAGTCAAATCTTTCAGGCTACCTTCCAAATTCTTAACTTCCTTGTTCTTTCCAATAATTTTGTTCAAAGAAGTGATCAACTCTAATTGATCATCGTAATCAACCTCGTTGCTCAAATCTTCAATCGATGTTCCTATTCCTTTCTCCTTTCCAGTGTTAGGAGTAAGACTGATGTCTTCTTGTGGTTCAGTAGGTGTATGGGCCTCTGTTTCCATTTTCTCTTCTGTTTGTGTAGTCTCTATTTCAATACTCTTTTCTTGCTCTCCCAAAGCCAAATTGTCAACAATGTTATCCAAACTGTTGAGTACCGCATCATCTGAATCTAAAGTAACTTTTGTTCCTTCAATGTCCATAGATTATGTGCTAATGTTTATAGAAGAAGAGGGAATATCTTCAACTTCAACTACCTCTGCTGCCTCTACCTATTCTAAACTCTATTTCTCTGCTGGTTCAACAACTGATTGTTCTTTGCTATCTTTTCATGCTACCAAGTTTGCTATCACTTGCATAACTGCTTGTTCAGTTTCAGTCTTCACTTGTTCATACTGACCTCCCATTATTTGTATAGTTCTTCTTTTTCTTCTTAATAGGGTTTCAAGTGGCTTGAGGATCTATTTAAGGTGGTCATCATCTCTTATGTCACAGAACTATCTTATCACATTCTCTCTCATTTTAGTATCTTCTTCTTGTGCTCTCATCTTTCTTCTCACAAGTCTATTGTACAAATCTTCTAGTATCTTTCCATGAATAGTATCAAATTTCTTGTTTGTCAAAATCATATGTGTAACCATTGTATTCTCTAGATTTAATCTGTCAGAGGATCCATATAAATCATAGTATTTGTTCATCTTGGTAAAGTCTCCATGCTGCAATATGTCTTCATTAACTCTTTCTATCATTGGTTTCCATGATTTCTTCTTTATTGTTACTTCATCATCTTTTATCTTTGCAACTCTTCTAGGTACTAGTGGAATAGTTATTTTTTGTCTTTTACCTGGTCCTGAATCACTTGCCTTCATTATTTTGCTTGGTGCTAAAGAAGAGGGTTTCTCTGTCTGACTAATTTCTTGCTCCTTCTCAGGTTCTTCAACCTTTACCTTAACTTTAATGGGTTCTACACTTGATGCCAAAGGTGGGACTGATAGTATCTCACTTTGCCTTATTGCTTCTGCAGTCTTTCTTGCAATATCAAATTCCTACTCACTCATACTTGATTCTTTTAGAATTTTCTTCATTGTAGTCTCCACTCTCTTCTTTGATTGTTTCTCTTCCTTAAGTGTCTTTGCTGAATCAAAGTTTTCATCATATGTTCCAAATCCATTGCTATGAGCATCCACTTTACTTTTCAACAATCTACTAACATATCCTTCTGTTTCAACTTCAGAGATTTCATAGCCAAGAGGGTCTATGAATTCATGTCTAGGTTTTACTGCCTCAATGTAAGTGAAATCATTATCAACCATAAAACATATATCATCTTTGTATTTCTCAACTAGGGATGGAGGAATTCTTGATCTATTTACCACAATGTTCTAAAAAGTTTTCAACACTAACTTTACACTGTCATTAACCTTCTCAATAAGATGTTTCATGTAAACTTTATTGATTCTTTCCATAGTATTCTCACCATCATTCCAATCAATAGTGTAAGGAAATCTTGTTAGTAAGTGGAAGAACATGTAAGTAACCAATGAGGAAAATCTAAAGTGAGTGTATTTAGCTTTCTTTATCTTTTCCAAATTCTCAAACAACTATATTCTTAGAATTTCACACATATCCACAGGCTTCTTCTCCACACACATCAAATAAGCAATGTGTACCATACCTTCTGACATATCATCTTCTCTAGAACTTCCACTAAATTTTGTTGTCAAAATCTTACACAAGTATTTTACATCATCTTGCTTAATCTTACTAATGACTATACCTCTGCCATTGTATATTGAACCGGTGTTATCAATCACAATCTTTCTCATGTTTTTCTCATCTAGTGGAATTGCACCAACTTTTGATAATCCAGTCACATGATGAATTAGGTCTATAGTTATGTCTATAACTCTATCTTCTAACCAAAATTTACCATTATGTATCCTACTCAAAATGATCTTAGTACACTCCTCATCATCAAATTCATATTTCATAGAGTACTCAATGATTTCATTATTTTCTAGATGTTCATAACCTTGTTTCACTGACATATCCTTGTTGTAGAATTTTTGATATTCACCATTAAAATTACTCTCACTTAGGGTTTCATATTTGCATCCAAGTTAACTTTTAACATTCTCTAAATGAAGAACTCTTTCTGGTACGGATGATAAAGCTAAACTAGCATCTCTTTCTGAGGGTTCAACTAGATCTTATCCTTAATGTTGTGAATCAAAGACACATCCATGATTATATCTAATTACTTAAGCTGATTCAAGATCTTAGTCAGATAAATACCTTAAATTCACAAAATTAGGGCTTTCACTTGATCGACACTTCAAACTTCTGCAAATCACTTCCAAACTTCTTTCTTCACTTTCCAAATCACTTCTAATCACTTGATAATCACAATAACTTTGATTTCAATCTTTTAATACTTAGCATTTACTCGATCTGACATCACATTCAATTCTTTTTCCACTAAAATGCCAAAAAGATGATTCTGTAAACCTGCAACTATAAATCTTCTTGTGACCTCACAAAACACAATATTTCTTTTTGTGCACTTAACCATAGCATTAGTATAACATAACAAACCTTCATCTAAATGTGCAAAACTTAACTCATTCAAAATCTAATGCTACACTAATTCTAAGTTCCTAAACTACAGAAATTTACATAATTTAAGTGCTTAAAGAAGGGTTAGGTAAAGACTCATTCTTACCATCAGATACATTACCTTCCTGATTACCTTCAGTGTTGAATATACCTTCTTGATCTGTGCCTTTAACAAATTTTACTTCATCTTCATTGCTACAGCAACCTTTCTCTTTGTTTCCTGCATTTTCATTCCTTCTTGCATAGTTTCTAGGGTTATGGACAAACCTTCATCTAAATGTGCAAAACTTAACTCATTCAAAATCTAATCCTACACTAATTCTAAGTTTCTAAACTAGAGAAATTTACATAATTTAAGTGCTTAAAGAACGGTTAGGTAAAGACTCATTCTTACCATCAGATACATTACCTTCCTGATTACCTTCAGTGTTGAATATACCTTTTGATCTGTGCCTTTAACAAATTTTACTTCATCTTCATTGCTACAGCAACCTTTCTCTTTGTTTCCTGCATTTTCATTCCTTCTTGCATAGTTTCTAGGGTTAGGGTTATGATGATAACCTCCATTGTTCATTCTGAAAAATCTTTTTGTGTGTCCAATCTTGTTACATATCTGACAAATGATTACATTGGTTCCATATCTAGGTGTTTGTTGATTGATTTGTGTCCTACAATTTCTAGCAATATGTCCAATTTTGTTGCATCTGTAACATACTATTCATTTCCTCTTTTCATGTCTTCAGTTGATCTTTGATCTGCATTGTTAGTATTTCTAGGCATTCTACTATTGTAATTATTCTCAATAACTTTAGATCTTCTACATTCAATAGCTCCATGTCCAAAATCATGACAATTATAACAATATCCATTAAGAGGTTTGAATTGTTTACCTATACAATCTCTCTTCATATGACCAATAGTATTGCAAGAAAAACATCTACCTTTGAGTTCTCTTTGCATACCTTTGGATGGTTCATCTTGCTTCGATGGTTCTTCTTGCTTCGGTGCATCTTCTTGCTTTGGTGATTCTTCTTGCTTAGGAGCATCTTCAGATTTGTTCTCATCTAACTTCTTTTCTTCACTACTTTCACATACATTCAGATCTAGTTTCTTGCTTTCACTAACTATCTTCAATATGTTAAATCCAAGACCAATTTTTTCATAGAATGGTTTTCCATAAGATACTTGCTCATTAATCTTTTCACTATTTGAATATAGCCTCTCAAGTTGTTGTTTGGATTGAGTCAATTCACCTTTCACAATCTTGTTGTATTTCTCAAGTTCATCATACTGCAATTTGACTTTATCAAATTCAGATGTTACCTTGCCAAGTTTAGATTTCAGATCTTCATTCTCATTCTTTAAACTTTCATTCTCAGATCTTAGATTGTCATTTCCATCTTTCAAGCTAAGCTTTAGATTTACTATCTTCAATTCATGTTTGAGGATCACATTTTCTTTTTCTAAATCATCACAATCTTCAACAAGAATTTAAGATTCCTTCTCAGATTTTAGATCTTCTATCTTACCTTTCAATTTGTCAATAAGATTCTTTGCATCATCATACTTTCTTTTCAGACTGTTTCTTTCATCAGTAAGCATATCAATTTGTTCAAGAGCTTCTTCAAGATTCTTCTATAACTGATCCATATCCATAGAGATCTTTCTCAAGCTGCTAGGCTTTCCTGGAATTTTCCTTCTTCGAGTAACTATGCTCTGATACCAATTGTTAGAAATAGGAAATACTGAGAGGGGGGGGTGAATCAGTATTTCACAAACTTTTACTTTTGCCCACTTATGGATATAACAGATTACTTTAAAGCATAAGAGACTAAATAGCATACATAACAGTAAATTTAAAGAACTCATAACACATGATATGTTCTCAAGGAAACCTTGGCCAAGGGAAAACCTTAGTGGGGATGGTACCCACAAAGATTCACTAATCAAAAGATATCCTATTAAGGATGTTGACCCTATTAGGAGTCTATTACAAACATATAGTGTATCAATCCTGGTTAAGGGACTATAGGCCTTGTTAGAAGCCTCAACCCTATTAGGAGTTGTAGATACAAAACTTGATTACCAGATGAGCTCACTACCCAAACAAGTAATACAAATGTTTACTAATTACAATATGGTACTACTTACAACTTTGCATCAACAACTTTCACCGCTGTTAAAATATATAACTATCACAAGTTACATTTCAAGTATGTTTGGTATATTACAATATTACATCTTTATACAAGATACAAACATAATATCTTTCTCTAGTCAGATTGCATATCTTTATCCAAGAGTAAACATCTAGGATGTTAGCTCTTTATAATATTAAGTCATTATTTTGACAAGCAAAATAATCCCTTAATTCATTTACTAGTTCTTCCTTCAAAATTGCTCTATCGGCTTAACTCTGTCGTCGGTAAAACAATCATAAATTTTTCCGTACTATCCATACTCTTTTGTGCACTAAGATGGGGTATCCTTAGACACCATAGATTATATGTTCAACTACACAAACTCTGATCATGCTCTAGTGAACGTCGCCAAAACAAACTATATCGGGTGCTCTGTCAAAAACACTATTTCATACTTAGACAATTTTAGTCTATGATCTTCCATACTTACTTTCCAGCTTATGCGATCTTCATAGGGAACATATGTTTCCATAATGACAACATCCATGTACATACCTCAGCCAAATTGCCAACAAATATGGGGAGTTATGTTCAAGGAAGGCAGCACAAGAGAAGTTGAAGCAAGAGCACAAAAGAAAAGAAGTATTAAATGATGTGCAGGATATCCTCCTACAGGTAGTACCTGAGATACATATTGATGAGGATACACCTATTATAGATCAACTTGCTACACTTGTTGAGAATATCAACACCTTGGACACTGATGCAGATAAATGAATTGAAGAAAGGGAAGAATCCAGAATACATCATAAATTAGCAGAGAAAATGATCCAAGAGGTGGTATTACTTAAGGTCAAATTATCTGAGGTAATTAATGAAACAAAATCCATCACCCAGACAATTTGTCAATATTTATTGAAGCTTTGTAATATAGATAGCTTCACTATTAAAGTCAGTGAAAAGATCAAAGGTTTGGAAGCAGAAATACAGTTGAGTACCAATGCAACTATCACCGAGCCACATGCTTTCCTAAAGAATATTCACCGAGTTCAAGAACTCTGACGGTTGATAGCAGATTTGAAGAATCAAGAAGTGCACCTAGCATATTAGGTTACTGAGTTGCAAACCGAACTCATTCCATACCTGAAAATTTTTGAAGCACATATTGTCAAAGCTGAGCTATTAGTTGCAACACCAGAAATTTTAGTGTTAGAAAACATCTTTGACATGCATGCACAAGTCAGTCTTGAGCACATTGCTCTCACCAACTTGAAAGAGGAATGGGAAAACCTCTTGGAGTCAATAAAGAAAACCCATCAGTCAATTTTTGACAAGTTGTGAGTATACTACCTCAATTTTGTATTTGGCATTACTATCAAAAAGGGGGAAAACAATGTATCAGATGCTATTATGCCAAATATTATGTACATGGATGCTATGTATACTATATATTACCAGGAGGAAGCACTGAGGTGGAGTACTTAGTAATTAGAAATTTTTGATGTGTATATGTATATGGTCACATAGAAAATTTTGTCTTTATACATTCAGAGTTTTGATACTAATGCCAAAGGTGGAGATTGTTATCTCTATTGAGCTTCTAAGGTTGTCATTAGTACCAAAGGTGTGTAAAGATATCGGTCAGTTACTTAGATTGAGCTAATCAATAACATAAAGTAGAATAGACTAGTTGGTAAAGCCTATATACCAAGCAGTAGACAGTTTATCGAGCACCAGTAGACACCGACACTGACAGACAGTATACACCAATCAGTTTACACAGTGCTTACCAAGGATCACAGGAAATGGCATAGTAATCAGGAATGGCACATGCTTCTATGAAAATGTTTACAATGATTTGAAAAATGTTTTACCAAGATCAAGGAACATTTAATGTAATGATATTCATTAAATACAATGTATATATTTTGTAATAGATGATCTAGGTTATTATTGTACACCGTAGATCTTAGGGTTATGATTATATTGTGTAACCTAATTTTGATAACTACATCCTTTCTCTCTTTATTTTCTTCACTCTCAAGGGAGCACATAACCAGGGTAGCATGATCATCAGAGAAGGCCATACCCCTAGCAGCTTGTTATTCCTGCTCAGAAGTAGAGAGGACTGTAACTTTACTCTTATTGAATCAAAAACAATTATATCAACAATATCCCATTCAAGGAGAATCAACACTCCTGCAGTGTGGACTATGGCATGCCTTATTCTGGGGTTATCTTCTCAAATTTCTTCATCATTTCCCCCTTTGTCTCATTTTCAATTTTATTTATATCGCTATCAGGGAATTCTTCCTTTTTCTATTCACAAATTTCTTTATATTGATTAATTTTCATCCTCCACAAAAATTGCAGGAATGCCCAGTCCTAACAAAATTGTCGTCTGAAATGAAAGAATCACTGGCCTATTTCAAAATTGGGTCTATTTCTTTACCCTCAAAATCTACCACTATGAGGTCCATTACTATTCCTTTGGGTGCCTCACGCATCCCCTCTTTCATTTCATCATTTGAAACAAAAATATTTCCCTCATTGCTCAACTGTACTAGTTGTTGAGAAACTCCATGTTCATCCAATTGCAAATGGGGATTGGGAAGAAGAATACATTTCTTGCTCTAGTTTGGATTCCTCCCATCTCTACCTCTTTGGAGAGGGCTCCTCTACTATTTGGTCACTCATAGGTCTCTTCCCCTTGGAGGAGGATGGGATATTTCTATCCTTTTGTTGAGCTAGGAGAAGGACACTATATCCTTTCCTCTCCAGGATTATATACATTCCTCTAGGGGTCAGCTTTGTGTACCCTAGTTGGATCAAAATCCTTCTCACCCTATCAGGATCTGTTTTACTCACTGTAGCCCTCTTTTCATTTGCTTCTTGCATAACCCCTTCAAAGTGCTCCATAAGGGTGTCTATCTTTCTTGCCCATGGTTGAAAAGGTTTCGGTAGGTCATACTCTTTGTCAAAATTCTTGATGAAATCTATATTTTTCTTGTTGATTATCCATTTCTCCTTTTTGACCTCTTGAGCTTGGAGATCAAACTCATTCCTGATTATATCCCGTGGAAAATTAAATTGGTGCTCCATGACAACACACTTTACCTTTTCTCTAAACACTCCAGAGATGAAACCTTCATGTTAGAAAGTAAAGTCCACCAAGATAATTGACAGGGGGGGGGGGGTGAATTAGTTATCAAATAATTATAACTTTTAACATCTTCAACAAAATTTAACCATGTAAGAAATGCAATTACTAACCATACAAAGATATTCATACACAATGACACAATAACACAAGATATGTTGACTAGGGAACCTCTTGATCAAAGAGTAAACCCCGGTGGGAATGATGCCCACAAAAGATGCACTAATATGAATATTCCTTGTGAGAGGATGATATCTATTAGGAGTCTTATGAAATACATTCAGTACATATAAATGTTGGAAATATTCAGGAATTAACCGAGTTACTAAGAGGGGAGGGGTGAATCAGTAACTCCAAATTTTCTTTCAATTACAGATGTATTAACATGTAATTTACTTTAATCTTTGCATACAGAAAGCATGAAACTTAAAAGCATTCACAATAATGACACATAGATTTGGTTACCCAGAAACCTTTCAAAAGAAAGTAAAATTGGGGTGGGGATGAAACCCACAAAGCTTTAATACTGCAGAATAAAGTTGGCCGGCTAAGGCTTACAATTTGATTACTTCTGATGATCTGCCCTGTTAGGAGCAATAAGGATTGCTAAATCCACCCTGTTAAAGGATTTACAAACATACAATGAAGTATGCACTCGGTAAAGAGATTTTACAAAAGACTATTAAGTCTACCCGGTTAAAGGATTTAGTACTGATTCACCTGTTAGGATGAAATAGTAGATCTCTTGCTTTGCAACTGGATTGCTGATTGAGATTCGCTGATGTACTGATCACCTTCTGTGATGAATTTGTCTTTGCTGTTCCTTATACTGCTGAAGCCCTTTGTAATTCGCTTATCTCTGCCTTTCTTTCTTTTTCACATATATGCTTCTTACATTCTTCTTGACATTTTTACAACATTGTTTATATACAAGTCTTAAACAATTAATTGCAATTACAATTACAAAGTTGGCTTGACAAATAAACATAAGTGCTACTAAGTCGGCCCAAGTATGGTTACACGGTTCCTTCAAACTAACTCGGTGACTTTCTGATACTCGGCGTCCACTGCATTACTCGGCATCGTCATGCACTCGGTAGAAGTGAAGGCATGGTTCATACTGACCACTCAGTAGGTTTTGAACTCGGTAAATACTGGTGACTCGGTAGACATGATGTTACTCGGTTTATACTGTCCTGCTTGGTTTGTACTAACTTGCTCGATTTGCATTGTCTTGCTCGGTTTGCACTGTCTGCTCGGTTTGCACTGTCTGCTCGATTTGCACTATCTACTCAGTTTGCACTGTCTGCTCGGTTTGCACTATCTTCTCGGATTATACTTTCTACTCGGTTTGCACCCAGAATGCAAATAAGTGTTGTCACTAGTGGCAATTCTGTTTAATGCCAACAATCTCCCCCTTTGGCATTAGTGACAAAAACACTTATTGGCCAAAACTTATATACATGAATCATGCTGAGTTTTAAAATGATTTTTCAAAATTTGTCTTTGTTATAGGGCTTTATACATTGTCTCCCCCTTTCAATGTGCTAACTGTTTCTATACAAATCTTCTTCTACACATATATCTCCCTCTATACATATCTCCCCCTTTTTGACGATAATGCCAAAGGTGTATATATAATTTATTTACAGAGAGAATCCAAAATTTGATAGAAAATTAGAATGTACCTTCATTATTAGTGCCAGGGTTCTATCCCAACTTTCTTGCAGAATCTTGCATGTTTGGATTGCAATTTGGACTTCTGTAGAGAGTTCAATCATGTGATCTGCTATAGAGAACTGATTGTCATGAATCAATGTTTTGGAATGTTCAATGTGCTTATACATTGTATTCATGATGGGAAGGATCATGTGTTGGATGTCTAGCAGTGTGGACCGGATCCTTGTGTCTTCTTTCAGTAGATCTGACTGCATATTTGATAGGTATGAGATTTTCATGTGATGAGCAGAGCTTGAACTTGGTTGAAGTTGCAGCTTCTGTATGCTAATCTTCATATCCTCATCCATTTTATTCATTTTATCCGTGACATCCTTTGTGAACTCGGCAATGTTGCACAATCTGGCCAAAAGAGAGGTAGCATTCGAATAGGTAGATTCAATGTTTGACAAAACTGAAGACAATTCTACTTGGTTAATAGCTATGTGCTGAGCAATGTGCTCAAGCACTTTATTGTTGAATCTCTTCTCAGCTCTTTCAACTAACTTTTCTATCCTAGATGAATCCTCATTGTATTTATTAACTGCTTCTGCTAATTGTAGCAAAACATGTTGGGAGGAGTCTACTTTAATACCTAATGCATCAGACAAAATGTCCTTAGCATCCTTGATGATTTGATATTCCTTGTCTCTCTCCTCTTTAAGCTTCTTTTGTTTTGCTTTCCTTTGGAGGATCTCACCTATATTTTGCATTTGGTCCGCTGATAGATTTGCAAAATCTAATGTTGGAATCTCTATCTCTTCATCTAGGTCTATATCCTCTACTATATTCTTACCCAAAAATTTTATACTCGGTAGAGCCTTAGGCTTATCTGTACTTAATGCCTTAGTAGTAGTGACAGTAGATATAGTAGGGCTGGCTATAGAGACTGGCACACTGTCTACTGGAGAGCTTAAAATATTTACACTTGTAGATTCAAAAATTGGAAAACTTACTGCTGGAAAACTTGATGATGAGGGAGACTGCAACTCAGTAGAAGAAATGGTAGTTGCTTCTGTTGTTGCTATATATGATTGGACAAATGTTGAAGTTGTCACAACCATGCTTGAAGGTGTCTCCGGGCTGGATGTAGAAACTTTTACTGGAGAGGTAGGAAGGGATGCAATGACTTCTGCTGCTATTCTCACAGTATCATCTACCTCAGTGGCTTCTTCTTGTTCTTCACTGTCATCTTCAATATCTTTTATTATGACTGTTTCAATACTCGATTGGTGAAGGTGGTATATGTTCTTCCATGTAGCATTTGCAGCCTTCACAACCGATTCAATATTGTTGATCAGAATCAAACAAGTATTGAACCTTAGTGTCATCTTATTTTCATTTTCTTTTAATGCCTTCTTTACTTCATCATTTTTCAAGCTCGGCATTAACTGTCTTAGGGTTTGATCAAATATGTCTATCACAGTTTGCTTTGCATTGCTCCATCTCATTTTTATTGGATTTAATAAGATAGCTGGAACCTGTGGGGCTATGTCATCAAGAGAGTATTTCCACTGTCTCATCTTTTCAATAACAACATCTTCTATTTCCTTCTGTTCTATTTCCGATCTAGTTTCATATTTAAAATATTTTATGTTACTTACTCCAGATCCTGATCCGTCTCTAAAGAGTTTGATCCTTTCTTGAAATTTTAGAGGAGGCCTTTTGAATACTATGTCTTTATCTGCCTTGTCTGCCTTGTCTGCCTTACCTCTTGCATTTCTCCTTGTAAATACAGCAGTGGGAGGCTTAGGTGCCTTAGTGATGAATACCTTTCCTTTCTTCTTTGCAGGTTCTGGTTCCTCTATTTTCTCATCCTTTTCCTCTTCTTCTTCATCTTTTTCTTCTTTGTCCTCGGTTATCATTTGCATTTTGGCTATTCTCTTCTTTCCTTTGTTTACCGCCTGTGGAAGCTTTATGCTTAGTTCAATTCTCACCTTAGCTTCATCATATGTTCCAAAATATGGAGCTTTGGGATTGAGAGGCTGATTAAGAAGAGCTTCAATGATATTCTTGGTTTCATCAATATTTACCTCATAAGGAAGAGGTTTTACATATACAGTCCTCGGTTTAGCTTCTTGAATATATACATTGTCACAATCCACCATAAAACAAATGTCATCCTTGTAATCTTCCACCAACTTCTATGGAATCCAGAATCTGTCATTCATTTTCTCTTTGAAAGACTCAAAATAATTATCCATGATGCTTTCAAAATTTTCACCCATTTCTGAGATGTATTCATTTATTTCATAAAGGACTAGCACATCTTTTCTCCATACAACTTTTCCTTTAGAAGGGAAGAATTTCTGAGCATAGAAGAATAAACAGACCAATAAGGATCCAAACTTACATGCATTGTTTTTGGAAGTTTGAATGCTTTCCATGTTTTTGTTAAACTGCTTTAACAATAAGTCTGCTAGGTCAAATGTTAAGTTATTCTTGACCACTTTGTATGCTAGGTCAATAGCTTCACAGGAGACACTATTCTGTCAACTAGAACTGTAAATCTTATGGGCAATTATGTGTGTACCAAACTTCAATTCAGCATCTGTAATGCTGCTAACTTTCATGCCTCTACTGTCCCACTCGGCTAGGGTTTTCTTCTCTAGTTCCGTCCGACCTAGGGTTTTGGTAGTTTTTGCTTTGTTCAACATGGGAAGACCGGTGATTTGATGAATCATCTTCTTTGTGATCTCTATGGGTTGCTCAAGCCAAATCTTGCCATCATGTACACGGCTGAGAATGTATCTAACCCATTTATCTCAAAAGTTTCGAGGTAGATGTGCAATGTGAACTAAACCTTTATCTTCCAGATGTTTGTGCTTGGGTTTCAGAATACCATCCACACACAGTTCCTCACGCACAATATCTAGTTCTAGGTTCCCCATTTCATGAATTGAATAGTTGAAATGATTGCGGATATCGTTAATAAGTAGTACCTTAGGAGGAATCTGAGATTGAGCTCCGTTCGGATCTAGGGCTACTGCAATTGCGGGCACGATCTTGAAATCTGGTGCTTTCCATTCCCCTTGGACTAACATATCAGATCCTTTCTTTGCTGAGGTGCTGGATGATGCCATGGTAGCTCACAGAAAATTCCTTTCGCAAAAGTATTGAATCGCTGGGTTGCTCTTGAAATTTTCTGCTCTCAAAGTGCTAAAGGTTCACGGTGAAGAATGAGTTCGATTACTTGCCTTTTGTTTACAACTCTATCATTAATGCTCAGTACAAATTAGGGTATGAATTCTGACAGACTGTCACCCACTAAGAATTAATTGCTTGGTAAAGACTTCGCAACTCAGTGAACTTGAGAATTCATATTGCTCCGACCTCGCTCGGTAAAGATGGGTACCGACCTTGCTCGGTAAAGACTGATACCAACCTTGCTCGGTAAAGACTGATACTGACCTTCCTGTGATCTTACTGCATCTTGCATGCTGATTTAGATCTTTCTTTTAATTTAGTTCTGGAACTGCTTGAGATTGGTCTATGAGAATACAGTTCCAGTGCTTTCTTGAAAATTTAGTTTGAGTCGGTAGAGCCACCCATTCCATTACTTGGATTGGTTTGCTTGGTAGATTTAAGAATCCATTTTTGTCTCACCTATTTCCTGACCTTAGTTGCTTCATTCTTCTTTCCATCTTCAACTTCACTAGCATTCATGCAGTTTCTGGCTATGTGACCGAGTTTAGTGCATTTGAAGCATCTTACGGTAGTATCTCTTTTCCTTAGATGATGTTTTATGCAATTCATGCCAATGTGTCCATATTCTCCACAGTAATGACATCTACACCATTTGTTGTAGTCCCATCCAAACATTGCTTTCATAATTTGTTCAGCTGGATTGAATATTTTGGATCTGCACTCGGATGCCTTGTGACCTTGTTTGTTGCATTTGTGACAATTACCTCTAAATCTAGGTTTTTCCCTGCATTCATTTGCTTTGTGACCATGTTGATTGCAGTTGTAACATTTTCCATTGAATTTTGCTTTTTCATTGTTCCAACATTTATTTGAAGTATGTCCTATTTTACCACAATGATTACAAGTAGGTTTTTGATTTCTTTGAGTACCTTGCTTAGAGGATTCGCCTTCTCCTTTGTATCCAAACCCTGCTTTTCCTTTTTGCCTATGAAGATTTCACTCATACAGCTGATTCAAGTCTTCTTGACTTTTCATCATTCCTTCATTGATTTGTTTTTCAGCATTTAGGTCATCCACCAATCTTAGATTGATTTCCTTTTCAGATCTTAGTTCTTCTCTTGTGCTTTCTATTTCTGATCTTAGATTCAGAATTTCCTCATTTGTATGAGAGATCTGATCAATTAGGTTTTCTAGCTGAAGGGTTTTATTTTGGACTTCAATGTTCCTTCCATCTAATTCATCTTTCAACTTGTTTCTTTGTTCCAAGATCTCACAAAATCTTGTAGAGTGTAGCTCTTGTTCTCTTTTTAATTTTCTCACTTCTTCCTGCAGAGACCCATTCTTTTCTAGGAGTTCTTTGACAGCATTGTTTGCTTCATCTGAGATATTTGAGGGAAAAAGATCTTCAATATTTTCTTCAATGTAATTCTGATCATTCATCTGATTTGCAAGTTCCTTCCTTCTTCTTAGGGATTGGGAAAGATGTTCTTTTGCTTCTTTAAGTTTAGCTATGGCCATTTCCAGATCTAGCTTTTCATTTTCAATCACCTTGTTCAGTTGAATACCTCCATTGTCCTGGATCTTTGCTCAAGCTAGTTAAGCTTTGACTTGAGAACCAATGCTGCTCTGATACCAATTGTTGGAAATATTTAGGAATTAACCGAGTTACTGAGAGGGGAGGGGTGAATCAGTAACTCCAAATTTTCTTTCAATTACAGATGTATTAACATGTAATTTACTTTAATCTTTGCATACAGAAAGCATGAAACTTAAAAGCATTCACAATAATGACACATAGATTTGGTTACCCAGAAACCTTTTAAAAGAAAGTAAAACTGGGGTGGGGATGAAACCCACAAAGCTTTAATACTGCAGAATAAAGTTGGCCGGTTAAGGCTTACAATTTGACCACTTCTAATGATCTACCATGTTAGGAGCAATAAGGATTGCTAAATCCACCCTGTTAAAAGATTTACAAACATACAATGAAGTATGCACTCGGTAAAGAGATTTTACAAAAGACTGTTAAGTCTACCTGGTTAAAGGATTTAGTACTGATTCACCTGTTAGGATGAAACAGTAGATCTCTTGCTTTGCAACTGGATTGCTGATTGAGATTCGCTGATGTACTGATCACCTTCTGTGATGAATTTGTCTTTTCTGTTCCTTATACTGCTGAAGCCCTTTGTAATTCGCTTATCTCTACCTTTCTTTCTTTTTCACATATATGCTTCTTACATTCTTCTTGACATTTTTACAACATTGTTTATATACAAGTCTTAAACAATTAATTGCAATTACAATTACAAAGTTGGCTTGAAAAATAAACATAAGTGCTACTAAGTCGGCCCAAGTATGGTTACACGGTTCCTTCAAACTAACTCGGTGACTTTCTGATACTCGGTGTCCACTGCATTACTCGGCATCGTCATGCACTCGGTAGAAGTGAAGGCACGGTTCATACTGACCACTCGGTAGGTTTTGAACTCAGTAAATACTAGTGACTTGGTAGACATGATGTTACTCGGTTTATACTGTCCTGCTCGATTTGTACTAACTTGCTCGGTTCGCATTGTCTTGCTCGGTTTGCACTGTTTGCTCAGTTTGCACTATCTGCTCGGTTTGCACTGTCTGCTCGGTTTGCACTATCTCCTCGATTTGCACTGTCTGCTCGGTTTGCACTGTCTGCTTGGTTTGCACCCAGAATGCAAATAAGTGTTGTCACTAGTGGTAATTCTATTTAATGCCAACAATAAATCCCTATTAGGATATTTTGAATCCTTGTTAAAAGATTCTAACCCTGTTAAGAGTTATGGAAGACAGAAGGACCCACTGCCCAAACAGCTTCAGGGTAAGATCACTGAACACACTATCCAAATAACCTTAATATTATTCAGTAGAATAATGTGAAATATGTTACCTCCTTACTATGCCAAACTGCACTCACTGCTACACCAGATCTTAATTCCAGATATCTATACTTTGCATGTCTTCCTTCACAATTTCGCTTTCATAATCTCTTAGGCTCTTTTCACTTCATGCTTACATTCGCATGCAACCAAACCATACTCACACTTCTTTCACATTTCAAATAAATACAATAAGGAAAAAAATTCCTTCCTTTATACCACACTCAAATAATTACAAATGAGTTGGCACACAATTACAAAATAAAAGTTTCTATACGCTACATCAAAATTACACAAAACTGTCAGCTTCCAAATGCAATATCTCTTCACTCATGCAACCTCAAAGTTTGTGCTATGAACCATGTCACCATCAATGTGTCTCAAAATTCCTTTTAACTTTGTAAAACTAGATTCCATCCCGATTAGGAGATATCATCCGATTTCCACAAACCACTACTCAAGAACACTGCCTGAATACTACTTTTACCAAAATGCTCATAACTTTCATGAATCAATGAATTACTATCTGTGCTCTTAACCATAGACATATAACATATCAAAGAGTATAACCTCAACATTGTATAGCTCTAACTACAATATCCCATGTGCGCTAATCAAAACACTATCTGCTTCTCTGCTAGTCTCCAGAAGATCACTGTGTTGACATCAATGACAATCATTGTCATGAATGCAACAACAGCTGCTACAGAATGACTACCAACATCCAGCATTCATTCCTAACAATCTCCCCCATTGGCATTGATGGCAACATAGATGAAAAACATCCAATCTTCCAAAAATCCAATACTGCAACACTGCTGCACTAATGCTCTAAAAATTCTTCAAATCCTCTTCATGAGTCAAATCTTGCTTCATTTTCCTATATAGTTCTCTCCAATAGATGGTACACAGGGTTTTTCATGTACACTTCTCCCCCATTGACATCAATGACAGAAATTTCATCACTATGTCAACAACAACTCAATGTCAAAAGACACTGTTTCAGAAAATACATTCACAAGAGTCCTCATGACTCAGCTCAGATACACAAACTCCCCCATAGAGGAAGTACCAACATCCAATCCAAAAAAAGATAGAGCTCATATACCACTGGATGGATGCAATCAACTGCATCATTACTGAAAAGTAGGTTGGGGCATAACCCCAAGCATACCTCTTAGATACTCAAATGTATCCTTAGACAAAGGCTTTGTAAATATGTCTGCTATCTATTCCTTTGTGCTTATTTACTCTATTTTGACTTCTTTCTCAACAACTTTCTCTCTTACAACATGATACTTGATCTCTATATGCTTAGTTTTAGAATGCAATACAGGATTCTTAGACATTATGACTCTGCTGATGTTGTCACAATGTATGACAATAGGCTCAACAAACTTAATTCTAATATCCTTCAGCATCTGCTTCATCCAAATTATCTAGTTACAATTGTTTGCTGCTGCTACATATTTTGCTTCTCCTATACTCTATGAAATACAATTCTGCTTCTTTCTCAAGTAGGAAACCAATCTTCCTCCAAGAAAAAAGGCTCCACCACTAGTGCTTTTCTTATCATCAACACTACCTCCCCAATCAACATCAGTATATGCACATATTGTAAAATCATCAGATTTTTCATACCACAATCCATAGTCCATTGTGCCTCTTAAATATCTCAATATCCTCTTTACTGCTACATAATGTGACTCTCTAGGTTCAGCTTGAAATCTTGCTACCATTCCAACTAAATGTTGTATATCTGGTCTAGTGTGTGTTAAGTACTACAATCCTCCAATCATGGATCTGTATTTCTTCTTCTCAACTGCTGGTGTTTCATCTTTGCTCGATAGTTTGTGTCCTATAACCATAGGTGTTCCAACTAGTTTACAATTCTCCATTCCAAATCTTTTCAGCAAATCATTCAAGTACTTTGTCTGGCTAACAAAGATACCATCATTGTTCTGTGTTATCTGTAATCCCAAAAAGTATTTCATCTCACCAATCATGCTCATTTCAAATTCAGTCTTCATTTCATTAGCAAATTTGTCACTAGCTTCATCTTCTCCTCCAAAGATAATGTCATCAACAAAAATAACTATAACTAACAATCCAATTTTAATTTCTTTTGTGTACAGATTACTATCTGATGTTCCTTTATTAAATCCCAATTTCAACAAATACTTATCCAATCTAGCATACCAAGTTCTAGGTGCTTGCTTTAGTCCATATAATGCTTTCTTCAGTTTACATACCATATCTCCTTCTTGAGTGAAAGGAAAACCTTCAGGCTGCTCAATGTAGACTTCTTCTTCCAATTCACCATTCAGAAATGTGGACTTCACATCCATCCGATACACTTTGAATTTCTTAAAAGCTTCATAAGCCAAAAACATTCTTACTGACTTCAAGTCTTGCTACTGGTGCAAAGGTTTCTTCATAGTCAATTCCTTCTTGCTGCGAGTATCCCTTACATACTAATCTTTCTCTATTTCTTACTACTTCTCCTTGTTCATTCATCTTGTTTCTAAATACCATTTAGTTCTAATCACATTCTTGTCTTTAGGTCTAAGAACCAATTCCCATGTCTTGTTCTTTTCAATTTGATCTAGTTCTTCTTTCATAGCATTAATCCAATGTTCATCTTCACAAGCTTCATTAGTAGATTTAGGTTCAATTTGAGAAATCAAACATAAATGTACCTTATTTCTAGTCATAACTCCTCTGTCCAAACTTCCAATAACTTGTTCAATAGGATGATGTCTAGATAGATACATGTTCGGTGTCATAGTCACAGATCTTGCTTCAATTGTAGATTCTTCTTTAGATTCTTCTCTGGTTTCTTCTCTAGTTTCTTCTCATTCAATAATTCACTGTCAGTCTCATAGAATAATTCAGTAGTTTCAATGTTAGGCTGAGGATTAGCTTCTTCATCAGATTCATAATCAAGCATTGTTTCCTAAATTTTAAACTTCTCATCAACTTTAACATTTGTTCTCTCAACAATAGTTTTAGTTCTCTTATTGTAACATCTATATGCTTTTCTCTTCAAAGAATGTCCAAGAAAAATACCTTCATCACTTCTAGGATCAAACTTTCCAATATCATCATCTCTCTTTATATAACATTTGCTTCCCAAAATTCTAAAATACTTAACTGAGGGTGCATGTCCAAACCATAATTCATAAGGTGTCTTATTTGTGTCTGCTCTGATTTGTACTCTATTTATTGTATATACTATTGTATTCACTGCTTCTCTCCAAAATGTCTTTGCCATGTCATTCTCAAATAACATAGCTCTTGTTGCTTCAGTTATTGACCTATTTCTTCTTTCTACAATACCATTTTGTTCAGGAGTTCTAGGGGCTAAAAAATGTCTCTTAATACCATTCACTTCATGAAAAGTGTTAAACTCTCTAGAATTAAATTCTCCACCTCTATCAGATCTCAAACATTTAATCTTCATTCCAGATTCATTCTCAACTTTATTCTTAATGATCTTAAACTTATCAAATGCTTCAGATTTTTCTTTTAGAAATGCAATCCACATCATTCTTGTAAAATCATCAACAAGAATCATAAAATACCTTTCTCCATAGAATCCTCTAGTCCTGGTAGGACCGCTCAAGTCTGTATGAATAATCTCCAACTTCTCTACCGATGTGAACTTCTTACTAGGAAATGAACTTCTCTTCTGCTTAGCCATCACACATTCTTTGCAAATCATGTTAGTAGGCTTCATAATTTTAGGTAAATCCCTTACTACAAGTGTAGTACTAACTTTCATAATGTTATCAAAGTTTATATGACAAAACCCTCTATGCCATAACGAACTATCATCAATTTTAGTAATCAAGCATGTCATCTCAGTAGGATTCAACTGAAATACATTACCTCTAGTTTTAGATCCAGTCCCAATTAGATTTCATTCTTTATCCTTTATCACACAAGTTTTCTCAATAAACCAAACTTGATATCCCTTATCCACTAATTTTCCAACACTCAAAAGATTATGTTTCAATCCATCAACAAAGTAAACATCATTAGTATTAGTCTTTCCATCAAGAGTAAGAGATCCTATACCTTTAATCAAACAAGGTGCATTATTACCAACTATAACAACTCCTCCATCATAATTGTTAAACTTTATGAACTTCTTCATATCTCTAGTCCTATGATGTGAACAACCACTGTCTATAATCCAATCAGCTTTCTTTTCAACTTGGGAAACTAATGTTTTTTCTTCTTTAACATCAGATTCAAAATTTTCTTCTTTAATTGCTACAAATCCTATTTCATCATTATTCTAAGTATCACTTTCACTCAAAGTTCTTTCTATACTGGCTTCAAGATCAGCTTCATCATTAGCATAATAACATTCCTTAGATCTTCTAGGCTTGAAATTATTTATGTACTTCTTAACTCTCTTAGGACATTTAGATGCAAAATGACCACATTCTTGACAAGTCCAACATTAAAAAAATTTCTTATTGTCTGGTTCTCTTTTCACAAGCTAGGCAATACCTTCTTCAATCTTCATATCTTCTTCATTTCTAGATCTGCTGCTGCTAGCATAATCTCCACTCACACTGGTACTTCTTGACAAAGTAGGGTGAATACTAAGAGCACTAAATGTTGTCTCCATTCTAGGTAAGTCTCCTGATAACCTTAGGTCCATCTCTGCTACTTCCAATCTTCCAAGAAGAGTCTCTCTTGTAAAGTTTGTAGTACAACGTATAACTTGTTCAATCATCTGTGTTGTCTACTTAAATATAGGAGTCAATGTCCTCAGAATTTTCCATATCACTTCATTCTCTATCTTTGATCCTCCACAAGATTTTATCCCTGCAACAATTTTTGACATTCTACCAATATAGCTTCTAATAGATTCATCTTCCATGAATCTAATATCTTCAAATGCACATATCCAATTATGTAATCTAGCTCTTTTTGCATGTTCATCAACTTCAAAAGTAGAGTGTAAAGCTTTCCATATTTCATTAGATTTCTTAAAACATTTTACCTGACTATATTCATTCTTCGAAAGTGTTGTCAAGAGTGCTTCTCTTGCAAGTATGTTACACATGAATAGATCTACCTCATCTTTAGAACTTATTTCAAGATTGTCTTCTTCAATTATAGTCCTATCATTTTTTGTAATAAACCAATAGCCTATTCCTAAACACAATATATGTGTCTTCATCTTTTCCTTCCAGTTGTCAAAATTTACTCCATCAAACTTAGGGCTTTCTTTCTTGAAATTCGCCATGGATCTCCTTAAGCTATTAAACTTTCCTTTCAAGGACTTGCCGCTCTGATACCAATTGTTAGAAAGTAAAGTCCACCAAGATAACTAAGAAGTGGGGGTGAATCAATTATCAAATAATTATAACTTTTAACATCTTCAACAAAATTTAACCATGTAAGAAATGCAATTACTAACCATACAAAGATATTCATACACAATGACAAAATAACACAAGATATGTTGACTAGGGAACCTCTTGATCAAAGAGTAAACCCCGGTGGGAATGATGCCCACAAAAGATGCACTAATATGAATATTCCTTTTGAGAGTATGGACTCTATTAGGAGTCTTATGAAATACATTTAGTACATATAAATCCATGTTAGGAGATTTTGAATCCCTATTAAAAGATTCTAACCCTGTTAAGAGTTATGGAAGATAGAAGGACCCACTGCCCAAATAGCTTTAGGGTAAGATCAATGAACACACTGTCCAAATAACCTTAATATTATTGAGTAGAATAATATGAAATATGTTACCTCCTTACTATGCCAAACTACACTCACTGCTACACCAAATCTCAATTCCAGATCTCTGTACTTCGCATGTCTTCCTTCACAATTTCGCTTTCACAATCTCTTAGGCTCTTTTCTTCACTTCATGCTTACATTCGCATGCAACCAAACCATGCTCACACTTCTTTCACATTTCAACTACATAAAATAAGGAAAAACATTCCTTCCTTTATACCACACTCAAATAATTACAAATGAGTTGGCACACAATTACAAAATAAAAGTTTCCATATGCTACATCAAAATTACACAAAACCGTCGACTTCCAAATGCAATATCTCTTCACTTGTGTGACCTCAAAGTTTGCACTATGAACCACATCAACATCAATGTGTCTCAAACTTCCCTTTAATTGTGCAAAACCAGATTCCATCCTGATTAGGAGATATCATTCGATTTCCACAAACCACTACTTAGGAACACTACCTGAATACTGCTTTTACCAAAATGCTCATAACTTTCATGAATAAATGAATTACTATCTGTGCTCTTAATCATAGACATATAACATATCAAAGAGTATAACCTCAACATCATATAGCTCCAACTACAATATCCCATGTGCGCTAATCAAAACACTATCTGCTTCTCTGCTAGTCTCCAGAAGATCACTGTGTTGACATTAATGACAATCATAGTCATGAATGCAACAACAACTACTACAAAATGACTGCCAACATCCAAAATTCATTCATAATACTTCATTATCTACACATCTCACTACAATAGTAGTCATTCTATAATGTTGCAGGACTTGATACAAGTGTACCCATCCTGTCTTGATAATGATGTATTGGTGGGCTATGTTGACACTTGGGAAGAAAGTTCCCTTTCCTTTGTTTGACAAAGTTGCATCCTACCAATCACCTATCTACCTTAAAATTTTAGCATACCCCAATTTTAAAGGGACTTGATAGGGAAAAACATAAGGTGCCTTTCTGCAACCATAAACTCTGAAAACTATGGAAACCGGATATAAAATTATATCACCAAAGTTTTGCACTATGGTTATGTCCTTACAATACTCCTTTGGCCTTATTAGCCTTAACAGTTCCATGGGAATTCTAGGATTTTCAAAGAATAACAAGGACCTAAGCCTTGAAGAAAAATTTCTGTCAAAAATAAGGTAACTGGCATCTGTCCTATCCCATGACAATTCAGTGGTCCACAACTAGACTGGAAATGCCTCTCCAATCTTCTCCCTAACAATATCCATTGTCCTACTGAAGAAATCCACACCTTTGTATAAAAACATGTGCATCAACATAGAATACCATCCAAAAGGCCTACCTACCTTCATATTCTTTATCCCCATTAATCCATCATGTATTAGGGCTGAAAGGTAAGGAGAAAAAAAAAATCAATGCCAAGTGGGGATTTAGGGACTGTACTATCATAAACATGTAAGGGATAGGCATATGTGTAGCCTCATCTTGTCCCAAAATGAAAGTTGGGGACTTGTATACACCTTGTGCTCTTAAATTGAAAAGGTCTAGCCTGAAAGGCTTAGGTGTGCTTTCACTAACCATAAACATGACACCAATTTTGCCAAAGAAATCTCTTAAAGGGCCTGACCTTAGATATTCTCTTTGTGCCTCATAAATTTTATTAAGTTCCTCAAAATCAATCTTTTCAAGTCCAATAGAGGGATCATTCATTGAGAAGATTTGTCTGACTAGATCCTCTGTGATGCTCACTAAATCCTTTCCATTAATATCTTTGACACATCTAGTCATAGGGTCATAACATGTAGCTATTTGTATGAGAAGGTCGGTATCCATGAATACTCCAGGCACAATGAGTCTCGCTAAGTCAAACTACCATATATTACTGAGGGGAGAACATGCATTTCTTTGGGAATATGCATCTCTAAACAAGATTAAACCATTGTAGTCTTTCCATACCTTTGCATCCCTCATCCATAACCCTCTGTCATACAATCCTTCATCAACATAGTCCTTAGCATTTTTGGGAACTAAATCCTTTATCTTAGCTATCTCATTTTCTCAGTGTGGAAGTAGCTATAACAAGTCCTCAAAAAATACCCTATCCTTGTACTCCATCTTCCCTAAAAGCTCTCTCTTGGGTGGCATTCTAAACTAGGGTTTGGAAAAAGGCACAAATACCAGAATAAAAACTACCCAAAAATCACAAGATATCAACAACAGAGAAGAGTTTAATCACTATGACCTTTCTTCTTTTAAAATTAAGTACACCTTCAAATTCAAATTACCTACTATATGCCTGGGAAAAAATTTTGTAGATGCTATTAGGAATGAATGCTGAAGCCTTTGGCAGTCATTCTGTAGCAGTAGTTGCATTCATGACTATGATTGTCATTGATGTCAACACAGTGATATTCTAGAGTTTAGCAGAGAAGTAGGCATAGTTTTGTTTTTTGCACATGTTATATTGTAGATTGAGTTATGCACAATTGATGGTATATTATTTGGTGTGTTATTAGCCTATGGTTAAGAGCACAAAAAGAAATTCATTTATTCATGAAATTTATAAGCATTTTGGTGGAAGAAGTATTCTGGCAATATTCCTTTGTAGCGGTTTTTGGTAATCAGAGGATATCTCCTAACCGGGATGGAATCTGATTCTATGTAGTTAAAGGGAAGTTTGAGACTCATTTTTGGTGATGTGGTTCATAGTGCAAACTTCAAGGTCACACGATTGGAAAGTTATTGTATCTAGAAGCTGACAGTTTTATGTAATTTTGATGTAGCGTGTTGAAATTATTATTTTGTATTTGCATTCCAACTCATTTGTAATTATTTGAGTGTGGTATAAAGGAAGGAATTTTTTCCTTGTTATATGAGGATTGTAATAGTTGTGATATGAAATTATGAAATTTGTGATGCAAATGTATGCATGAAGTGAAGAAAAGAGCTAATTTAGTGATGAAGACTTGCAAAGTACAGAGATTTGGATTTGTGATCTTGTGTAGCAGAGAGTGCGATTTTGGCATAGTGTGAAGGAGGTAAAATATTTCATATTATTCTATTGAACAATCCTAAGATCTTTCGGACAGTGAGTTTAGAGATCTTGCCTTGAAGCTGTTTGGGCAGTGGGTCCTTCTGTCTTCCATAACTCCTAACAGGGTTAGAATCTTTTAACAGGGATTCAAAATCTCCTAATAGAGATTCATATGTACTGAATGTATTTCATAAGACTCCTAATAGGGTCTATCCTCTAACAAGGAACTTTCATATTAGTACATCATTTTGTGGGCATCATTCCCACTGGGGTTTACTCTTTGATCAAGAGGTTCCCTAGTTAACATATCTTGTGTTATTGTGTCATTGTGTATGATTATCCTTCTATGATTGGTTACTACATTAATTATATGGTTTAAAGCTGTTGAAGTTGATATTGAAGTTAATGATGATAAATGGTTTAATTATTAGATAACTGATTCACCCCCCCCTCTCAGTTATCTTGGTGGTCTTTACTTTCTAACAATTGGTATCAGAGTGGTAGGTCCTTGAAAGAAAAGTTTAACAACTTAAGGAGATCTATGGAAAATTTTAGGAAAGAAAGCCCTAAGTTTGGAGTAAATTTTGACAGCTGGAAAGAAAAGATGAAGACACATCTCTTGTGTTTAGGGCCAGGTTATTGGTTGATTAAAAAGAATGAAAGAACTATAATTGAAGAAGACAATCTTGAAACAAGTTCCAAAGATGAGGTAGATCTATTTATGTGTAACATACTTGCAAGAGAAGCACTTTTATCATCACTTCCGGAGAATGAATACAGTCAGGTAAAAGGTTTAACTAAATCTCATGATATTTGGAAAGATTTACATTCTACTTTTGAAGGTGATGAACATGCAAAGAAAGCTAGGTTACATAATTGGATTTGTGCATTTGAAGACATAAGAATGATGGAAGATGAATCCATCAGAAGCTATATTGGTAGGATTTCAAAAATTGTTGTAGGAATAAAGTCTTGTGGAGGTGAAAAGATAGAGAATGAAGTAATATGGAAGATTTTGAGAACATTGACACTGGTATTCAGGTAGACTACACAAATGATTAAACAAGTGATACCTTGTACACCAAAATTTTCAAGAGAGACTCTTCTTGGAAGATTGGAAGCAGCAGAGATGAATTTGAGATTATCAGGAGAACTACCTAGAGTGGAGACAACATTCAGTGCTCTTAGCATAAGACCTACTTTTTCTAGAAGTACAAGTGTGAATGGAGATTATGCCAACAGTAGCAGATCCAAATCTGATGAAGATAAGAAGATTGAAGAAGGTATTGCCTTGCTTGTGAAAATAGAACCAGATGGTAAGAAAATTTTTAAATGTTGGACATGTCAAGAATATGGTCATTTTGCATGTAAGTGTCCTAAGAGTGTTAAGAAGTATAGGAACAATTTTACACCTAGAAGATCTAAAGAATGTTATTATGGAAATGATGAAGAAATTGAAGCAGGAATTGAAACACATTTGAGTGATAGTGATAATGATAACTTTGATGACATAGGATTTGTAGCAATTAAGGAAGAAAATTATGAATCTGATATTAAAGAAGAGAAAGCCTTAGTTTCCCAAGTTGAAAAGAAAGCTGATTGGATTATAGCTAGTGGTTTTTCACATCATATGACTGGTGATAAAGGAAAATTCATAAAGTTTAACAATTATGATGGAGGAGTTGTTAGAGTTGGTAACAATGCACCTTGTTTGATTAAAGGTATAGGATCTATTACTCTTGATGGAAAGACTAATACTGATGATGTTTACTTTGTTGATGGATTGAAACATAATCTTTTGAGTGTTGGATAGTTAGTGGATAAAGGATATCAAGTTTGGTTTATTGAGAAAACTTGTGTGATTAAGAATAAAGATGGAAATCTAATTGGAACTGGATCTAGAACCAGAGGTAATGTATTTCAGTTGAACCCTACTGAGATGACATGCTTGATGACTAAGATTGATGATAGTTGGTTATGGCATAGAAGGTTTTGTCATATAAACTTTGATAATATTGTGAAGTGAGTTCTACACTTGCAGTAAGAGACTTACCTAAAATTATGAAGCCTACTAACATGATTTGCAAGGAATGTGTGATGGCTAAGCAGAAAAGGAGTTCATTTCCTCGTAAGAAGTTCACATCTACAAAAAAGTTAGAGATTGTTCATACAAACTTGAGCGGTCCTACTAGGACTAGAGGATTCTATGGAGAAAGGTATTTTATGATTCTTGTTGATGATTTTACAAGAATGATGTGGATTGCATTTTTGAAAGAAAAATCTGAAGCATTTGATAAGTTTAAGGTCATGAAGAATAAAGTTGAGAATGAATCAGGAATGAGGATTAAATGTTTGAGATCCGATAGAGGTGGAGAATTTACATCTAAAGAGTTTAACACTTTTTGTGAAGTAAATGGTATTAAGAGACAGTTATCAGCTGCTAGAACACCTGAACAAAATGGTATTGCAGAAAGAAGGAACAGATCAGTAACTGAAGCAGCTAGAGCTATGTTATTTGAAGGTGATTTAGCAAAGACATTTTGGAGAGAAGCAGTGAATACAACAGTATATACAATGAACAGAGTACAAATCAGAGCAGACATACACAAGACACCTTATGAATTATGGTTTGGACATGCACATTCAGTTAAGTATTTTAGAATTTTTGGAAGCAAATGTTATATTAAGAGAGATGATGATATAGGAAAGTTTGATCCTAGAAGTGATGAATGAATTTTTCTTGGATATTCTTTGAAAATAAAAGCATATAGATGTTACAATAAGAGAACTAAAACTATTGTTGAAAGTGCAAATGTAAAATTTGATGAGAAGTTTAAAATTTAGGAAAGAATGCTTGATTATGAATATGATGAAGGAACTAACCCTCAGCCTAACATTGAAACTACTGAACAATTTTTTGAGACTGATAGTGAATTGTTGAATGAAAGTCATGCTGAAGGAAATAGAGAAGAATCTAGAGAAGAATCTATAGTTGAAGAAAGATCAGTGACTATGACACCTAAAAGGTATATATCAAGACATCATCTTGTTGAGAAAGTTATTGGAAGTTTGGATAGAGGAGTTATGACTAGAAAGAAGGTACATTTATGTTTGATTTCTCAAATTGAATCTAAGTCTACTAATGAAGCTTGTGAAGATGAACATTGGATTAAAGCTATGAAAGAAGAATTGGATCAGATTGAAAAGAACAAGACATGGGAATTGGTCCCCAGAACTAAAGACAAAAATGTGATTGGAACTAAGTGGGTATTCTGGAACAAGATGAATGAACAAGGAGAAGTAATTCGAAACAAAGCAAGATTGGTATGTAAGGGATACTCATAGCAAGAAGGAATTTACTATGAAGAGACTTTTTCCCCTGTGGCAAGACTTGAAGCAGTAAGAATATTTTTGGCTTATGCAGCATTTAAGAAATTCAACGTGTATCAGATGGATGTGAAGTCGGCATTTCTGAATGGTGAATTAGAGGAAGAAGTCTACATTGAGCAGCCTGAAGGTTTTCCTTTGACTCAAGGAGACATGGTATGTAAACTAAAGAAAGCATTGTATGGACTAAAGCAAGCACCTAGAACTTGGTATGCTAGATTAGATAAGTATTTGTTAAAATTGGGATTTACAAAAGGAATAGCTGATAGTAACTTATACACAAAAGAAATTGAGAATAGATTGTTAGTTTTGGTTATTTTTGTTGATGACATTATTTTTGGAGAAGATGAAGCTAGTGACAAATTTGCTGATGAAATGAAGACAAAATTTGAAATGAGTATGATTGGAGAAATGAAATACTTTTTGGGATTACAAATAACACAAAACAAAGATGGTATCTTTATAAGTCAGAAAAAGTACTTGAATGATTTGTTGAAAAGATTCAGTATGGAGAATTGTAAACCAATTGGAACACCTATGGTTATTGGACATAAACTATCTAGTAAAGATGAAACACCAAAAGTTGAGCAAAAGAAATACAGATCTATGATTGGTGGATTGGAGTACTTGACACACACTAGACCAGATATACAACATTCAGTTGGGATGGTAGAAAGATTTCAAGCTGAACCTAGAGAGTCACATTATGCAGCAGTAAAAAGGATATTGAGATATCTTAGAGGCACAATGGACTATGGACTGTGGTATGAAAATTTTGATGATTTTACCCTATGTGCATATACTGATGTTGATTGGGGAGGCAGCGTTGATGACAAGAAAAGTACCAGTGGTGGAGCCTTTTTTCTTGGAGGAAGATTAGTTTCTTGGTTGAGCAAAAAGTAGAATTATATCTCATAGAGTACAGCAGAAGTAGAATATGTAGCAGCAGCAAACAATTGTAATCAGATAATATGGATGAAGCAGATGTTGATGGACATTGGAATCAAGTTTGATGAGCCTATTGTCATATATTGTGACAATACAAGTACAGTTAGTATGTCTAAGAATCCAGTTTTACATTGTAAAACAAAAACATATAGAGATCAAGTATCATGTTGTAAGAGAGAAAGTTGCAAAAAAAGAAGTCAGACTGGAGTACATAAGCATAAAGGAGCAGATAGCAGATATATTTACTAAGCCTTTGCCTAAGGATACATTTGAGTATCTGAGAGGTATGCTTGGGGTTATGCCCTAGCCTAATTTTGAGTAATGATGCAGTTGGTTGCATCCATCCAGTGGTTTATGACCCTATCTATTTTCTGGATTGGATGTTGGTACTTCCTTTATGAGGGAGTATGTGTATCTGAGCTGAGTCATTAAGGACTCTTGTGAATGTATTTTCTGAATAGTGTCTTTTGACATTGAGCTATTATTTGACATAGTGATAGAATTTTTGTCATTGATGTCAATGGGGGAGAGAATCATGAAAAATATTGAGGAACTACATTTGTTGAGAGATTGAATAGGATAACGAAGCAAGATTTGATTGATGATGAGTAGCAGTGATTGGATTTTTGGAACATTGGATGTTTTTCATCTATGTTGCCATCAATGCCAATGGGGGAGATTGTTAGGAATGAGTGCTAAACCCTTTGGCAATCATTATGTAGCAGTAGTTGTTGCATTTATGACTATGATTGTCATTGATGTCAACACAGTGATATTCTAGATTTTAGCAGAGAAGTAGGCACAGTTTTGTTTTGCGCACATGTTATATTGTAGATTGAGTTATGCATAGTTGATGGTATATTCTTTGGTGTGTTATTAGCCTATGGTTAAGAGCACAAAAAGAAATTCATTTATTCATGAAAGTTATAAGCATTTTGGTGGAAGAAGTATTCTGGCAGAATTCCTTTGTAGCGATTTTTGGTAATCGGAGGATATCTCCTAACTGGGATGGAATCTGATTCTACATAGTTAAAGGGAAGTTTGAGACTCATTTTTGGTGATGTGGTTCATAGCACAAACTTTGAGGTCACATGCTTGGAAAGTTATTGTATCTGGAAGCTGATAGTTTTATGTAATTTTGATGTAGCATGTTGAAATTATTATTTTGTATTTGCATGCCGACTCATTTGTAATTATTTGAGTGTGGTATAAAGGAAGGAATTTTTTCCTTGTTATATGAGGATTTTAATAGTTGTGATATGAAATTATGAAAGTTGTGATGTGAATGTATGCATGAAGTGAAGAAAAGAGCTAATTCAGTGATGAAGGAAAACTTGCGAAGTACAGAGATTTGGATTTGTGATCTTGTGTAGCAAAGAGTGTGGTTTTGGCATAGTGTGAAGGAGGTAACATATTTCATATCATTCTATTGAATAATCCTAAGATCTATTTAGAGATCTTGCCTTGAAGCTGTTTGGGCAGTGGGTCCTTCTGTCTTCCATAACTCCTAACAGGGTTAGAATCTTTTAACAAGGATTCAAAATCTCCTAACAAAGATTAATATGTACTGAATGTATTTCATAAGACTCCTAACAGGGTCTATCCTCTAACAAGGAACTTTCATATTAGTACATCATTTTGTGGGCATCATTCCCACCAGGGTTTACTCTTTGATCAAGAGGTTCCCTAGTTAACATATCTTGTGTTATTGTGTCATTGTGTATGATTATCCTTCTATGGTTGGTTACTGCATTAATTATATGGTTTAAAGCTATTGAAGTTGATATTGAAGTTAATGATGATAAATGGTTTAATTATTAGATAACTGATTCAAACCCCCCCCCCCCTCTCAGTTATCTTGGTGGTCTTTACTTTCTAATAGATGCTTGTAGAGAAAACAAAATCGCTTGCAGAGAAACTTAGAGGAGAAGTGTTTCTTGTAATGATCAAATCTAACTATGTAATCATTTCCAACCCATCACAACTGACCCACACGAAACTCATTAAGTTCACCATTACTAAAACTAGCGGCTGCAATGTTCACAGGACATGAAACAACATCAAAGAATAAAATTTGAATATGAACCGTCAATTCAAAATCCCTCCAGCTCATCAGATGGCTGATAAAAACCATGTCATAACTTTTACTACCTTCCCAAGCTTAGTTCTTGACCAATAAGAACATTTTAAATTTACCCATGTGTAGAAACCCATACTTTACTTCAACTTTAGTCAGCTTGGACAAGTGTCAACACGTCACTTTTTCACAAGCATAAAAATCTGAGCATCTTTCAATCAAGGTAATGTGACCACCGTTGATTCTCTCAAAAATTGATAGATCTTTATGCACTTTGAAAATTAGTGACCCTACTTCCCAAGTGAACATGTGGAGGTGTTTGAGAACTTCTGACCCCTTGGTGGCTGACATCACAAAGGACAGATTTCATTTAGTCACATTTTCACAAAGTAGAAACTTGTCAGGTATGTTAGGTTAAGGGAATACAACAACCATTGATGAAACTTAATCAGACGATCATTAATTATCTATAAATGTGGCCCCACCTTTACTTTCATTGGTCCTCTACCCAATCAAAAATGACCACATCACAAAATCTGGTAGGTGGACATACCATTTTTTCTCACTAAGCACCAGTCTTACTAGCAATTTCCATGTCATACTCCAGTTCAACCAATGAAAAATGACCATTTCAATATGATCTGGCAACCGAGGACCCACCTCACAGTTTGAATCTACATGGAAGATCAGACAGTCATCACTTTTTTGCAAACAATAAATGTCGATCAACTTCCTTCAATGGTATAATGATAGCCACAAGATTTATCTGAGCCTTAACCTTCAGAAGACTACGAACTGACTGCATTACATCACCAAGGACACATATCAACCTAGTAGAAATGCCACAAAACCAGAATGTCAGAATTTGTTAATGACAACAAGGCTTTGAAACTGGGTTCGCTCTGCTAGGTGTCATGCAGCCGCAAATTCACAAGTCAGAAAGTTTGACAACCATGGGTCTTAAGAAAAAGTGACGACCACAAGATCAAAATTAATAGGAAGGTCAGGAAATAAAATAGGAAAGGCTAAGGATTTCACAAAATTTTTAAATAAAAAGTGACCCGCTTTAAACCTAACTGCCAAACACATGAAGCAGACAACTTTAGAGGTTTAATGAACACATGTGTTATTTACACTCTTAGTGAATGAAAAAGTAAAATTTGAATATAACAAGGATAATGACAATTAGGCTTTCATCTCTTTTCTCCTTGCTAGGTCAAATAAATAAGGGTTTTATCAATTTTTGAAGTATCATAGCCAAAAATTTAATAGTACTAACATGCCTTTGGATATGTGATGAAGACATGATAGTGATGTTACATTCATGTACGTAGAGTCTGATATGCAGTAGAAGGGAAGTTATGTAGTCACCATTCACCAGTTGTAGTTTCCTGTGTTTAATTAGAAGAGCCGACATATATTGGTATAGGAGTTGCACCTATCATATCAGTATGCACCCTTGGATTAATGATGAGAGAAGAGTCAAGAAGGTTTGGCTAAGAGTGCATGATGTAATTCAGCTTGAGGAGAAAGCTTCAGTTAATTTGGTAGAGCCGATAGTGTGTAGCATGCATCTACATTTATTAATATCGGACAGGTCCTAGATTGTGTTGCATGCTTAGTAGAGCCGACAACAATATTATTGGAGAGTGTTATTGTTTCTCTATTATGATTTCAAGGTGGTTATAATAGGCTGAATTGATTATATCATTTAGAGAGAAGATATTTATAGGAAGTCATTTGTGATTACTAAGATATGGTGGAGAGTTGATTGTGAAGAGCATAGCAGAGTGTGCAAAGTGTTGAGCCAGTAGCAGAAGGTCTATGTGACCAAGTAAAGAGTTTGTGCTATACATTGGAACTGATCCAGATAACAAGTCAAAGCACAGTTCACCAATATCCAGATATAGTGTGTATCTGTTATTTAGAAAGTTGTAGCCTTTACCCCTTTGAGTAGTGTGCTCTTGGAAAGTGCGTCCTCACCCCTAACAAAGTTAATTGTAAAAGACTCCTAACAGGGTCTGACCCTTGACTAGGTCACTGTACTAAATACATAGTGAAGACAAATCCCAACAAGGTTAAGGATCTTCTAACAAGGATCATAATATGCTAGTACAAATTATTAGTGGGTGTCAATTAGGTCCGGTCATCCTGAATACACCTATTCATCTTATGCCTAAACCTCTTAATTATAACCTTCTTTTGGGTAGACCTTGGTTGCATGAGATGCATGTTGTTCCTTCCACCCTTCACTATAAATTTAAGTTTATTCATAACAACACAATGTATACACTTCATGCAAATGATGCACCTAATCCTTATTTGAATATTCAAACCTACACTACTCCTACTCCTAATAGTAATCATTCTTCCTCTAATGCTCTTCCTGACGATTATTGGGGAACCTTGGATTTTAATCCTACCTTTATTGGAGAGTATAAAGTTTTTGTTCTTGATTTTATGAAGCAAAAAAGAGAGTTTGAACAATGAGCTTTTACTTCTACTTCTAATAACCTTCATAATAACTTTGTCTATGCTTCTACCCACAATGAATCTATCAAACCTACTAATGATGACATAGTGACTACTGAAGTTCCATTGACTCCTTCTGATATGGCTTCTTGTTATGGTCCTGGTTACCATTTCCTAGTTAAACAAGGATTCCATGGTCAAGGATGTGGTAAGCATAAATAGGGAATTCAAATGCCCTTACAAAATGGGGGCATGAGCATTTTTATGGATTGGGATTTAATCCTCAAAAACAAATCAATGTTAACAACATCTCAAATAGCACTTCAAAACATGAGGAACCTATGAAGGAATTTGACCAAGAAGTTCTTTTGCCTAAACTCCTTCGTGCTAAGATGATTACTAGACCTAAACGCAAAAAGAAACATAGTCCACACTTGAAGACTCTTCCTTTTTGTTTGTATCATAGATGTCATGATCACTCTACTAATTAATCTCAAGCTTTACATTATAAGATTAGGCAGCTCATTGATAGTAAGATTATTTATATATCAGCTCGTTGTCTTCTATAGTGTTGTGAGAAATATAATAGGTCCCCTTCCATCCTTGTTCCTATGCTTGGGGGGAAAGGATGCCATATGCTTCTTTTCTATCTTTCTAGAATCCACTTTTCCCTTGGTTAAGTAGTATCTATATATTATGTGATATCCAATCATACATGAAAATTATGGTTTGCATTGAGGATCTCTATCCTGATCATAACCTATTTGGTTGTTTGACATTTGATTTCCATGGTTGATAAATCTCTCACCTTGGAAGCTGAATAGTGTGCTATCCCTCACAAGGGTTACTTTTTCCCTTCTTGCATGATATCTCTTTGCATTCGTCCCTTCCATGACCTCATAGGAGCTATGACCTTCTTGGCTTAGACTGGGTGTTGTCTATGGATATTGTCTTGATGTTGAAGAAGGCTTTATCCTTGTTCTTTTCTTTCCTTAACATGCCAAAATAGTAGGTATTTTTCCATCTTAAGGAGGGGGGCATATATACAGTCTCCCTCATTCTACATTATGCATTTTTGTTCTAACCTTTTGTTTTGCAGTATGCTAAATCCTTGGAAGGTAACACACATAAGTTGCTAAATCTTGAAGAGACACACATTTCCAATTTAAAATATTCTAAATCCTCCAAAGGTAATGCACATAAGTTGCTAAATCCTGAAGAGATACGCATTTTACAAATGTATTCTACGGTGATATGATGTTATGGATCCATGGGTACTTCATAAAAGCTGCCAGAAGATGCACTACATACATGCACAAAGCCACCAAAAGGTGCACAACTTTATGGGGTGACTATCAAGTGTTTTCTTGGTGGGCCATCTTATCCTTTTTGTGGTTCACAGTGGGATACACACATCTTACTGGGTGAGCTAGCCACTCCTCTCTCTCCTTTTCTCTCTTTTTCTAGTGATGTCTCTCTTATTACAATCTTGGATTTGACAAAGAATCGAGTCCTTGGGGGCTTGAGGATTCATTTGTCCCTTTAATTTCAATAAGATTATCTTTTTCTTTGTGATCTCCTTTACCAAGAGTTTGCATCAAGTCCATACTCTTGCAAAAGTGGGGGCTAAATGTATCATTGGAAAATGGAAGCACTTCCATTTAGGACTAGTTTAGCCCTCCGAGTAAGTGGTTTGGGGTCATGTCAAATTCCTTGAATGGGTCTTTGACTTGGATTTGGATTTTTCCCCTGTTTTTCCCCATTTTCAAGTTCTTCCTGGCATAATTTTGGCATCCTGAATTGAAAACTTCAGATTGTTGACCTTAGGGTCAAGGTCAACCTTTTAGGCCACAGTCAACCTTGACCCTGACCTAGGTCAAGGTTGACCTTGACCCTGACCCTAGGGTCTGAGGTCCTTGGGGTTAGGTTCTAGTTTTGGGGTTTCATCAAAATTTTATCTTTTCCCTCTTTGGGGCCACAATTTCTTGAGTTAAGTGTCAAATTCTCAAATTAATATTTGAGGTGGACCTTTCTTGAGATTTGTGTAGGAATCCTAATTTATTATTTGAGATTAGCCTTTCTAGAGTTTTGTACCTAATGCTCAAATTAACTTTGGAGTTGACCTTACCTTGAATTTTGTGACAAGGCTCTTAAATAATTATTTTTATCTCTATCTTAAGGGTGGACCCCTTCTAGATTTTTGTGTCAAGACTTTAATTTAATTTCCTCTCCATGTGCACCTCTCTAGAGTTTTGTGCCATTGACCCTTAATTATTGTTTTCTATGTGGCCTCTCTAGACGTTTGTGCGCTAGATCACTATAAAAGGAGGCATTCCTCTCTCATTTCAATCCATCTTCCATCTTTTCATAATCTCTCAAAAAATCATTCAAGCCTTCAAGTATTCAAGTCTTTAAGCATTCAAGCATTCAAGATCCAATTCATCAAGGAGATCCATTAGTAGCCATTGAAGGATTCAAGCTCTATGGAGCCCTCTTGTTAAAGATTTCTCCATCCATTTATTCAAGCTTCTTCTCATTCCAAGATCCATTCAATATTGGTGTTGAAGATCTAAAGACAATTTATTTGAGACATCCTATATTCAATTCTACATTCATTTATAGAATCCATACTTGTGGATTCAAGGATTCGAATCCTCCATAAGGATTTCAACATAAGCAAGGTGAATTGTTCTATTTATTTATTTATCTCTGTAGTTTTAATTCAATTTCAAGGTTAATTCCTAAATTGGGGTTTGACTAAGGAAAACCCCTCCCCCCCAACAAACAAAACCATGTTTCTTGCAGGAATATGTGTGGGATGATGAATTATAGTGCAGATCTGGATACCCTTTTCAACATACTTTCAGGATCCACGAACAAAATTTCCATCAGAGTAGTGCAGGTCAAGGTCGACATTTTGGGGTTAAGGTCGACATTGTCTACATAGGTCAAGGTTGACATTTTGGGGTTAAGGTCAACATTGTCTACCTAGGTCAAGGTCGACCTTTCTCAGAAAAGAAAAATATTTTTAGGTTTTGCAGATCTTGCAGTTTTGGTTCAGGCTTGCAAAAATCAACAATTTCTGAGACCGTCTGATAGGGTTTTCAACTGATTCTTTTTCAGAGGTAAGTACCTTTTATTTATTCATTTCAATATTATTCTTTTATATATACTTTCCATATCATTACAATTTCATGTATGTGTTAAATATTGGTTTTGGGGTCTCCTTTATGGGCAAACTCCTATTGTTCTAGACCCCACCGCATATCTTTCATCTTACAAGATGGTTTTTATTTTAAGGAACCTATCAATATTATGCATCTCAAATGCTATTATCCTTAAATTTATCTATCTTTCCTTGTGTATTTATGTATTCCTTATAAAATATGTTTGTTTTATAGGTTATGTGGTTTTAGCAAATTACATTTGAATACATTTATACACGTTCTTTCTTTCTATTAAGTTTTATGCTATGGATGAAAATATAGTAATCAAACACAAAAATAACTAGTAGAGAAAATTTTTCATTTATAAAATCTCATATGTGGCACAAGGCCCTATCTATCGCTCTGTTTATCTCTATGTATTGATGGTCGATGACTCCTAGATCTCTCTGATATATGATAAGAGGCTGTAGATCTGTGTTTGGTAGTCTGTGAGTGGCTCCTTGATATTCTCATGTTACACATGCACTCCTAGGCCCTCTGTAAGTCCACCATCAGTCTCTCTTCTCTCTCCTTGCACAACCTTAGGTCTCGTTGGACACACACAAATATATCAACATGCTTGCTGGGATCTCTATGACCAATGGAAGACTCTCATTCACTGGATGGTAGTTGGTAGGATATATATGTATCCTTTAGAAACTCAGATACAAAACTCATCCACTTTGCCATGCTAGCTATAGAATGGAAACATATTTATCTTTTAGTACTTCTTTTCTTCATCAATTAAGTTAAAATTTCAAATCAATTTTATGCTTCATACCTGGATCTCCCTCCTGGGCATCACTAAATGATTTGGATGGTGGGGCCATGGAGTGTCTACTCTCTCCATGCTTGTTGTGTCTAGGTCTTGGAGGTGGTGTCTCTATATGGGTGCATGGAGGTTGTCATGATCTCAGTGGTCATACGTGAAAAATGTGCACATTCAAACTAGCACCACCAACTAGGGGCATCTCCTATGCTCTCTCCTCTACTCTCTCCTCTACTCTATCCTCTTCTCTCTCCTCCTCCATGGGATCTCCATCAAATATGGGCTCCTCCTCATCTCTGAGATCTTCATCCTCCTTTGTCATCCCACCATCCCAGTGTGTCCTATCTGAAAATATTGGATCACCTATGGGATAGTCAACAGGGAAGATGGGGTGGGTTCCCTTCAGACTCTATTATATGATGTAGTCTCAATTGATGCCTAAATAGGCCACATCTGGTGATACCTCTATATCCTCTATCTCGTCTACATCACTATTTGCTATGTCTGCTATTGATGGTTATCTTATGGCACCAGGTCTCTGATAATAGCTCATTGGATTTACATATTGAGGTATTTCTCTAGGGACTCCCTATAAAAGACCAAACTATCTCATCACTCGATCATATTAGTATGGAATCATTGTGTGACTTTGATGACCCTCTAGCAGCTTGTGCTACTATGAGTGCCTCATCTAGTGTCATGTATCTGACCACTCTGTCATGTAGCAGTAGGGTCTCCATATCACATTTGTGCCTGAAATACAGTCTAGACATACCCTCCAATAGAGGATATCTCTGTACTACCACACATCTCTTAGTAGATAGGCAAAGCCTTTCGGTGTGCTAGCATCTACCATCATAGGAATACCCCATGGTTGTGTACATGTGAAGTGCTCAAACAACCTGATCTACAAAAGCATGCATACCATGAGACTCTCTCTGATATCTCACTAGCTGACATAGCTTGTGGTATAGGTGGTCTAGCATGTTGCGACTCCATGAGAAGATAATCCTAGCACTCTCCATCTTGCGTACAAGATGGGTGAAAGGTGTTGAAAACATTATACCCTTTGTGTTGGGTACCACAACCAAGGATAGTATACATAGCATCACTCTCCGTACCAAAGTTGTAGGGCCTACCAGTATGGATGATAAGGTGATCTGATCTGCTCGAGTTCACATCTATGGAACCCATCCCAAACAATACTCTACATTTTCTAGGACATCCTCAGGACCTCATTGTGCTCTCAGTCTGATAGGCTCACCTTGAACTAGAAGCCACAAGATTCTATAGACATCCTCTAGTATCACAGTGATCTCACCTAAAGGAAGATGAAATGTGCATGTATCCTCATTCCACCTCTCTATTAGAGCCAATAACATGGCTCAATGAAGTTTGATCTATGGTAGAACTATTACCCAGTACAGTCATATGTATCTCAATAACTACATCTCATCCTCACTCATCTCAGATAACTTCTCTCTGATGACCACTAGTAACCCTCCAAAGGGATGCTCTTAGAGATGAACCAGGTCCTATAAGCACAAACAAACATCATATCAGCATTCTACAACAACAAATATATAGATCCAACTTGACTAGGTCAAGGTCAACCTTTTTGGGTCAAGGTCAACCTCATTCTAGAAAAGGTGAAGACTTTCTAGTTCATGTCAACATTTCTAGGTCAAGGTCGACCTTTAAGGGTCAGGGTCAACCTTTCCTACAAAAAGAAATAATTTGTGAAGTACAGAAATCAATAACAAAAAACTCACCTCGGGAAGCAGTTGTCAAGTAGCTAGGTACTGCCTTAGGAGCTCCATGTGTGTCACTCAAATTTCTTCTCTGCTTGACATTTTGATTTCTCTCTTTGAATCTAAAAATGGTAAGAATGAGTAAGTATGAGTTCTTTTTACTTATTCATAGTCAAAATTAGGGTTTTATTAGGGTTTTTCTTAGGCTTTACTCATCATAAATTCAAATTTCCCTTCATATGCATTTAGATAGACATTCACTCTTTTCATCATAACTTGAGTTCGGTAACTTTGTTTTCAATGTCATTAGTGGCGTTGGATTTTTGATTCAGATACCTAACCCCTTGATTCAGTTTAGGAAGGATGGGAATCCTTCTAATTGGTTTAGGAAAAGACTTTCTCAACAAATTGCATATCCAGTGTATAAAGTCATCCTTATCACCCTATTTCACCATTCAGAAGTAGAAAGCCAAAAAATGGGGGCATAAGGTGATCTACACACTTCTCAATCTCATTCTAGTAAGTCTTAGGTGATTTATGGATTTTAAATAACCTTGTGTACTACAGGTACTAACAGTTTTTTGCAGGATCTCTACATCGAGGACTTGGCTATATCTAAGCTAAAGTGGGGTATAAATGTATCATCTTAAAATGGAATCACTTCCATCTTGGTAGCTTTAGCACCCTCATTTAGTGCATTTATCATGATAGATTTTCATTTAGGATGCATTTGCACTTTATTCCTTCATTCTAGGTGAAATTAGGTTTAGGATCTTGAGGATTCTCCTTGATTTCCCTTCTTTATGGCTCTATTTTCTAGGTAAGATCTAGGTATAGGTCCTCCTAGCCTTCACCACATTCATTCTAGGTCTTTGTGCCCTTTTCTGGCACTCTGCCCTATTTTCTCACCATTTCCAAGTCTCTGGCTTATCCCAGGACTTCATGTTCTCAAAGGTGACCGAGCCTAGACCTTTGGGTCAAGGTCGAGGTTGACCCTAACCTAGGTCAACATCAAGGTCAACCTTGACCCCTACTGGGTTTTGGTCCCCCTTTTCAAATTGTGGTCCCAATGGGCCTTAAAATCAATGTCGGGCCTCCGGATCCAAATGAAGAAGAGTTTTAATTTAAAATTCATTTAATTATTTTCCCTCTTTAGTTGGTTATTGTGATTGGACCATAATTCGAGGTGAAATTTGAATTATGGGCCCTTACATTACCCAAGGAGCCTCACCTTCAAATCTCTATATAAGCACTCTCTTTTGCCTTCATTACACATGAAGTATCCATCAAGTGGACACACAATCAATTGAAGCAAGAAAGCGATATCAAAGTGATGATGGAAGACTACAAGAGGATGATATAGAAGACCAAGACCTTGTTTACATCAAGCATTTTTGGACAAACCATTACGAACATTCCTTTGGAGAAAGAAAGATCTCTTCTTCCTTGATCCACCATTTTCAACATTCAAGCATTCAAAGATACAATCATGTGGTAGAAATTACAGATTGTGAGTTTGGTAGGAGTAATTTAGCCTTGAGGGCTTGGTATGTTTTTTTTATCATATTAAAATCTATGCATTACTTTCTCATATCAATTCATGCTAGGGTTTTAATTTAGAGGATTAGATCTTGGCATTGCACATTCAATACACACACACATTCTATTACATATGACTATTTGTGGAGGTGGAGATCACCAAAACGGGGGTTTGACTAAGGCAAAACCCTATATAGCACCCTAAAGCACCATTTTTAGATATCTACAACCATTGTTTAGGGAGTTACAAAGCAGATCTAAGTACCCTTTTTGACAAACTTCTAGGATCCACGAATAGATTTTCCATCAGAACAGTGCAGGTCAAGGTTGACTTTTAGGGGTAAGATTGTGCCCCGGAGTAAGATCTTACCCTTGTTCTGGGTCAAGGTCAATCTTTCTCAGAAAGACAGAAGATTTTTGGGTTTTCTTTTTTTCTGTATTTCTAGGCCACATCCAGTTGTAGAATTTCTCAAAACTGAATACAGACACCAAAAAACTAGTATTTCCAGATCAGCTTTATTATGAGGTATGTATTTTATCTTATTTAATTTTAGAATTCTTTACAAGCATTTTTCATATCTATATTTCATATCATATCAATTTACATGTATGGTGGAAAATGTTGGTTTAGGGCTTCTATTAGGTGCATTTTTTAAAACCCCTTTCCTATTCCATCACATTTTTCAACTTTACAAAACCAACAAAGTATTATTATTACAACATAAAATGATACAGTCTAGAATGATTACTTTCACCTGGTACTATCAAGAGGGTTCCCTATAAGGTATCTAGCTTTGTATCAAAGTGACATGTGTATCTAGGTCATACTTGTTGAAGAACATGAAGAAGATCTTGTCAAAAGAGTTGAGGCTTCATCTCCCATGATATTGAAGGAAATTCCCAAGGTAAGTTATGTTTTTTTCACCTCAAGTGTATCACTTCCATGAATGAAAATGACCTTGTTTCCCTTCTTTTTCCATACATTTTCAGAGCTATTAAAGAAAAAGAAAAAATTAGAGCACAAGGGTGATTACTTCCCTAACCCAATCAATGGTTTCTCTTAAAAACAAGGTTAATCTCAATTAGTGTAAATAGTTAGGTTTTTTGTTTTGTATGTGGTGTGTTTAGTTTAAATAAGTGCTAATATGCATGAGGTTCATTTATTTGGTGTCCTCTGTAAAATTTTCCATTAGTTACAGTTGGTTCTCATGATTATCATCATTGGTGATAATTTTCTCTTTTGAACGATGATTTATTTTGTTGTTGTGCTAACCCCTTTTTGGTTTGTTAAGTCCAAGCATGCCCTTGCAGGTTTTTCTATTGTGCATTCTAAAAAAGGTACTCTCTACTTTATTATCATTCTATATGTAGTAGTAAAGTCCTATGCTATGATATTTTAATACTTTATAATAAAAAAGAAGAAAATGTTGTAGCATAAGGAATTAAAGAACTTTAAAGAGAAATAATGACAAGAACAATGTATGTAACCAAGGTTCACATATCGTATTAATGATAGTGGCTATATACATTTTAAATCTCAAAATATCTTAAAAAAATTGTTTTTACATTCGTATATCATAGTTGTTTTTAAATAAAAAGAAAGAAAAATATTTTTTTCACTGTACTAGTCAAACTACTCCAAACCCATAGCTATCATTTCTAGAGTCTTGTCCACTCCCTAACCCATTATCTTCCACATCAGAAGAGACTCCACTACTTGACTCTATTGGTGTGTCCCATGCTTTCTCAAAGATTAGACGCAGATGGAATTCTTCTATCGTCGCCTCTGATATTTTCACTATAGGGTCAAGGTACTTCTTTATGAATTTGACCCCATGCCTCACATAGAAGCGATGAATTTTGAGGTGATGATAGTGAAAGTTTAGCACAAATGGCACCTCCACACCTATTTCTTGATGAATCCTCAAATCTATTGCCAATGAAAATCCCACACCTTTTTGTGCAACTGCAAGTACATCTTCTAGCCTTGACAGTAATCTTTACCAAATAGTGTCTATGTCAAAAAATAAATTATGTTCCAAGACTCTCCCAATAGATCAGAGAGCACACAAAGCAATATAAAATTTCAGTGTTAAGCCTATATTGGTCCTCTCTTTGCAAGAAATCCTCACTAAGAATCCATTTCATAGATGCAAGAACCATTTTCTTATCATTTATGATCAATACAACTAGCATGGAATCATCTATAATCCCTAGGAAAGGATCTTGGTGCAGTGGACTTGTCAATCTCACAGGGGTATCCATTATCTTACACTGCATTAATCTAAGCTCTGTTCAAACACTCAAAGACTTGCAAATGTTGTGTCACCTTCTAAGAACAATTTCTCTTTTGTAGAGAAAGAATTTAATTTTCACAGGCATTGGTGCATTTAATCCTTTTGAAAAATCTTTTAAAGTTTTGCAAATGGTCTTTACCCATTTTCCAAAGATTGCCACTTGCTTATTTTCATGGACGCTGAGATAAATTTTTGTTGTTGCTAATGCCATCAGAGGAATTTTGTACTTCTTAAGATTTGAAAGGTTAATTGTGTGTGTGTGAATTTTGTACCTAGTTGTAGACACAACACTTCAATAAAACATTAGAGGTTACCAAAAATCAAAATCATGCAAATAAGAACAATATAGCTAACCAGGTGATTTACTGCCTTCTAGTAGGTGTGAGTATGTATTCTTAGATTGGACCGAGATCAATGACCTTGATGACACCTAAATGAAGGATTTGAATGCAGAATCTAGATATGAGATGAATGCAAATTAATCTATTTTTTTGGATTTTCTATGCAATAAGATGAAATAAACTGATATAAATCTATTCTAGATGAAAAACTAATATGAAAAATAAGCTACAATGATATGCTAATACGAATGATCTTAGATTTCAATTTTGATCCCGAAAATGGATTCAGAACGTCGAAATTAGCTAGGGGTGCAATTTTCATGAAAAATGGAGCACTTTTGAAAATTAGGTCAAAAGCTATATAAAGACCGAAAGGGTCATTTTTAATTCATTTCAACCTTTTGACTTTAGAAATCTTGTTGAGCCCTCTGAGAAAAATGGTAGACAAAGTGGCAGAACCAAAGGTACCTATGAGTTTGCATCGATTTGAGTGTAGCTGAAGACACTAGAGACCTCGACAGTACGGACATCCGGTAGGTGGACCTCTGTGCTTTGCTAAAAATTCAATTTTTCAATGTTTTATAGGATTTTAGCAATGTTTCATACATTTTTTAATTTTTGAATTTCACATGCACGGAAACTCGTACGACTCCCTAGCGGGACTCGTACGACTTTTCAACTGTAGGTAGATTGTCATCTCGTAACCCCCTAAGACTCATATCAGAGGGACCCAAGAGTCGTATGATGTTTCATCGGGTCCCTCATAACTCATATGATAAGGAACGCATTATCATATCACTATGAGTTTTTGTTTGGTATCATGTATAAACTCATACAACTTTTCCTGCCAGTCTGAAATGTCGTATGGAAAATAGTGAGCCAAAAACTCATAGCTAGGTCAAATTTTTTATTTTTTTGATCTCTTAGCTTGATTGCTGACTTGTCAACCTACCTTTTGAAATATTGAACTGCCCCATTTCTTTACTTGTAACCTATTCTATGGCCAAATTACTGATAGGATTCCTTATTTCTGTGCTATGTAGGTCATATATCCAGATGTTCATGTACGGATCTCTCATCCTGCTATGCAGAGACTATGTGTGTTGATGCCAGACCCTATGAGGGTCCACCTTGCTTCTTGTGGATTTGAGTACTTGATACATTTAGCTGAGATTAGGGTAAACCATGGACTTTTGACTGCGCTGATTGAGAGATTCCACTTGGAGACATAGACATTCCACTTGCCGACTGGGGAGATCATTGTTACCCCTGAGGATGTGTATCGTATACTGCGCATTCTGTTCCATGTAGGCCGACGACCAGAGTATGTGACTTCAAGGAACTCAGGCCTATTAGCTTTTAGATGTCTCTTTGGAGATGACACTAAGATGACTGCTTCCATTTCTTGGGAGACCTTAGTGCAGAGATGTGGACAAATACACCAGTTGGAGTGCATCATTACCGAGATGATTGGTGGTATTATCATGTCTGACCGTTAGCAGAATAGTCTTTTGATGGGCTAGGCCCCTATGGTAGCATGTTTGATGGCCACTCCCTCTAAGTTGGCCTGGGGTTAGTGTCTTTTGGCCCATATGTTCTCCGAGATGCATGAGGTAGTGTATCCGGAGAGCAAGTCTTTTGCTGCAGGAGCTCTAGTTTTATAGATATGGGCTTGGGAGCACATCCCAGTGTTGAGACATGTATGTACTTCATAGAGGCATCCCCAATAGCCTGTTAGTTATATATATGCTAGATATGTCATTTAGGGATGGATGGGCCACACTAAGTATTGGAGAATCCAAAAACATGTACGACATTGGATACCAGATCATACAACAATCTAAAAACTTGTACAACACTGGGTACCAGATCATATGACAATCAAGATTCCAAATGACACTGTGTTTTTGATGGTACGATCCTCGATCAAACCAACTATCATATGAAAGTGGGTATCTCCTGGTATGAGTTTCTGACAAAACTTGTATGAAAATTGTATTGATAGAAATTAAAAATCGTAGTTTGGAATAGAAAATGACAAAAAGATGATAAAAATTGATAGAAATGAAATGGAAACCCATTTCAGGGCCCCACGGTGAGTACCAAAAATGTGTGTGTGAATTTTGTACCTAGCTGTAGACACAACACTTCAGTAAAACGTTAGAGGTTAGCAGAAATCAAAATCATGCAAATAAGAACAATATAGCTAACTAGGTGATTTACTGCCTTCTAGTAGGTGCGAGTATGTATTCTCAGATTGGACCGAGATCAGTGACCTTGATGACACCTAAATGAAGGATTTGAATGTAGAATCTAGATATTAGATGAATGCAAATTAATCTATTTTTTTGGATTTTCTATGCAATAACATGAAATAAACTGATATGAATCTATTCTAGATGAAAAAATGATATGAAAAATAAGCTACAATGATATGCTAATAAGAATGATCTCACAAAAGTTGTTGATTCGCAAAGAAGCTTCAATTCTTCAAATGTCGATTCACCAGCGTGATTGTGCAAATTCTTGGATTGATTTTGGCAGAGTAAGTATGCAAACTTGTGAGATATTCATGAAGAGTTGAAGCCTTGATTTTATAGAAATTCAGGGCTTTGGGGATGCATGGAAAAAGCCATAAATCACTCAGTTTATTTTTGAGTCAACAAGGAATTAAAGATAGTTAACTCACAAAAAATCATGCAAAAATAGCTTTTTGATTTAAATCAGAAGTTGAGATCAACTTTCAACTCAAAATAGAGTTGAGTTTATTTTTAAAACAACTTGAATTGATTTTCTGATTTATAGTTTAACTATTTTTTGGATGTGCATAATTAATTATGAATTAATTTAAATAAATAAAGTGATTTATCCTCTACTTAACTGATTTTAAAAATAAAACAATTGATTTATGGGTTAATCAATTATTAAATCAAACTTTTATTCCAAAATAATATCATTAAATATGACAACTTGCTTTAATTAATTAAATAAGAATTTAATCAATTAATGATAGGAATTTTGATTTATTGTCAAATTTAAATAATAATAATATGGAATAAATATAATTAAATTCAATTAAATAATTAAGTGGTAGTATTAAATCTAATTAATTAAATATTCAGAATATTCAATTAATCAAACTTTAGGATAAATAGGATTTATCGCCAAATAATTATTAAATAAAAGATAATTAGGATAATTTTAGGAATATTCCCTGATGCAGAATTTAGGATAATCAATTAGGATTCGATGATGTTTCGATGTGCCTTAGGTTAGGACTTTGATGTCAATTTCATTTGATATGTCAATATAGGAGGTTAATGAACTTATAGCCCATTTTTGGGGTATTACATTTTGCCCCTCTTTGAATTGTTGTGCGAAGCGCAGTGGTTCAAAGACAGTCTGCGTATGATATTGAAACTGATGTTTGAAATTGATATTGATATGAAGCAGAAACTGATTGATGTTTGATATGAAGATAATAGGTCCTAAATGACCAAAGATAATGTTAAATTACAATAGCAATGACCCAATGATTGCGAAAAAGTGTCAACAACACATGATTCTGAACCTTATGATTGCGAAGAAGTGAGTGACCGATTCCAGACTCGATTGTCGATAAGAATCACATTGGTATCACATCTGAATCCTTCAGTTACGAAGAACCAAGGAAATAACACTAATGAACTGATGGTTACAAAAGATTGATATAGTTTACAAGATTAGGAGAATACCAGATTGATATGGATCTTGATGAATCTGATATGCCTCGAGTGATGATTGATTTGCCCCAAGCGATGAGGTCTTTTTGATGAATCAGCAACTAGACATGGTTGTTGTCTTGATTATTGAGGAAAGATATGATTCCAAATTTAGATTACAGACTTGAATGATGTGCAATACCATGCCCCCTTCAGGATTAAAATGGAAATCTGACAAGAAAAGTCAGTGTTGAATAGTTCAAAAGCATGTTAATTGATTTGAAAAGTGGTTAAACACATTCAAAAATGCATTCTACATCGTTTAGAGGTCCTAGAGACCAAGTTAGACTAGGTGAAACCATGAGTTGACCATAGTTGACTAAGTTGAAATTTTGATAGTTTGATGTAAGATAATCAGTTAAGTTGAATACTAGATTTCTGTGATGATGGAAGGTCAATTATGCAAGTAGTAGACCGTCCTAGGTCCAAAAAAAAAAAAAAATTTAATCATAATTTTGACATAGTAAATAATCTTAGATTTTGATTTTGATCCCGAAAATGGATTGAGAACGTTGAAATTAGCTAGGAGTGCAATTTTCGTGAAAAATGGAGCACTTTTGAAAATTAGGTCAAAAGCTATATAAAGGCCGGAAGGGTCATTTTCAATTCATTTCAACCTTTTGACTTTAGAAATCTTGTCAAGCCCTCTGAGAAAAATGGCAGACAAAGTGGTAGAACCAAAGGTACCTATGAGTTTGCATCGATTTGAGTGCAGCCGGAGACACCAGAGACCTCGGTAGTATGGACATCCAGTAGGTGGACCTTTGTGCTTTGCTAAAAATTCAATTTTTCCATGTTTTATAGGATTTTAGCAATGTTTCGTACATTTTTTAATTTTTGAATTTCACATGCACGGAAACGCATACGACTCCCCAGCAGGACTCATATCACTTTTCAACTGTAGGTAGATTGTCATCTCGTAAGCCCCCAAGACTCGTATGAGAGGGACCCAAGAGTCATACGATGTTTCATCAGGTCCCTCATAACTCATACAATGAGGAACGCATTGTCGTATCACTATGATTTGTTGTTTGGTATCATGTATAAACTCGTACGACTTTTCCTGCCAGTCTAAAATGTCTTATGGAAAATAGTGAGCCAAAAACTCATAGCTAGGTCAATTTTTTTATTTTTCTAATCTCTTAGCCTGATTGCTGACTTGTCAACCTACCTTCTGAAATACTAAACTACCCCATTTCTGCCCTTGTAACCTATTATGTGGCCAAATTACTGATAGGATTACCTATTTCTCTATTGTGTAGGTCATATATCCAGATGTTCATGTACAGATCTCTCATCTTGCTACACAGAGACTGTGTGTCGATGCTAGACCCTATGAGGGTCCACCTTGCTTCTTGTGGATTTGAGTACTTGATACATTTACTTGAGATTAGGGTAAATCATGGACTTTTGACTGTGCTGATTGAGAGATTCCACTCAGAGACACAGACATTCCACTTGCCGACTGGGGAGATCAATGTTACCTCTGAGGATGTGTACCATATACTACGCATTCCATTCCATGTAGGCCAGTGACAAGAGTATGTGAGTTCAAGGAACTCAAGCCTATTAGCTTTTAGACGTCTCTTTGGAGATGACACTCAAATGACTGCTTCCATTTCCTAGGAGACCTTAGTGCAGAGATGTGGATAGACACACCGGCTGGAGTGCATCATTGTTGGGATGATTGGTGGTATTATCATGTCTGACCATCAGTAGAATGGTCTTTTTATGGGCTTGGCCCCTATGGTAGCACGTTTGATGGCCACTCCCTCTAAGTTGGCTTGGGGTCAGTGTCTTTTGGCCCATATGTTCTCCAAGATGCATGAGGTAGTGTATCAGGAGAGCAATTCTTTTACTATAGGAGCTCTATTTTTATAGATATGGGCTTGAAAGCACATCCCAGTGTTGGGACCTATATGTACTTCACAGAGGTAGCCCCAATAACCTGTCATTTATATATATGCTGGATATGTCATTCAGGGATGGATGGACCACACCGAGTACTAGAGGTGATGCCTCGATGACATGACCTTTGTGCACTAGAGACCATATGTAGCCATTGAGCCTTGGCCTACTACTCAAGAGTAGTTTAGTTACTTCTTTCAGAGCCATGTACTGATTGGGAGGTCATCCTCCACTATAGAGAGGTTCCTTATTACCAGGGTCTGGTGGCAGTATGGATGAGTAGAGGATGCCCCTGAGGTTTATGCTACATATGCATGGATAGGTCATCAAATTGGACTTGGATGGACACAAAGCCTCTCTTATGCTTTGTGTTCACAAGAGTATAGTGCTATTGTCAGTAGGGATTGGGAGTATAGACCAGATGTACTTGATGCTAGTGTTACAGATGGATTCATTTCCTAGCTTGCTGACCATCCCATTCATATATTTTCTAATCCAACCGAGCTGATACCCTCCATGGAGGAGGTAATGGACGTTACAGGTGCTCTAATGGGATAGGGTCCCAGACCTACATAGGCTCCCATGATACATCCCACACCTTTGAGACCCAGAGTGATGGCTCCACTAGAAAGACCATCAGGATAGATGAGGCCCCCTCATCCCACTAGTTCCACAGCAAGAAAATCTACTGATTCTCATAGATGGACTAGGGGAGAGGGCAGTACATTAGGTGGAGTTGGTTCAGTGGATGAGGTACTAGCAGCTAATCAGGTGGTAGGTGGAGATATTGATCCCTTACAAGATGATACTGGATTTGATTTAGGTGCTAAGATTAGATGTCGTAAGGCATAGAGGGTAGAGACCACAGAGCAGACTGCCCTAGATACTGAGATGCCAAATGTTGATCCTACTGTTCCTCCTGCTCCACAGGAGACTATCAGATGGCTCAGTGCATAGGTCAAGGACCTGAAGGTGTGTAGTGCTTGATGGGAGGAGTGATACATAGAGGTAGATAGACAATAGACTAAGCTGCATGCGGATGTATAGAGATTACCAGCAGAGGTGATTCATCAAACTTTATGAGCAGCTTACTATGTATCCACATATTATATAGTTGTTCCTACTGCACAAAGAGTTCCCTCCTATTCACAGTACATGATGGCATTAGAGGGAGCCAAAGCACCTAGAGCAGAGGTAGTACTAGATGCACCACCTCCTCCTCCACTAGATGCAGAGGATCATGCTGATAGTTGATTTTTTTTGATGCATTTTGATATACTGTACTCTTTTTTATCATTGATATACTATTCTAACTTTGATAGTTTAGATGAGCGTATTCTTTTGTACACTGTGCTAGTAGTGCACCCCTGACTAGTTTGAGATTTTTGATATATATATGAGATTGATATTTTGGTTGTGACTTCATTTGTACTTGTCATGTTTTGATTTATGATGATATCATGTGATGTTTATGCTATGAGTAGTGTAGAATGTATGTATGGATATATGCAAATGCAATGATTTCTTTCATATGTATGGATGTTATGTAAATGTATTAGATTATGGAAATATGTATGTATGATTTATGCTTATGTACATGGATGAATTGTAATGCAACAGATGATTATGATATGCAAATGCAACGATTCACATGATATGTTTTGCAGGTATTGATGAAGACAAGTACTCGGTCTTATGTCAAAAGGATGTTTAACCCAGGAGGATAGCTGCTTGCGATTCGATTGAAGAGACCTTCGAGGTAGGTTTCAGCTCTTGTTCGATTTGAAGAGACATTTGAAGAATTTTTTAAGCATTGAAGTTCGTTTGGCCAATGTGAGATCATGCAAACATGCAAAATGCAAAGAAACATGCAGAACAAAATGCAACCTAAGACCTAGGACCTAGTCACTGATCATGTGTCGGTCATTCTCATCATTGAATTTTTAGGTAACTAGATAAATCAATACAATGCCCACTAGTTAGAAAACCATAGACATATGAATATTCATTTGTATGCTTAGGAATCAATACAACACCCACTAATTAGGAAACCACAGATATATGAATATTGATTTTGTTTTCAGAATGTTGGATGAGGTATAAGCACCAAGGCATAAATGCCAAGATGACCTGAATATCATGTCCATTTTGATATAGCAATTTGTATAAGCATCAAAACACAAACGTCATGATGACCAAAATATGCCTTGCGATTCAAACACATCAAAAAATCAAGAGGTCATTCTAAATCCAATGTGAATTACCCGTAGTGACCCTTTATCATTCACATCCTTAGGTAAGATCGCATTTCACAATAGGAAAAAGAACTCACTCAAAAAGACAATAGTTAGATCAAACTACCTTGAACTTTTTGGGTATCAATGGTTGAGGTACGCATGGCCATCCAATTCGAGATAGAGGCTCTTAAAGTCGGACACCATTTCAATCTAGAATTTCCAAAGTTGTTAGATTTTCACATACAAGCAGAAGACAAATAAAATATTATGCCCCCAATCATGACTCTCTAAATCTTGTAAAGGACATCATCTAAGAGCTTGAAGGAACATAATACACAAAAATCTCAATGTGAATCAGTAAGCATACAAGGAGATAAAAGCATGTAAAAAGCATAGATTGTTTTTAGTTTGTGTTTGATTGCGTTGTTGTAGATGCAAAATCCTTTCTAGAGACAAGACTGAATGACTGACTCAGATGAAGCTTCAAAGGACTCTGACTAGATATGATACATCTCAGATACATTGGAGGCCATAGGATATGACATTGATTGCCCCCAAGTTTTAACATTGATAGGATATCGATGCTTGAGCTGATTGGTGTACAGACCGACTTACTAAAAACAAAATGGGAGATATGTACAAACTAAAGCAAGACTGAAAGTTGGGAAAGACCAAGATTGCACTGATAGACAAAGAATTTTTGAACAAGTGGCACCCGTTTGCTGGGTTTTCACCATCTTAGAAGAGATTCTATTTTTGCTACCAAGGCCCCTGTTTCCAGGTTTTCACCAAGGCACTTTTTATTTTTCTCATTTTTTTTTGTATTTTTCATTTTTTCAATTTTTTTGTACTTTTGATATTTTTTACTTCTTTTGTGAATCATCAATGCGCCTATTGCTAGATTTTCACCAAGATGTTCATTTTTTTAGGACTTTTTCCAATTTTAAAGATTTTTTTCAGGACATTTTATGATAGACTGAATGCCTTAGGCATAGAATTTCTTCAGAGGGAGAATGTTGATTGGTTCTCAGAGCTGTTCTCCTCCAGTCATTGAGAGTTGATTGGCACTAGAGCCAAAAGTAGCAGTGATTACAAAGGGACCCAGCCAGTTGGGTTCAAACTTCCCCTTGCGCTCTGTATGTGATTGATTTTTAGGATTCTCTCTCAAGACTAGATCACCAACCTAAAATTATCTGTGTCTGACTTTCTTGTTGTAGCCTCTAAACATTCTCTTCTGATATACTCTGAGATGATCATATGCAACCTAGACGCTCATCTAGTAGTTCAAGTTCTTGCAACCTAGACACTCTATATTCATCATTAGTTACTAGACCATGCATTCTGATTCTTAGTAATGGGATTTCAACCTCAATAGGCAGTACCGCTTCAGACCCATAAACTAAAGTGAAAGGTGTAGCCCCAGTGGGCATTTTGATACTTGTTCTATAGGCCCAGAGAGCTGGATTGATCAGGAGATTCCAGTCTCTTCATGTTTTATTAACTGTACGATGCAATATTTTCAATAGATTCTTGTTAGAAGCCTCTTCTTGTCCATTCCCTTGAGGATAATAGATAGATGACCAATGTTGTGTAATCTTGAATTTAGCACATAAATCATCTAGATCTTTGTTCTTGAATTTTCCACCATTATCTATGATTATGGAATGAGGTATCCCATATCTGCATATGATATAGTTCAATATGAACATAGATATTTTATTTCCAGTTGCTTGTGTCAAAGGGACTGCTTCTACCCATTTTGTAAAATAATCTGTAGCTATGATTATATGGGTATGTTCATTAGAAGAATGAGGATGCATAGCTCCTATAAGATCAAATGCCCATTGGTGAAAAGGCCATCATTTAGTAAAGGGAATTAGATCTCTCCCTGGAGCATGCATTAAGTTGCCATGCACTTGGCACTTTTGACAATTCTTAGCAAACTTGATAGACTCTTTCTCCATTTCAGGCCAACAGTACCCAGCCCTAAGAATTTTTTGAGCTAGTGTTAAACCATTCAAGTGTGACCCACAAATACCATCATGGACTTCTTCTAATGCATGTTGAGACTCTTCCCATTCTAAACATCTAAGTACCATACCATCTAGACCTCATTTGTACAGATCATGACCAATGATGACATATCAGGAGGCATTATGGATAAGGTATCTCTTTTCATGGCGGTTGAAGGTATCAGGAATGATTTGGTCTTGGAGATAGGAGAATAGGTTTTTGTATCTAGATTAATCATGACCAACAATAGTGTAGATCATGCGGGTTTCTGGGGAATCATATGCAAGATAAGATAGTGCTTCCACTAGAAACTCATAGCGTAGCTCATGTTCAGGCTACTATAATAGAGTAGATAGCATTGCCATTGCATCAATAGCCTTGTTCTCTGTTCTAGGAATTTTCTCAAATGTGATAGATATGAAATACTTCTTTAGATCATCTACCATTCTCTTATAAGGAATGAGCTTTTCATCTTTAGTTTGGTACACATCATTGACTTGATGGATTACGAGTTGAGAGTCTCCATTAATGTGTAGCTCTATTACTCTCCATTCAATTGCTATTTTCATAGCATTCAAAAGGGATTCACATTCTACAATATTGTTTGTGCAAGGGAACTTTAATCTGAATGCTTTTGGGATTGAGTATCCTTGAGGAGTTATGAACAATATGCATGCTCCTGATCCATTCTGTGTATAGGAGCCATCAAAGAATAACTGCCATTCTCTAAAAGAAATAGCCATGATAGAGGAATCTAGAAATTCCATTTGCATCTATGTATCATCAATCATAGTTGCATTTGCTAATTGATCAGTAATAACCTATCCTTTGATAGCTTTTCTTTCCACATTTTCAATGTCAAATTCACTTAAGAGCATGACCCATTTAGCTAATCTACCTGTGAGGGCAGCTTTTCTAAGTAGGTACTTGAGTGGATCAATTTTAGCTACCAAATGTGTGGTATGAGCTAACATATAATGTCACATTTTTTGTGATGCAAAGATCATAGCTAGAAAAGTTTTCTCAATCATTGAATAGTTCTTCTCATATGCAACCAATGTTCTACTGATATAATATATACCTCTTTCCTTTTTGTTCTCATCATGTTGTGCAAGCAATGCCCCCATTGATGTATCTGTAGCAGAGACATATAATATCAAAGGCTTCCCTCGAATGGGAGGCATCAAGATAGGATGATTTGATAGATACTTCTTGATATGATTAAAGTTGTTCTCACATTCTTCATTCCATGCAAAGGTCACACCTTTATGTAATGTTTTTGTAAAATGTTGTGATATGTCTGCCATCTGTGATATGAATCTTTTGATAGATTAAACTCTTCCTTGCAATGTCCTCATTTGACTAATATTCTTTGGAGGTTTCATTTCCATGATAGCCTTTACTTTAGTTGGATCAACTTCAATGCCCTTCTTTGAGACTATGTATCCTAAGAGTTTTCCAGAAATGACACCAAAAGCACACTTCTTAAGATTTAGTCTGAAACTAAATTTTTCCATTTTGTCTAGTATCTTGCTCAAGTCATTTAGATGTTTAGCTCTAATCATAGATTTTGCTAAAGTATCATCAACATAATCCTCCATAGTCCTATGCATCATGTCATGAAAAATAGATGTCATGGCTCTTTGATATGTAGCACCAGCATTTATAAGCCCAAATGGCATGACATTCCAATAGAAGGTGCCCCATGCACATGTGAAAGCAGTTTTCTCTTGATCCTCTAGAGCAATTTTTATTTGATTATATCCAGAAAAACCATCCATTAAAGAATACATCTCAAAGCCTGTAGTCATGTCCACTATCATATCAATGTTAGGTAATGGAAAATCATCCTTAGGGCATGCTCTATTTACATCTCTAAAGTTTGTGCACACTCTAATTGATTTATCTGGTTTTGAAATAGGTACAATATTAGAGATCCACTCTGCATAGTCAATAACTCAGATGAATCCAGCTTTCAGGAGCTTCTCTAATTCAGCTTTTACCAAGAGTGCAACATGAGGATGCATCTTTCTCAATTTTTGCTTGACAGGTTTGACATTTGGAGCAATAGATAAATGATGCATTATAAGATTAGGATCCAACCCTAGCATATCTGAATACTTCCATGCAAAGTTGATCTTCTTCTTTGTTAGGAATATTGTAAAAATTTTCTTCTCTTCTTCTGATAAAGATTGTGCTACATGGATCAACTATGGTTCTTCTGCTATTCCCAAATTGATAGATTGAGTGGGATCAATTAGAACTGGAGATCTATCCTGTAAATGACTCAGAAGGACATCAAATATCTCATCCTTAGGTGCCTCAAAGAGGTTTTCACCTTCAGATACATCTTTTATTTTTACTTTTGTAGGTTCTGAGACTGCCACAAAGTGGTTTTCACCCTTAGAACTCCTTTTCTTTTGATTCTTATTCTTATTTTTCTAACTAAGATACTTGATGTCCGACTCCATCATGGTAACACTTAGTTCACTAATGGAATTCCTCATAGGCTCAACTACATTGAGGTAGCAAGCAAGGGCATAGTCATTCAAGAAGGTATAAATGCCATGGTTCAGATTTGTGGAGGTTTGATCAAGAAGTTCAGGATGTTGGATAGTCAAAATGGGGAAAGATTGGGAGATAGTGTTTACAGATATGGATATGTCATCATTGGTCCTAACTCGATGCTTGAGTTCAAAGGTGATATTACAACTTAATACATTAAATTCATGAATAGGCTCAATGTCATCATGGGAGTCCACTTCAGCCATCGGTGGATCAGACTCGGTAGGTTCATCATTTCGTTCTAGACTTGCATTGGGTTTAGGTGTATATTGGTGAATAACATCAACATGTTTCTCTATAATAAGCTCATCTTCTTCTGGAATGGCTCCCCATTCATAGTCATTAGATTCTTCATCTATGCCTCTAGGAAATCTAAGAACATGAGTAAAGTTAGGATGAATACCCCAAGAAGGGTTACCCTCAAATTCTGATTTGAATTCATACTCATGAGAATTTGTCTCAGAATAAATACCACCTTCCTCTTTGCCTATTTGATTGTCTTGAAGATTAGCTGGTTCTTGTGTTACAACTATCTCTTGATTGATAGTAGGTTCTTGTGTTTCTACTACATTAATTCTTTTGATTCGATCATCTTCAGCATCCAGAAGGTTCTTGATTTCTTTAGGCAAACACTCATGGGGAATAAGTTCTAAGCTGTCTGAATCACTATCTGATGGTTCATTTTCCTCCTTCTTTAGAAGGGGTTCTCCTGGTGTGATCTACTCTATGACATGGGAACAATTACCTTTGAGGTGGAAGGATTTCTTTTTAAAGCCTAAGCCAACAGTATCTTTGTTCACCCTAATAGTATGTGAAATAGGTGTTATAAGACCTTCTCCTCTTACTCCTAAAGGTCCTTTACTTTGATATCCCATCTTAGCTATTAATTTATCTCCTGGACCATATGACTTAGAAGGGATTTTGGATACTATAGAGTCACTAGTTGGAACAGCTTAAGATTCAAGTTCATCCTTGTATAGCCATGTAAGCACAACTTCATCTTCTTCAAATTATTTCTTGGAGACTTGTTCTACCACAAAATTCTTTTAATATGCCTCAAGAGGTTCTTTAGAGTCTAGTTTGGACTGTTTTAAAGATTGTCCATAAGATTTAGGTGAGATAGCTAGAGATGTCAAAGATAAGACTGGTTCTATAGTATATTCTCCCATACCATTTTCTTTGATATTGACCTCTTTTGTAACATCTTCCATTTTATATGTGGATGCTTCTTTTGTTGGCCTAATGGAAGATTCTATGTTATTAGGCACAAGTTTATCTGCACTTTCCTTCAATGTATTGCAAGTGGTGGATATGTTTGCTAGAATAGTGACCTCTACTCCTTCATAAGGAAACTTCAAGCATTGGTGGAATGTAGAAGGAATAGCCTTCATCTCATGTATCCAGGGTCTTCCTAGAAGAATGTTGTAAGCCAAAGGTAGATCAAGAACTTGACATATAGTATCTCTAATAATTGGACCTACTCTGATAGGTAAGAAAATGGTGCCTTTAGAAGATCTTTCTTGTTCATCATAGGCTTTTATAGTTATTTTCTTTCTAGGATCAATAGCCAATTCTGAAAATCCCAATTGTGTGACCAAGCTATAAGAAAAAATGTTTAGGCCACTGCCCCCATCTATCAACACACGTTTGACTCTACGGTTCTGGATCAAGACCTCTATATGCAAGGGCTGGTTATGTGGGTGACTCAAGGAGTTGTCATCTTCCTCTAAAAAGGAGATATATTGTGGAGATGTAAGATGTCCAACCATAGTCTGGAACCTATCTAAATCAAGGTCATCAGGAACTTTGGATCCGAGCAAAGCTTTGTCTAGAATAGCTCTATGAGCTAGAGATATCTGAAGCAACTCAAACATGGAGATTTTTGCATTAGTGTGTTGGAGTTGTTGAACAATGCTATAAGATGTTGGCCTCATATCTTTAGGATTGGAAGATTTAGAAACAGCCTTCTATTTGGAAGCGAAAGAAAGATTGAAGGGCATCTTAGGGAAATTTGATGAATCTGGGATTTGTCCCTTCAGATGTGCCTGAGCCTGTGATCGATTCACTACGTTAGCTAAAGTATGATCTCTATCTCTTCTCATAATTGTGATGACATTGCAATGCTCAAAGAGACAAGGTTCAGCCATATTGATAACAACATTATTTCCAGGGTAAGCATAATTGACCTTTACCCCCATATTAGGCTGAGAAGATGAAACTTCTTGACCATGTTTTGGAAATGGTTCTGTGAATGCTGTATGATCATTATTTCTCTTATGATTGTCAATTGTGATGTCTCCTTTATCAATCAAATCTTGAATAGTATGTTTCAAGCGTAAGCAGTTATTAGTTTTATGACCTTTACCCCGATGGAAATCATAGAATTCATTCTCTCTCCACCATTTTGGTCTAGGATCAGGATCAGATTGTTAGATCTCAAGCAAAGAGATGATGTTATTAGCCAACAAAGTTCTCATAGCTGATTCTAAAGATTCTCCAAGAGGAGTGAACTTTCATTTATTATTAGCGAACCAAGATTTGTATTCTGGCTTCTTTTGAGATGGCTTGGGCACCTTTTTCTCTAAAGCTTCGATGGCTTGGGTACCAATAGTTAGATTGAAAGCTGGTGCCTTTAATGGGGCATGGATAGTATCAACAACTTCATCTATGATGATGCCTTTATTCTTGTTCTAGTTTTTATTCTTGTCTTTAGAACTGGATCCTGATTTATAGTTGTCCTTTTGAAGTGTGATGTCTCCTTTTTTCACAAGTACTTTTTCAATTTTGATCGCATTGTCTACCATCTTATCAAAAGATGTATGATCTTGCATTTGTAAAGGGTAGTTGATCTCTGGGACAAGATTATTGATGAAGATTTCTAGTTTTTAGTTTCTAGAATAGGCCTAGCATATAGAGAGAATTTCTTCCTCCATCTCTTGAGAAATGTCAGGAATGGTTCTCCTGGATACTGCTTGAGATTGTAGATATCAATCATGGTGACTGGATGTTGAATTTTGTAGGAGTATTGCTGATAGAACAATTTGATCAACTCCTCATTAATAGTAGAAGGCAATCTAGAGAACCAATGAATGGTTGCTCCCCCCAGAGATCGAGGAAAGAGATGCATTAGATAGGTTGGTTCATGCATGAACTCCATAGATTGTGTACAGAATTATCTGACATGATCTTGAGGATCAGAGTGTCCATCATACTTATCATATTTTAGCACTTCCACCCTTTTAGGGAATGGTGGCATGTACAAGTCTTTGTCAAATGGAAAAGGACATAAGGCCTCCATGGAGAACTCCTTGGGTTCCTTTTCTTTTTCAAGTTTATTAAGCTTGACTTGCATGGCATGCATTTGTTTCATCATAGCCGAAATAGGAGTTTCTTCCTCATGCATAATGATATCTTCAACATTAAAGTTGGGAGGAGGTTTAGCTCCTTGATGAGAGAATTGTAAAAAGTATGCTTCTCTATCTTCTTTCAAGAAATGCTTCATCATTCTTTTGAAGTTATCATCATTTTGATATTGAGAAATTTTAGAAGGTATAGGTTCTTGATCTAGGCCATGTTGAGATTGAGCTCTTTGAGAGCCAAAGTTGGTCCCTACTTGAGACATGGTAGGAGTTCTCCCTGGGATAGATCTAGGAGGAGTTTTTTTATTACCTCCGTGAGTTGATGAAGGAGGAATGTAACCAATTTTCAATCAAAAATTGCCAAGACCGTCGTCTTCGTAAAGACCAAAATTATAGAGTCACTCAAGAGTTGGAGCTTGGAGATTATTCAAAGGTATGGGATGGGATACTTCTCCAGATTTCTTATGAGAGAAAGCTCTAGTTTCCACCATTAACCTTGGGTGAAACAAAAGAATATGATGAAGACAAATGAAGAAAGATCTGATTCAAGAAGATCAAATGACGCAACCTTGTCAAGGTTTGATTGATTGAAGCTTGGATTAGATGTAAATGAAGGAGACTATGCCTTGGATGTATGGGTGGATGCCCAAAAGATAGCGGAAATGAGTTCACAACACTTAGTCATTTTGAAGATGGATTGAAGATTGATAGTTATGACAAGGTTTTGACACAAGATGATAAAGACTCAAATCAATTAAATAGAAGGCTAAATCAGATTCAAAAGGACACTTTAGGAAAATGATTGGATTCTCAATAGTTTCTACTCTATTCCTGACATAGTTATTTTCTTGACAGACTTTGGAAATAAGCTAGAAAAGTTTGGTCTCTGATAGTTCCGACACCTTTCTGGCGATTTTTCAAAATTTCTCAAATGACTTTCTACAGGCTCATACGACAGTGGGTATAGCATGAAATGATAATTGAAAAACTCGTACGACTATTGCAAAACTCACATGATAGTTGAGAGTAGGGTTTTTGACTTTTTGGAATTGACTGGCAGCCAAACTTGTACGACAGTATACCTGATACCATACGACAATCTATGGGTTCTGAAATGACAATAGCTGAAAGTCATGACTTTCTGACTTTACAAGATGAATTTTGACTCCCAAAAGGTGTTTGACATCAAATTTTGCAATTTTTGAGATTTTCAGTTTCAGATTGTTCACAAAATTGTCTGTCCAAAATTGAAGGTTGTAGCAGATTGATTCATTCTTAGTAACCAGATAGATAAACAAGCATGCAAAACAACAAACAAGTGATTTCAAGCACGTCTAAAAATAATGAACAGGGGACAAAGAAACCCTGCACATGAACAATCAAGTGACTAAATTGTGCTAATCCCTAGGAGTGCTAACAATTTATGTTCCAAAAAGTTTTGCAATAACACACATATTCCTAGAAAATGAAATTTTGGCCTCACTGGGGTTTTTAGTAATGGTCTGACTCTACAACTTTTTTGATCTCAAGAGGGAAAACTCTAATCCAGGCACACCGGGGTTTTGACATAGTCTGAGAACTTAATCTTCAGGATCTGCTAGGGAGATCTGACAACCCAACAAGAGACCACACCTATGAAGATTTCCTCCACAAGGACATTTATATAGCGGCTGCTGCTACCACGATGAAAATGGCTGACTGCTTGAGGTTCTGTCAACGTGGTTGACCCAATTAAGGGAATGTCCACTATCATTAACCCTCTCTAAAGGTGACTCACAAAATATACCACATGGATACTGGTTCCAAATTCAAGGATCTGAGTTTCTAGTACTACCCAAAAAGGGAGTAGAGCATAGTCCTCTAGCCTTTTCACTTTTAACCCAAACAAAGCAGACAGATTAATCTGACACACTAAGACCAAGATTATCTCACAAAGATCTATGATGTCAACTACTTATGTTCTATCAACCTCTCCGAAGAGAGAATGTATCAATCAGAAGTTGAAGATGCACAAATCTAGTAGAACATGAGACGCTTTCAGTAACTTCCCTACCTACAAGGGTTCCTTCATTGAGAAGAGTTTCACTGGAAACCTACTCTCTCAAGAACCACGAATAGTGTTCATAGGGCCTATTTACTATGTGTAACAAAGATGCTGAAAAGCAAATCTATGTTCATTTTTATAGCCCAAAATGAAATCTGTGATATGAAAGCAATAAAGGTCACACAAGCTTGACATGCAAGAGTTCTTTTTAATCCAAATCAAAATGTTATCAGCTGAAAAGATTACCTAAATTCCTTGCAACGCGCTTAGTAGATTCTTACCTATTTTTAGCAATTCTTACACTTTTCCCAATCAAAACCAGCAGAAATCAATTAGAAACAACAAATTTCAATCATTAATGTTAGCTGTTAGTCCAAATCAAGAAAAAAAATCTAGAAAATTGCCTAAAAAGGTGAAATGACAATTGAAACCTGACACTAAAACTCGTACGACAGTGGGTCACCTCCCAGATGACAATCCAGAAACTTGTACGACATTGGGTACCAGATCATATGACAATCAAGATTCCAAATGACACTGTGTTTCTGATGGTACGATCCTTGATCAAATCAACTATCATACGACGGTGGGTATCTCTTGGTATGATTTTTTTACAAAACTCATACGGAAATTGTACAGACAGAAATTAAAAATCATAGTTTGGAACAGAAAATGATAAGAAGATGATAAAAATTGATAGAAATGAAATGGAAACCCATTTCAGGGCCCCACAGTGGGTGCCAGAAATGTGTGTGTGAATTTTGTACCTACCTGTAGACACAACACTTCAGTAAAACATTAGAGGTTAGCAGAAATCAAAATCATGCAAATAAGAACAATATAGCTAACTAGGTGATTTACTGCCTTCTAGTAGGTGCGAGTATGTATTCTCAAATTGGACCGAGATCAGTGACCTTGACGACACCTAAATGAAGGATTTGAATGTAGAATCTAGATATGAGATGAATGCAAATTAATCTATTTTTTTGGATTTTCTATGCAATAACATGAAATAAACTGATATGAATCTATTCTAGATGAAAAAATGATATGAAAAATAAGCTACAATGATATGCTAATAAGAATGATCTCACAAAATTTGTTGATTCGCAAAGAAGCTTCAATTCTTCAAATGTCGATTCACCAGCGTGATTGTGCAAATTCTTGGATTGATTTTGGCAGAGTAAGTATGCAAACTTGTGAGATATTCATGAAGAGTTGAAGCCTTGATTTTATAGAAATCCAGGGCTTTGGGGATGCATGGAAAAAGCCATAAATCACTCAGTTGATTTTTGAGTCAACAAGGAATTAAAGATAGTTAACTCACAAAAAATCATGCAAAAATAGCTTTTTGATTTAAATTAGAAGTTGAGATCAACTTTCAACTCAAAATAGAGTTGAGTTTATTTTTAAAACAACTTGAATTGATTTTCTGATTTATAGTTTAACTATTTTTTGGATGTGCATAATTAATTATGAATTAATTTAAATAAATAAAGTGATTTATCCTCTACTTAACTGATTTTAAAAATAAAATAATTGATTTATGGGTTAATCAATTATTAAATCAAACTTTTATTCCAAAATAATATCATTAAATATGACAACTTGCTTTAATTAATTAAATAAGAATTTAATCAATTAATGATAGGAATTTTGATTTATTGTCAAATTTAAATAATAATAATTAGGAATAAATATAATTAAATTCAATTAAATAATTAAGTGGCAGTATTAAATCTAATTAATTAAATATTCAATTAATCAAACTTTAGGATAAATAGGATTTATCGCCAAATAATTATTAAATCAAAGATAATTAGGATAATTTTAGGAATATTACTAGGAATATTCCCTGATGCAGAATTTAGGATAATCAATTAGGATTCGATGATGTTTTGATGTGCCTTAGGTTAGGACTTTGATGTCGATTTCATTCGATATGTCGATATAGGAGGTTAATGAACTTATAGCCCATTTTTGGGGTATTAAAAATTGCATTTAATATTTAAACAAAATATTACATTTTATATATGGTATGTGCAAGCATTTCTTTCATAGCATTTATGCATTTAATTCTAGTCATTTCATGAAAAAATGGTGATTTCCAGCTTGGATTTCACACACTAAAAGATTAAATACTTGCTCTAATTAGGATGATATGTCTTTTCCTCACATGGTAGGTGAAAAATTAGAGGTATCCTACTACCACCTTAACAACCAATCTGGAGGGGTGATGTCATAATCCTTTGTGCATATTGAAGGTAAAAGGCTGGGCAAAGTTCAAGAGGAATTTTAAAAAGGAAAAAGAGAAATTAAAAATGCAATTTTCAGCTCACATTATCAACTCTACGAGGGCTATGGATTTTTGAGTGGCAATAAAGAAATATTAATGGCTATCAAGGTGATAACCTTGTCTGGGCTATGGATGACTGAATGGCAGTAAGGCTCTATCCAGTTGGCTTTGGGACAATACCTCACCTACATAGTCTAGTGGGGGAGTAAAAATCATTCCTTCCTCTTAGTAAAGGGAGAATTAACTCATCTATACACACCAATCCATAGATGATCTACTTTCATTTTTTGACTAATCAATCTAGATTCTACTTGGATGTGTTATCAATGAAGGGCATCAAATATAGAGTTTCATCACAAAGCTAGATTTAAATGTAATTTCCCATTCTTAATGTATCCCTTTTCCTCTTAGGGCATCGGTCAACTGCCTTTCTCTCTATTTTTTCAAGAACAAAATATTGGCACACTTTGACTAATGTCATTAGGTGCTCAGTTTGCAGTTTCCCCCCTTCTTTTAAGGGATTTTCTCTACAGTGCCATCGAGCTCTTAGTCCTCTAGTTTGACCTCCAATTTTAATGAATGTTGTTGCATTGTTTTAAGTTGGGGATTTATAATTGTTCTCTTTCTGCATGTAGGTTTCATCACCCCAAAGATTACTTAGATGGATTGCAACATAACTGCTTTCAGATGGAAAGTTTAAGTTGCTCCCATCCTAGTGGATCATGCTCTAGCCTACGAAACCAAAGTTCCTAGAGTTCACATCCTACAAGAAGGATTTTCCCAAGAGTCGCTAAACATGTGAATAAAAAATCCACAATGCCATGGGTTAGATCTTTATGTTGGTGCTCTCATTTTCCTTCTCACATCGATTTGTTTGTATTAAAACTATGTCTGTGCGCCATGTGTTCTCATGGCATGAATCTTGGAGAAAGCTTTCTTTCTACCTCATCAAACTCTCTATAGTTTCTTGTGTGTACCATATGTTAGAAGGGATTTTTTTTTAGATATACCCTCTCTTCTCTTTGCTAAAAGATTGTGCCCAAATTCCATATAGCTTCCAAAGCATATATCCGCACACCTCATTGTCGATGGACCCGAGCATTGCATAAGCATACATCTTTCTATGTGGATTTACACGTGGTTGTTTCATAGATTTTGTTAACCCCAACTGATGATGATGATGATAAAGACTGAGATTAGAGGTATACTAGATTGTAGAAGGATTAGATCAGTTGTTATTTTGTCATTGATGTTAAGCAATTGATTTTTGGTTTATATTGAGTTTCCATATCATTCGGAGTATGATAGAAGTTGAGTGAGTTAAGGAAAAAGAGGAAATGAAAAGTTATGGAGTTAGTGAAGTTGAAGAGCTTAATTTGGAAGCTAATACAGATCAAAAAATGATAAGGTAATAATGGTTTAGTTTTTTTCTACTTTACATTTGATGATATCAAGTCAGTAAAGGATATTGGACAAGTGATAAAGGTTACAAAGTTGACAAGGGAAAGAAGATAGTTTATTTACCAAGTAGGAAGAAGTCATTCAATAAAAGGAAACTAATTTTTGGTAAAGAGAAAGGAAGCCAAGACACCAAGTGCAAGGAGTTAGGTACCGATAGAAGCAAATAGAATTTTGGTTGAAGGAAAAGGAAGGGCATCGAGCACGGAATAAAAATTAAATACAAAGATTAGAATGAAATTTAATGAAGATCCATAGTGATCTGGAAGATTCCAAGGATGAAGAAGAGATAGTTAAAGAGATCTATGATCAGGAAAATTCAAGGTGATGATCTATGGTAAATATTTAAGCGATAAAAAGTGAAGGTACAAGTTCCAAGAAGAGTTCAAGTTCTAAGGTGATGATAACAAGTTTTACCGAGTGCCAAGTTCATTGAATTAGTTCAAGAGGATGATCTGATGGTTAAGAATAAATAGAGTAAAATCTAATCAAGTAGATTAAGTGGCAAAATGTGGTCTATATAAATGATGAAATTGAATGAAAAACAAGTTGGCTAGTTGAAGTGTTGATGTGTTGCTAAGTGATGTAGTGTTGATGTCTCACCTGATTCAAGGAATGAAAATCCCAAAACAAGAATATCATGTGTTGAGTATTAAGGTGTTGAGGTATTTGTCAAAGATTAAATTTTCCACTTATCAATCTCTATGCATTAGCTCTTCTAGTTATCAATCTCTATGCCTTAACTCTTTTAGTTATCTATCACATTTTCCATTTGTTATAGTATTGGACCACGTTTTGATACCATTTTTTCTATTTTTTGTTCTTCTAAACTAATTTGTGGTCTGTGTTTGGGAGTTGCACGAATCACACTTTTGCACCATTTACACCACTTCAATAAAATTTCCTTATATGTATTTCTCATCTTTGGTCACACTTTCTATTTGAGGAAGAGTGTTCATACTTGAGTGGGTATTATTTTTCAACATGTTTTAGCTTTTTCCATGTTTCCGATCAAGGTAGAATATTGATAGGTTTAAGTGGATCCCTTGGTCATGCATCTTTATTTGATCAAAGATTCATAGATTTTAGATGTGTTACATGGATCAAAGAGCTATTAAGCATGGTTTGTCAATCTACATCATGATTTTCATGTTGAGTGGTGGATCTTGTATTCATGTGGATTAATTTCATTACAATCAGGCTAATATGGGTCCAGTGATTGCTAATGGCTATATGTTGATGAAGTTAGCTTGCACAAGTACTGATTGTAGTGAATCTAACAAGGTTGATAAGTTTTGAATTGATTAGAATTCAAGATCTAATATTGTGGCACATTATAAGTTTAAAGCGATCATCACTCATTTGGTTTCAATTATCATTTGTTGAGATTAAAAGCTAAATAGGCATAGATATCTTCTTTATAAACATTGCCAATACTGTCATAGTTCTAATAGGCCAAAAATAAACTATTTTTTTTTACTTAGGTATTTGAGGATTTGTGGAAGAATTATTATGTGAATTAGAAAATAACCAAATCGACCTTTGATCTAACTACTAATGTGGATGGAAATATTGTGACATATCATCCAAAAAAAAATCTTATATGATATCTATTAGCAAGTTGTCTATATTGAGATATATGACTAGATATAGTGTTTTCATTATGGCAACAAAGTCATATAGTAGTTTGGAGTCAGTGCACCAAGTGTAAAGATTAGAATTCAGTTAAGTGTCAAAGACTAGACAACATACAAAGTACCAAAGACTCAGAGCATCAGCGCATGTACGTATGGATGAATTAAGGTATGTGCCCTGGAAGTTAAGGTTGTTAGACTATACTTATGCTTAGTCTAAGAGTGCATAAGTAGATATGCAAAGATGTAAAAGTTACACTCAGTAGAAGTTGCACAGCCAGTGTGTGCCAGCAAAGAACAAAGCATAGAGCCGATAATGACTATTTTGGTTTGCGATTATAAATTAATGTTGTAAAGGCTATGCACCTATTGTATTTAGGTTGCTGACATATGTACATGTATAATTGTAAGCACTCTTAAGCCAATTCATTTGGAAGTGTTGTTTGTAATTAGTTTTAGGGCCGACCTAATTATTATTATTGTATAAGCACATAAATATAAGGTGCGCCCATTGTATTCGGTATGGAAGTTGTAATAGAGTTGTGATAAGCAGAGAAGAGGTATGAAAAGTGAGCATAAGATGTATTAGAGCCTTTCTAGAGGTCAAAGAATCAGAGCACCAAAGGAACTGATCTGATAAGCAGTGTCACAGTGAATAGTTCACCTACAGATATAGTGTGTATCTGATTCAGAAGGTTGTAGCCTTCATCATTTGAGTAGTGAGCTCTAGGATAGTGAGTCCACTCCCCTAATATGGATCATTGTAAAAGACTCCTAACAGGGTGCGACCCTTAACAAGGTCTACTATACTAAAAGCATTGTAAAGCTACTCCTAACAGGGTAAAGGATCTTCTAACAAGGATCACAAAACACTAGTGCAGATTATTAGTGGGTATCAAGTCCCACTGGGGTTTTTACCTATTTGGGTTTCCCCATAACCATATTGGTGTCATGTTTTGATTTCATGTTTCATGTTTATGTGAATGTTTAATTTAGTACTTAAGCATTTATAATTTAGTATTCAGATTAAAGTGAAAAGTTAAAATACAGTGAACACTGACTCACCCCCCCTCTCACTGTTCCCATTCCTAACAATTGGTATCAGAGCTCTAGTCCTTAGCAAAGAAGATTAACCACTTGATGAGATCATGGACAAATCAAATATGAAACATTTGAAGAAGAATCTTGAAGCAACTCTTGAAGACATGGACAATTCAGAAAGATAAATTAAAGAACTAAAAGAAAAATTCAATGATGCTCAATTAGTTATCAAAAGACTAAGAAAAGATTTGAAAGGATGCTCTAATAGTGAACTTGAAGAAAAATTCAAGAAGTTGAGTGAAGAAAATGCATCCCTATTAAGTCAGCTTGAAGAATTTGATGACAAACTGATGAACAATCAAGATGTCTATAATGAACAAGTCAAGGAGAACCTTCAACTAAATGAAGAACTAAAGGAAGATAACTTAGAAATCTTGGAGCTAAAGAATATCAAAGAAAGCTTGGAATCTAAATTGAAGAAGTCAAAGGATCATACTGATAAATTACACACCAGTGCTGAATTGGTAGAATCACAGCTGTATGCAAGAAGAATCAAAGGAGACACTAGCTACATTGGATACAATGAAGAAAAGAATCAGATTGATAGTATGTGAGCAAGAAAGGATTCACAAAAGAAGTCTACTAATACTAAGAAGACTGAAGATCAAACCAAAGACAATAGTGATCATCCTAAGAATGAGCGCAAGCCTATAGAACGCACATGTTTTGCATGTAACAAGCATGGACACATTGCAAGAAATTGTATAGTGGTAAAACCTTTTAATGGCTATTGTTATACATGTAATAGATTTGGTCATAGAGAAATTAATTGCAAGACTAGTAAGAAGAACAGGATTCAACAATATCAAAGAAATCAGAATCAGACCAATATAAGAAGTTCTCATAATATTACATGTCAAATATGTAATAATAATGGTCACTCAACCTAAACATGTAGAATGGTGACTCATGTCAATGTGTCAAGGAATAATAGACCTTCAGTGATTTGTCATACCTGTAACAAGGTTGGACATATCTCAAGGTTCCATAGATCAAGGACGCAAGGTCAAGAAAGCCCTAAAAAGGCCGAAGAACCAGTTTTGGATCCTGAAATAGAAGTCAAGTTTGTGAAGACCTCATAAGATGCAAGCTTGATTTGGTCAAATGGAAAGAAGGAAAATGTTGTTGAGAATGTATTGGATGCATCCCAAGTGGATGCACCTGTGTGTGAAAATTGTACCTGATCTGTAAACACAACACTTCAGTAAAATATTAGAGGTTAGCTATAATCGAAATCATGCAAAATTGAAATCTAATTTAACCAAGTGATTTGCTGCCTTCTAGTAGGTGCAAGATTAATGTTCTCAGATTGTTATCAAGATCAGTGACCTAGACGACACCTAAATAAAGGATTTGAATGCAAAAGATGGATATGAGATTGAATGCAATTAAGCTATTTTTTTTTTTTTGATTTTATGATGCAATAAGGAATGAAAACTTGATATGAATCTATGCTAGATGAAATTGATATGCTATGAATGCTATTGAAAATTGATATGCAATGCTAATCTAACAATGATATGCAATATGAATGCAAAAATAAGATTGATCTCACAAAGATGTCGATTCGCAAGAGCTTTGATTCTCCCAATTCCAATTCTCCACCGTGATTGTGCAAATTTTTTTGGATGAATTATGAAGAGCTGAGCCTTGATTTTATAGAAATCCAGGGCTTTGGAGGTGCATGGAAAAAGCCATAAATCACTCAAATAAACTCAACCTGATTTTTGAGTTATTTTTAAATAAAGATAATTAAGTCACAAAAATCATGCAAAAGCACGGTTCAACTCGAATTAGAAGTTTAGATCAACTTTAAAACTCAAAAAGATGTTGAGTTTCAAAAAGCTAACAACTTGCATTGATTTTCCAATTTTGAGTTTAACTGGTCCTTGAATATGCACATGGATAATTATGATTTAATAAATAAATAAAGTGATTTATGCTCAACTTAACTGCTTTTTGAAATAAAATAATTAATTTATGGGTTAATTAACTATTTTACCAAACTTTTATTAAAAATTATATTATTAAATAATGACAACATGCTTTAATTAATTAAATAAGAATTTAATCAATTATTCATATGATATTAGATTTATTGTCAAAATTAAATAATACAATTAATAATAGATAGAATTAAATTTAATTACACAATTAAGTGGCAAATATTAAATCTAATTAATTAAATATGCAAAATATTTAATTAATCAAATTTTAGGATAAATGTGATTTATTGCCAAATAATTATAAAATTAAAGATAATTATGATGATTAGGAATATTACTAGGAATATTCCCTGATGCAGAATTTAAGATAATCAATTAGATTTGATGATGTTCAGATGTGCCTTAGATTAGGACTTTGATGTCGATTTTGTTCGATTTGTCGATGTAGGAGATTAATGAACATATAGCCCATTTTTGGGGTATTACAACACCCTCTACATCTGCATAAATGGCCCTCACGGTCAAAGGGGGAGCTAATTTAGCTCTAGACCCCTGTGTGGCTGGTATACTCATCCTCAGAGTATGCGCCTTTGGACTTAAGCTATTTAAGTATATAGGAACCTTTGTGCAAGAGCACACATGCTGATTGTTAGCAGAACTCAAGTTTGAAAATTTGAAGTGACAGCCTGGTTTACATGAGTTGCATTAAAGGTGAATTTCTTACTTTAAGTACATAGAAAGAAGTTTGTTCACTAATTGCATTCATACTCAGAGTGATTGGAGAGAAGATTGAGCCTTGGAAGTTGTTGTGAAGATTTGGAGATTAAATTATTAGTGTTTGCAACACATTTGATTGGTTACAAGAAACCCTAGCTTGTTGCGCTGATTCAGAAGCTATCAGAATCAAGTAAGTCATGGCCACTCCTATTGTTTTTGATGTTGTTGACAAGAAGAGGTATGTTTTCAAGAGGCACCCATTTAAGTCAACCCTAGATAATTTAGAGGGATCATTTTCTTGCACGTTGATGGGCGTCATGCATGTAGAAGACATAAGGGCTTACATCTATTATAAGAAGGAACCTGTTGGACTGGATAGGTTAAGGGAGCACATGGACACAATGTTGAAACCAAAAAAAACATTCATGGATGAATACACCAAATGGAATGATCAACCCATTGTTGAATATGCCATGGCATATAAATTCTATGAAACCAAATGGATAAAGATATTGTTGAGCAGAATCCTTGATGACTTGTTTTGGATTGGAGATGTACTAGCAAGAATAATAGGAGCCCTAATTCATGAGATGATAGGCCTTTCTAAGATAGGCACCATCCTTCTTGTGGGTAAGGATGTAAGGAAAATAGTGGAGCAAGTGTGTAAATCCAAAAGTGATAAGCGCGACATGACCATTGAACCTATAGAGCAACTAGAAATCAAGTTGATATCAATGATATTGGGTTATAGATTTCATCATACCAGTAGGGTGAATAGTGTGTCTGCAGGCACTATTCTAGCAACCATCCGTCTTGTACAAGAAGATGCAAATTTCAACTTGTGTGAGATCTTGCATGCACAATTGATAGACAATATCAAAGCTATCAAACATGACAAGACTAAGGTATTCAGGTTTGGGTCCCTAATCATCTATATGTACCTTCATATAGTTGGTGAACTATCACACTTGTATCTAGACAAGTCCATTCCTACCATGCCATAGATATCAAACAAGGCATCCATAGAAAGCACACTAAGAGATTACATCCCTTTGGAATTGAAGACCTTCAGAGCAAGGATGCAGATGAGGTACAGGATTCTTGAGAGTATTATAGAGAAGTATAAGGAAACAATATGCTTCATGGTGGATATTGATACTACATGTATGGAAGCTGTGGAACCTAGAACTAAGTGGATTCATCCACTTGGGTATGAAGTTGAAGAACAAGTTCTTGAAGCTTATGCATAGGTACTGCTATCAGCCCATAAGGATGACAATGAACCTAGGTGGGGAACCTATGAAGAGAAAACTAGAGAATTTGATGCTAAGCTGAACAGTGCTGCAACAAAAAGAAAGGTTGCAAAGGTCACATCAAAGATCCTAAGAATACATGGTGTATCATAAGTAGACCTTGATAAAGCAAGGGATGAGAAGATTTCCCTTGAATCGAAGAGTGCAACAGAAGAACAAGAAGATCTCGAGATGAAAAAGATAAAAATAGAAAAAGATGACAATCAGAAGGATAAAGAAGATAGTACTCCTTTTGTGCCCAAAGATACTCCTCTAGAGTATAAGCCTTTGTTCAAAAGGAAGAAAGAAGCTAACACTAGTCATCCATCCTCACGAGCATTAAGGAGCAAGAAAAACACTCAAGCACCTCCTCAGGCAAGATTCAGACCTAGTCTTAAAGTTCTGAATGCAAGAATTGTTGATGAAGGAAGAATTGATCAAGTAGGGAAGTTCTATGAATCATATAGTGAGATTGATAAGTCATAAATTCATGGTATGATTATCAAGCATATGATAAATTTCAAGAAGATAGTTCTTGAATTGAAAATAGAAATTCTAGATAATGTATGGGACATTCTAGAACACCTAAAGAGACAAGCTAATGAGGAAGATCTAAGAATAAGAGAAAAAGTATTAGAAGATACTCTGCCAGTATGTTCTAAAGAAGAAATGGAACTAATATTGAATCTGTTAAAGCTGCACCTAAGGACAAAAATGAGGAATCTTCACATCATGAACAAATATTATGATTTGATAATGAAGGACATAGAAAAAGCATTTGAGAAGGTGTTGTTAGAACAACAGATCAAACCACCTACTGCACTCATCGCTCATGCACCCATCAAGGAAGATAAAGTGGAAGATCCCACTAATGTACCAATGATAGGTCCTTAGGACTCAACGCCCATAGTAGAAACTCAAATAGAAGTAGATCAGTCTATGCCCATGACACAATTACCCAAAAATAGCACAATTATCATAGATAATGTGGAAATAGCCATGGTGGCTACTGATTAGGAGTTGGAAAAGTTTGAGGAAGCATTTGTCAGCACTGAGGAAGTAGAAAACCTATGCAGTAGTACACCTCCCACTCAGCAAGAAGAAGTGATCATAGAAGATATATCTGATAAGAAAGAAGTAGAAAAGAAAGATGAATCTTCTGTTGATTTGGTTAAGGTGAAGCAAGAGGTAATGGATAACACTCCCATCACTCCCTTCTCAACATTGTTGTCAAGTTTCACACCTGACACTAGCAGTTTGGACTCCTGGAAGGAAGAAGACTTGATTAAGTTCAGCATCCTAGCTATGGAGAAGGCCGAGGAGTAGGTAATGAGGAATCCTCTCCTAGTAGAATCAGTAAATATTTTAAATAGTTTTCTACCAGAGGATAAGAAGATGGTAAATGTACATTGAATTGATGATGTGAGCATAGTCATCTCTCACTTCAAAGTAAATTTTTCAGGCCAAGAAGAATCTGTGGCCATAGTGGCAGAGGAGAAGTACTTAAAGAAGAGACTTAATGAACTGATGATTAATTTTGCACTAGACTTGAAATCTCTTAAGTCTAGTCAGGCATCATTGAAGGAATTTTTAGATCAAGGAAGGAAAGTCATTGTAGAATCCATGGATCAGGATAAGTTCATTGATGCCCATCTTAAGAAGATCAAAGATGCAGAGGCAATGATTGAGAAGGTGAAGATTTCAGTGGTAGACACATCCACTGATGTGAACATGTGTAACAATTTCTATCAAGGATAGTTGGATATAATTGAGAAGGCAAAGAAAGAAATAGAGAAGATAAGGTCTAGATAGACTCAATTAAGGAATGCTCTTCCACCCTCACTAGACATTCTCAGTCAGAACACAAAGGAGATTGATGTGACCATGATAACCTATGATCAAGGTTTAAGAATAGAATTGGAGAAAATGGAGAAGCTTCAATATGCATTATGTGCCCATCTACAGATAGTCAATTCTCTGATAACTTTTTAGAAGAATGAGATCCAGAAACTCAAGATTGCATATCCAGATGTTTTCCCAAAGTAAGTGTACATATAGTTTTTTGATGCACCTTTGTTGTTAATGTCAAAGGGGGAGTTGTATATAATATGGAGTATATGTATAGGAGATATAAGAGTATGTATAAAATGTATAGAAGACAAAAAAATTTTGTGTAAAGGGATAGTTAGAGACTTGGCCATATTCCTTTGTTGCCATCAATGACAAAGGGGGAGATTGTTGGGAAGTTGTCTATACTGAGATATATGACTAGATATAGTGTTTTCATTATGGAAACAAAGTCATATAGCAGTTTGGAGTCAACACACCAAGTGTAAAGATCAGAATTCAGTTAATTGTTGAAGACTAGACAACATAGAGAGTACCAGAGACTCAGAGCATCAGTGCACATGTGTACGGATGAATTAAGGTATGCCCTTGGAATTTAAGGTTGTTAGACTATACTTATGCTTATTCTAAGAGCACATAAGTAGATATGCAAAGATGTAAAAGTTACACTCAGTAGAAGTTGCACAACCTGTGTGTGCCAGCAGAGAACAGAGCATAGAGATGACAGTGACTATTTTGGTTTGCGATTATAAATTAATGTTGTAAAGGCTATGTGCCCATTGTATTTAGGTTTTTGACATATGTACATGTATAATTTTAATCATGCTTAAGCCAATTCATTTGGAAGCATTGTTTGTAATTAGTTTTAGGGCCGACCTAATTGTTTTGTTTGTATAAGCACATAAATATAAGGTGCACCCATTGTATTTGGTATGGAAGTTGTAATAGAGTTGTGATAAGAAGAGCAGAGGTATGTGAAGTGAGCATAAGATGTATTAGAGCTTTGCTAGAGGTCAAAGCATCAACGCACCAAAGGAACTGATTTGACAAGCAGTGTCACAGTGAATAGTTCACCTGTAGATATAGTGTGTATATGATTCAGAAGGTTGTAGCCTTCATCATTTGAGTAGTGAGCTCTAGGACAGTGAGTCCACTCCCCTAATAGGGATCATTGTAAAAGACTCCTAACAGGGTTTGACCCTTAACAAGGTCTACTGTACTAAAAGCATTGTAAAGCTACTCCTAACAAGGTAAAGGATCTTCTAACAAGGATCACAAAACACTAGAGCAAATTATTAGTGGGTATCAAGTCCCACTAGGGTTTTTACCTATTTGGGTTTCCCTGTAACCATATTGGTGTCATGTGTTGATTTCATGTTTCATGTTTATGTGAATTTTTAATTTAGTACTTAAGCATTTATAATTCAGTATTCAAATTAAAGTGAAAAGTTAAAATACAGTGAACACTGATTCACCCCCCCCCCCCCCCCTCCTCAGTATTCCCATTCCTAGCAATAGCATCAATGGATCCCACTAGTCCAACTCAATTATTTTATTGAACAAGATATTTAAAAGAACATACATTTTAAATATAAATAAACATCAATAGTTAATATTTAAAATGGGAGATAAATATGATCTTGCCACATGTTAATAGTGGGTCTAGTGTACAATAAACATTCTTCATCCAATAATCCAAACACTTATGGAAGATTTCCCTTATCAAACCATGGTACTTGTAACTCATACTTTATAAAGTACCTCTATTGTGAGATCTTTCCACATTTTTCTCTTATGTTTTTTATATAAATTTTCACTCTTTGGTGGTGAACTAACTTGAATCAATATTTTATCACATGTTTTTTATTATATAAAAGTGGAAATGTAAATAAAAAATCCACAATTACGTGGGTTAGATCTTTAAATTGGTGCTCTCTTTTTCCTTCTCATGGTGGTTTATTTGTATTAAAACTATATGTGCATGCCATGTATTCCCGTGCACATTCAACTTGGAGAAAGATTTCTTTCCACCTCGTCAAAGTCTTCGTAGCCACAAGTGTGTATCATGTGTCAGTAGGGTGTTTGTTTGATATATACCCTCTCTTCTCTTTGCTAAAAGATCACACCAAAATGACACGTATCTGCCAAATAATATGTCCACACACCTCTTTTTTGGTGGGCCCAAACATTGCATAATTGTACATCTTTTCACACTGATTTACATGTGGTCATTTCACAAATGTTTAGGAGATATTTGTTTCCCCTCTCAAAGGAGGTTTTTCACCCATGCATCATGTTTCATCCTCAAGAAATAAAAAGAGACCATAAAATGAAACTTCCATGCATCTTGTATACATAAGCTTATTGCTAATCATGCATGGCGCAATTTCCAACTTTTAGTTCACGTGCATTTTTTGATGAAACCATCACAATGATTGTTGAAGAGGTGGTTATTCAACAAAATGATGGCAATCTAATTATTTTCTAGATGAGAGATTAGATTCATATGATTCATCATTCATCTTCCATCTATTATCCACATGGAAATGGAAAAGAAGAAGCAACTAATAAGAATATCTTAAAGATATATAAAAGAATAGTGGATAACTCAGGAAGAGATTGGCACATTCAAATAAATCAAACTCTATGGGCATATCGAACAAGTGTGAGAACACCAAATGGAGCTACATCTTTCTCATTAGTATATGGAGCTGAAGCATTATAACCTCTAAAGGTAGAGATCCCATCTTTATAGGTTTCATTACATGGATTGTTAATGGAAAAGGATTATAGAGTTGCCTGAGTCAAGGAGTTAGAGTTACTTGATGAGCATCAACAACAAGAATATGATCATCTCAAGGAGTATCAAAATAGAATGTCAAGAAATTACAACAAACACATCAAGCCAGGGGAATTTCAAGCAGGTGACCTTGTATTACAAGAAAATCCTAAGAATTAGGTGGAAAGAGAAAAGAAAGGAAAATGGGAAGAAAACTGGTAAGGACCTTTCAACATTATATCTCCCTTTAGGAAAGGGACATACAAATTAGTTGATTGTGATTAAGAATTGCAAGAACCTATTAATAGCATACACTTGAAGAGTTTTTATACCTAAAGTAGTTGAAAGAGTATAAGTGGGAAAGAGTATCAAAATATCAGATGAGATAGCATCATATTAACTTTGTACAACAAAAAGAGTTCCTGAAGAAATCCAAAAACATTGATAAATTGATCCCGAGAAAAGAAAAAAAAATAGAAAGAAAGAAAGTCCAAAAATAGTGAAAAAGAGTCCCTAAAGAAATAAAAAATAGTGGAAAATTGAACATAAAGAAAGTAAAAACATTCAAATATGGGTCCTGAAAAAAATTGTTATCTTGGTGAAAAGCTAGCAAATAAGCGCCTTGATAAAATAATAATAAAAAATAGTGATGAAAACCTAGTAAACAGGCGCCATTTGAAAGTCAAGTCAAGTCTCATTCCTCCATTTGCATTTCCTTGTCATCCTTGTATATGTTGCATTTGCCATCATTTTTACATATCGCATAATAAATCCTAGAGATGCATTTTTAAATACCAAAGGCTTTCGTCATGATCTAGAAAATTGTCTAAGTCCAACATCGTGATGGAATCAAAATGAGGGCATTTTATCCTAAATCAAATTGATTGATCAAATAGATACCAATTGACACAAATCAAGGCATCTAACCACAAGAAAGACATTTAGAATTTTGATTTAAATCCTAATCCAAATTTTGACCTTACAAATGATTAACACTTTGTTCCTCGATTACACATGATCTTATTTATCAGGATTATATATATATATATATATATATATATATATATATTAAAATGGATGAAGTTCTACTTGAATTATGGTTTTGAAAAACAATGGCAATTTTTTTTTAAGTGTTACTTGATTGATGAAATTATGAATTTTTAGAAAATCGATGAAGGCTTGGACTAGAAGAGCAATGATAAAAGCAAGTTATTTTCTTCATTTTTGCATGACTTTCTTAAGATTTAAGCTTCAAAGTATGTATCATCCATATAATGACATGATCATTAAAGAATCATTGAGGACATGTACATATGATGAGAATCAAATCTCTGTTTGTTTACGTACTAGCATACTGATGCAGGGGCATCCAAGGTTAAGGTAGGGGCATTCTTTGTCCTTAATGAAACTGCATGGGGTGTTTTTATTTTGGCCAGTGTTACTTGGTTGCAGCCTTGACCTATGGCCTCAGTCAATGAAGGAAGCTTGGTCACTAAAGGAACTCGGTAGTCTTTGGCTCTTGGTGGATGTGTACTCGACCATGCCTGTGGTGCTCGGTCGACACTAGTGCTTGGTGATGCCTAGCGTGCTCGGTTAATTCACTATCGCTCGGTAGTTCTGGCTTACCGACTAGAGTTTTGTGTGATTTGTTGAGCTGACTTGGTGCATTTATTGTTGGTAGCTATTGTTATAGGCCGACATGCTGAATTAAATATTTATATATAATTGTTGAGCCGACTTGTATGGCATTTAATTATTTGTTTAGGGATTTAATAGTTTCATCCACCTGACTTGTGGCTGATTACTAGTATTTATAGGATGTTTGGGGTAGATGTGTAGGGGAGATAAGAGGGGACTGATAGAGGTTCATGACTTGAAGACTTAGGGAGTCAGATTTGAGGTTTTGAAAGCTGAAGTTGGTGAAGTTGTGGAAAAGATCTTGCATGATCCTACAGATCAGATTATTATCTGATAGTTGATTCACTACTACATTTGACCTCATTTTTCTACCAAAATTTTTGACAATCAATTAAAAAGGTTTAGGTTGGTTGGATTATAGAAGGAAAACTTCCTTTTTTTTTAATCCATGCCCATGTTAGTCAAAATTTTGACCAATACAATGTAGGTTGAAATTTTGACCAACACGGGCATAACTTTAAAAAGAAAAAATATTTTGTATCTCATTTCATTTGGAGCACGCGAAGGAGCTGGAGCACGCTCCAAATGAAATGAGATACATAATCTTTTTTCATTTAATTTGGAGCACATGAAGGAGCTAGAGCGCACTCCAAATGAAATGAGATACAAAATCTTTTTTCTTTTAATTTGGAGCGTGCGAAGGAGTTGGAGCCTACGATTGTTTGAACTGTTATTTGGTGAGAGTAAAAGGAGGACCACCTGCCTGCGAGGGTTGCCACTATGATTTGGTGTAAAAGGAGGACCGCCTGTAAGGATTTCCTTACTCTACATTTATCTCAAATTTTTTTATTGGTTACCTACTTAGGGCTCATGAGCAATGTGTTAGGGAATCATGTATTTGGTATTTGCTGGCACATTTTTTATCATTGTTTATATAAATTTGATTCAGAGATGAACTTGCAAAACCCTAAATTTCTAAATCACCGCATCATGTTACATTTTAAATGTACTAGTGTTAGGTTTATGATTGTAAGGTTGGAAGAGTAAATATTGCAAACAAGATTGAGAAAACTGTTTTTTTAACATTTTTTTTTACTGGTAATTTTTTCTGCCGACTTCGTGTGGATTGGAATGTCAAATCTAACTCCATAGGAAGTCTACCTGGAGTCATAGCTTTCAATTGCAATTGATCTAAGATCATTTGGTGGAGAAATCTGAAGGAAATCATGTGACAGTCATCTATAGACCATTTTTGACATAAAACTAGGGTAGTCAGCTTTCTACAGTCATCTTTCTATGGACTCTTTTACACCAGGTGTGACTGTCTACACACTATGGCTTCAGAAGTGCTTAAAAAGACCCCAAATAACAAAGAAACCATAGACTCCATGCACTCCTAAGACTCCAAAACTTCATCAGTCTTTAATAATTTCAAAAAACTAACAAACCTCAAAGGAATAGGGCTCAGTCCATTGAGAACCCCAAAATCCCCAAATTTAGCACTTCTAAACCCTTAATCCAAGGGTTTCTTAAATCTCATATCTCCAATTACTTCTAGGTCCAATAGGTAGTTGTTTCACCATTAGATGTGAATGATGGTAAAATGGATTCACCACCATCCAAATGTAGAGGGGGAAATATGAGATCTATTCTCAAAACCCAAATTCCCCAAGGAAGAGATCCGATATGATCAACCTAGAGGTTAATACACAATCGAATCAATTTGTGGATGAATATGGAAGATAGAAAGTAAATCTAATATTTCCCTCATGGATGGATATTATGTTTGGAATATAGAATAATTGAAATACAAGTACTAACCTAAAATTAGGGCAGATCTGGAAAATGTTGAATTTTGATGTCTGTGTACAGTTTCAGAAAAATCTAAAACTTATCTTGGACAGGAAATGCCAACATAGAGAAAACCCAAAAATATTTCCTCAAGATGGCTCAACTCGGGTTTGACCCTCATAAAAGGTCAAATACTAGATTCTTTATTTGAAATCCGATTTAAATTCTATTCACAGATCTTGGAAGTTCACCGAAAAGGGTATCTAATTTCACTCTCAGATCTGAATTTCTGCACCTATACCTGCAAGAAAAGGAGGATTTTGTTGTTTGTTTGGGTGGGTTTGCCTTGGTCAAACCCCAGTTTGGAATCAACCTTAATATTGAAATTGAAATGGAGAGTGCTAGCAAGTAGTAGAAAAGGATCTAACAATGAAGCTATGCAATTCAATAGATATGCAATTGTATTTGAAATGTAAACAAGTATATTGATATGAAAGCTTGAACACAACAATAAATGTAAATCAAACCTCCATGGTTGTATGCTTGGAATCACCTTGAGAGAAGAATGAAATGGATCTTGAAGATGAACAAAGGATCTTGAAGGAAGATCACACCATCATGATGGCTAGATCTAGGGTTTGAATGATAAATCTTGAATGCTTGAACCAAATCCCTTCAATGGCTTGAATGCTTGAATCCTTGATCTTCAATGGAGAACTTGGATGGAGAAGTGTAATACCCCAAAAATGGGCTATAAGTTCATTAATCCTCTATATCAACAATTCGAACGAAATCAACATCGAAGTCCTAATCTAAGGCACATCTAAACATCATCGAATCATAATTGATTATCTTAAATTCTGCATCGGGGAATATTCCTAGTAATATTCCTAATTATCTTAATTATCTTTAATTTAATGATTATTTGGCGATAAATCACATTTATCCTAAGTTTGATTAATTGAATATTTTCATATTTAATTAATTAGATTTAATATCTCACCACTTAATTGTGTAATTAAATTTAATTCTATCTATTATTAATTCTATTATTTAATTTTGACAATAAATCTAATATCTTATGAATAATTGATTAAATTCTTATTTAATTAATTAAAGCAAGTTGTCATTATTTAATAATATAGTTTTTAATAAAAGTTTGATTAAATAATTGATTAACCCATAAATCAATTATTTATTTTCAAAAATCAGTTAAGTTGAGAATAAATCACTTTATTTATTTATTAATTCATAATTATTATGCACATTCAAAAGAAACAGTTAAACTCCAAATTAGAAAATCAATGCAAAGTGCTGACTTTTTAGAACTCAACATCCTTTTGGAGTTCAAAAAGCTGATCTAAACTCTAATTTGAGTTAAAAAGCTATTTTTGCATGATTTGCATGTTTTTGTGAATTAAATTATCTTTATTATCAGATAACTCAAAAATCAAGCTGAGTTAATCTGAGTGATTTATGGCTTTTTTCCATGCACCTCCAAAGCCTTGGATTTCTATAAATTAAAGCCTCAGCTCATCTCAAAGCATCTCATATTTTTGCATCCTCGCACTGTCGGATTGGAAGACAAGGAATCAAAGTTTATTGCGAATCAAGGCTATTGTGAGATCAATCTTGTTTTTGCATTCATATTTCATATCATTGTTAGATAGATCAATTCATAGCATATCAATTTTTACATATTATAGATTCATATCAAGTTTATCATTCATATTGCATAGAAAATACCAAAAAAATAGATTAATTGCATTCATATTTTATATCATTTTTGCATCCAAATCCTTCATTTAGGTGTTGTCTAGGTCATTGATCTCGATAACAATCTGAGAACATTAATCTCGCACCTACTAGAAGGCAATAAATCACTTGGTTAGAGTAGATTTCAATTTTACACGTTTTTTATTTTTGCTAACCTCTAATGTTTTACTGAAGTGTTGTGTCTATAGATCAGGTACAATTTTCACACACACATTTTTGGTGCCCACCGTGGGGCAACCCACCTTTACATACTAGTTTTGATTTTTTTGGGGAGCTAAAACCCTAAAGTTTCAAAGATTTAATTTTATCTTTCAAACGGCTTGAATTTTTTCTCTAAAATTTTTTTTGCAAGTTGAAAACATATCATGAAAGCTACAGTAAAAAATATAGAATTTTTTGAGATGTTTTGAATTTTTAATAAAAAATTTTTGAAATTCTAGAAAAAATTAATATCTGACGCAAATTAGCATATTTTTCTGAAATTTTTATATTTTCAGAAATTTCTTTAAATTCTACAGTGGTTCCATTCTTTGTATTTTAAATTTGGATGCAATATAATGGCTCAAATAGTCAATTTAGAAAAACTGGTCTGTTTTGATAAAATGGGTCTCTAGGGCACAAATGAAGAGATTTTTCTAAAATTTTTACATTTTTGGAAATCTCTCTATTTTTTAGTAGGGTTCTCTATTTTGAATTTCTATTTTTGTGGCCAAAATTATAAAAAAAAAATCAAATCTTGTTGACTAGGTCAAATGCAGCAAAAAAAATAAAGTTTTGTGATGGGTATGCACTTTTTTTTTTACATGGTTCAATGAATGATATGAGTTGTCATTTGGGTTAATTTTTGGTTATTATTGCTAATATTAATTTATTTTTAGAGCTAACCCTATGGTTTTTATAAGTTGAATATATGTTGCATATCTTTCTTGCTTGTTTGCTTGTTGGAGAGTTCATCACTTGCTTGCATGGAAAAGCTCAACAAGAATTGCTAAAAATCAAGTAAAATCTACTAAGAACATTGCAAGGATCCTAGGTATTCTCCTTCATCTAATAACATTTCAATTTTTCTTTAAAATAAATCTCTCATGTGTTTAGCTTGAGTGTTTCTTTGCATGCTTTTTCTATGAATTTGCATAATTAAATACTAGGTTGTGACCCCTTAAGGATTCATTAAGTAGTCTTAGATACTTGTGATTGATCTTGATTTCTATCTTGGGTTATTGGACTCGCTAATCCACTGGCCCCTCATTCTGCCCCATGGTTGCAATCTCAGCGCCATAAAAGGGAGGGGTCTACAGGAGAGAAGCGTTAATTGTTCCACCAGGAAACCCATTTGTGCTTTTAGGAACTCACTTATTTTCTAAGTTGGAGACTCATTTTTAGCTTGTGTGAGGTGTTAAGTGCTCTACTTTGTGGACTCATCTCATATTCGCTTTAAGCATTAAGTGTTCTTCTTTCTACTTTTTGGATACTTTTGGTAGATTTGCTTTTGGAAACATACATCTGTGCTCACATAGTAATTAGGCCTATGAACACTATTCATGATTTTTGAGAGATTGGATTCCCAGTGAAATCCTCCTCGATGATAGAATCCTTGTAGGTAGGGAGGATACTTAGTGCATTTCACATTCAACTTGGTTGGTGCATCTTCTCTTATTGATCGATACATTCTCTCCCAGGAGAGGTTGATAGATCACGTGGGGTAGACATCACGAGCTTTGGTGAATCAAAATTGGTTAGTGCATCTTCCCTTATTGATTGATACATTCTCTCTCCAGAGGGGTTGATAGATCACATGGGGTTGATATCATAGACCTTGATGAGACAAACTTTGTCTTAGCGTGTCAGATTAATCTACTTGCTTTATTTGGGTTAAAAGTGAAGAGACATCAAAACCTTGGATCTGGAGCCAAGTCCCCTTGTGGTATACTACTGTGAGTCACCTTTAGAGAGGGTTAACCATAGCAGACAATCCCTTCACAAGGTAAACTACGTTGATGAAACCTCAAGCGGTAATAGCCATTTTCATCATTGTAGTGACAGCCGCTATATAAACATCTTTATGGAAGAAATCTCCACGGGTATGGTTCATTATTGGGTTGTCTGATCTCCCTAGCAGCTCCTAAAGATTAAGTTCTCAGACTGTGTCAAAACCATGGTGCGTCGGGATTGGAGTTCACCCTTTTGGATCATAAAAGTTGCAGAGTCAAACCATTACTAAAAACCCTAGCGAGGCCAAATTTTCATTTTATAGGGTATATGTGTGTTATTGCAAAACATTTTTGGAACATACACAATTAGCACTTCTAAGGATTAGAATGAATAAGTCACTTGATTATTCATGTGCAAGGTTGCTTTTGCCCTTGTTCATTATTTTCAGACATGCTTGAAATCACTTGCTTGCTATTTTGCATGCTTGTTTATCTATCTAGTTATTGAAAATGGACAAATCCATTACAATCCTCAAATCTGGACATTGAAATTTGCAAACAATTCAAATCTGAAAACTCAAAATTTGCAAAATCTGAAGTAAAATCCTTTTCTAAAGTCAAAAGTCATCTCAGGAGGTCAGAAATTCATACGAGTTTCTATCAAGTGTCGTTTCATTACAACCCATCTTTCGTATGATTGAGTACCCAGTGTCATATGAGTTTTCATGCCAGCAAATACTCAAAGTCAAAATCTTGCAACTATCGTATGATATTGTCAACTGTCGTTTCATTGCCATCCAACTATCATATGAGATTTTCACCTATCATTTCATTGATACCCAACTGTCGTATGATAACCAACCCAGTGTCGTATGAGTTTTGATGCCAAAAAATTCTAAGAGTCAAAATCTTGCTTGCAATTGTCATACAAGTTTTGCAACTGTCGTTTCACAGCATACCCACTGTCGTACGAGTCTGCAGAGTGTCGTTTGGGAAATTTTTGAAAGTTGTCAAAAAATTGTTAGAATTGCCAGATATTTAGCTTTTTCAGCCTAATTTCAGAATCTGTCGAATGAATCACTATGTCAGGAATAGAGCAATAGCTATTAAGAATCCAATCATTTTCCTAAAGTGGCCTTTTGAATCCAATTTAGCCTTCTGTTTAATCGATTTGAGTCTTTATCATCCTGTGTCAAAACCTTGTCATAACTATCAATCTTCAATCAATCATCAAAATGACTAAGTGTTGTGATATCTTGTCCACTATCTTTTGGGAACCTAGCCATACATCCAAGGCACAGTATCCTTCATCCATGTCTAATCAAATCTTCAAATGAATCAAACCTTGACAAGGTTGCATCATTTGATCATCTTGATTCAATTCATTCTTCAGTTATCTGAATCTTATTCTTTTGTTTCACTCAAAGTTGATGGTGGAGACTAGAGCTTCCTCTCACAAGAAATCTATCACCACTACCCAAACTCCAACTCTTGAGCAACTCATCAATTTTGGTCTTTACGAGGATGATGGTCTTGGAAACTATCAATTGAAATCTGGTTACATACCCCCTCCATCAACTCACGGAGGTACTCAACATACCCCTCATCAAACTAATCTAGGGAGTCCACAAACTCCTACCATGTCTCAAGCAGGGACAAATTTTGTCTCTCAAAGAGCTCAATCTCAACATGGGGCAGATCAAGAACCCACACCTGAAGAAATTTCTCAATATCAAAATGATGATAACTTCAAACGAATGATGAAGCATTTCTTGAAAGAAGATAGAGAAGCATACTTTTTACAACTAGCTCATCAAGGAGCTAAACTTCCTCCCAACTTTAATGTTGAAGATATCATTATGCATGAGGAAGAAACTCCACTCACAGCTATGACAAAATAGATACATGCCTTACACGTCAAATTTAATAGCCTTGAGAAAGAAAAGGAACCCAAAGAGTTCTCCATGGAGGCTTTATGTCCTTTTCCATTTGACAAAGACTTGTACATGCCGCCCTTTCCAAAAAGAGTGGAGATGCCGAAGTATGATAAGTATGATGGACACTCAAATCCTCAAGATCATGTCAGAGAATTCTGTACACAATCAATGGAGTTCATGCATGAACCAACCTATCTGATGTGTCTGTTGCCTCGATCTCTAGGGGGAGCAACCATCCATTGGTTCTCTAGACTGCCTTCTACTATCAAAACTTTTGAGGAGTTGATCAAATTGTTTTATCAACAATACTCCTACAATATTCAGCACCTAATCACCATGATCGATATCTGTAATCTCAAGCAATATCCAAGGGAACCATTCCTAACATTTCTCAAGAGATGGAGGAAGAAGTTCTCTCTATATGCCAGAGCTATTCCAGAAATAGAAAAACTGGAAATCTTCATCAATAACCTTGTTCCATAAATCAATTATCCTTTACAAATGCAAGATCATACATCTTTTGATAAGATGGTGGATAATGCTATCAAAATCAAAAAAGTTCTTGTGAAAAAAGGAGAAATCACACTTCAAAAAGACAAGTACGAATCAGGATCCAGTTCTAAAGACAAGAACAAAAATTGGAACAAGAACAAAGGCATTGTCACAGATGGTGTTGTTGACACTGTCCATGCCTCATCAAAGGCACCAGCCTACAATCTCACTCTTGGTACTCAAAACATTAAAGCTTCAGAGCAAAAGTATTCTGAACCATCTCAAAAGAAGCCAGAATACAAAAGATGGGATAAACATCAAAAGTTTACTCCTCTGGGAGAGTCTTTAGAATCAGCTATGAAAACTCTACTGGTTGATAACATCATCTCTTTACCACCAATCTGACCAAATGATCAGGACCCCAAACCAAAATGGTGGAGAGGAAATGAATTCTGTGATTTCCATCAGAGTAAAGGTCATAAAACTAGTAGCTTCTATCACTTGAAGCATACCATTCAAGATCTGATCGATAGTGGAGACATCACAATTGACAATCCCATGAGCAATAATGATCATACAGCATTCATAGAACCCTTTTTGAAACATGGTCAAGAAGTTTCAACTTCTCAGCCTAATATGGGGGAAAAAGTCAACTATGCCTACCCTGGAAATAATGCTATCATCAATATGATTGAGCCATGTCTCTCTAAAAGTTGCAATGTCATCACAATTATACGAAGAGACAAAGATCATTCCTTAGCTAACACAGTTACTCGATCACAAGCTCAAAGGCATTTGAAAGGACAAATCCCAGATTTATCAAATGTCCCTAAGGTGCCCTTCAATCTTTCATCTGCTTCTAAACAGAAGGCTGCTTCAAAATCTTCCAATCCAAAGGATACAAGGCCTACATCTTATAGCATTGTTCAAAAACTCCAGAACACTAATGTGAAAATCTCCATGTTTGAGTTGCTTTGAATATCTCCAGCTCATAAAGCCATTCTCGATAAAGCTTTGCTTGGTTCCAATGTTCCTGATGACCTTGATTTAGACAGGTTCCAGACTATGGTTGGACATCTTACATCTTTGTAATATATCTCCTTTTCAGAGGAAGATGATAACTCCTTGAGTCACCCACATAATCAGCCTTTGCATATAGAAGTCTTGATCTAGAACCATAGAGTCAAATGTGTGTTGATAGATGGGGGCACTAGCCTAAACATTTGTTCTTACAACTTGATCACACAATTGGGATTTTCAAAATTGGCTATTGATCCTAGAAAGAAAATAACTATCAAGGCCTATGATGAACAAGAAAGATCTTCTAAAGGAACCATTGTCTTACCTATCAGAGTGGGTCCAGTTATCAAAGATACCATTTGTCAAGTGCTTGATCTACCTTTGGCCTACAACATCCTTCTAAGGAGACCATGGATACATGAAATGCAAGCTATTCCTTCTATGTACCATCAATGTTTGAAGTTTCCTTATGAAGGAGTAGAGGTTACTATCCCCGCAGATCTGAATACAACTTGCAACATCTTGAAGGAAAGTGTAGATAAGCTTGTACCTAATAACAAAGAATCTTCCATTGAACCAATTTAGGAAGCATCCACATCTAAAATGGAAGATCTTGCAAAAGAGGTTAATATCAAAGAAAATGGTATGGGAGAATATACTATCGAGCCAATCTTATCTTTGACATCTCTCCCTATCTCACCTAAGTCTTATGGGCAATCTTTGAAACAATCCAAACCAGACTCTAAAGAACCTCTTGAAGCATATAAAAAGAATTTTGTAGCAAAACAAGTGTCCAAGAAAGAATTTGAAGAGGATGAGGCCATGCTATCATGGCTGTACAAAGATGAACCTGAATCTCAAGTTGTGCAAATTGGTAACTCTACAGTCTCCAAACTCCCTTCCAAGTCATATGGTCCAAGAGATAAATTAATAGCTAAGATCAGATATTCAAGTAAAGGACCTCTAGGAATTAGAGGAAAAGGTCTTGAGGTACCTCTCCCACATATTGGTAGAGAAAATAAAAACAAAGTTGTCTTAGGCTTTAAGAAGAAACCCTATCATCTCAAAGGTAATTTCTCTCATGTCATAGAGTAGATCGCACCAGGGGAACCTCTTCTTAAGAAAGAAGAAATAGAACCATCTGATAGTGATTCAAATAGTTCAGAACTCATCCCCTATGAAAAATTGCCTAAAGAGATCAAAGACCTTCTTGATGATAAAGATGATTCTATCAAAAGCATTAATGTAGTAGAAACACAAGAACCTACTATCAATCAAGAGATAGTTGCAACACAAGAACTAGCTAATCTTGAAAACAATCAAGAAGAGGGAAGTGGTAGTGATTTTGAGATAGATACTCATGAGTATGAATACAAATCAGAATCTGAGGGTAACCCTTCTTGGGGTATTCACCCTTACTTTACTCATGTTCTAAGATTTCCTAGAGATCCTGAATCAAAAGATGAATCTAATGACTATGAATGGGGAGTCATCCTAGAACCAAATGAGCTTATCATAGAGAAACATGTTGATTTTATTCACCAATATGCACCTCAAACCAAGGTAAGTCTAGAGCGAAATGATGAACCTATCGAGTCTGATCCACCTATGGCTGAATTGGACTCCCACGATGACATTGAGCCTATTCATGAATTGGATGTCTTAAGTTGTAGTATCACCTTTGAACTTGAGTGTCAGGTTAGGACCAATGATGACAGATCCATATCCGTAAACACTATCTCCAAATCTTTCCCTACTTTGACTATCAAATATCCAGAACTTATTGATCAAACCTCCACAAATCTGAGACATGGTATTTATACCTTCCCGAATGACTATGCCCTCACTTGCTACCTCAATGCAGTTGATCCTATGAGTACTTCCATCAGTGAATCGAGCGTCAGCATGACTGAGTCAGACATCAAATATCTTAGTTAGAAAAACAAGAATAAAAGAAAAAAGAAAAAGAGTTCTGAGGGTGAAAACCACTTTGTGGTAGTCTCAAAACCTACAAAAGTAAAAATAAAAGACATATCCAAAGGTGAAAACCTCTTTGAGGCACCTAAGGATGAGATATTTGATGTCCTTCTGAGTCATTTACAGGACAGATCTCCAATTCTAATTGAGCCCACTCAATCCATCAATTTGGGTACAACAGAGGAACCACAATTGGTACATGTAGCACAATCATTATCAGAAGAAGAGAAGCAAAAATTTACAACATTCCTAATAGAGAAGAAGATCAACTTTGCATGGAAATATTTAGATATGTCAGGATTGGATCCCAATCTTATAATGCTTCATTTATCTATTGCTCCAAATGTCAAACCTGTCAAGCAAAAATTGAGAAAGATGCATCCTCATGTTGCACTCTTGGTAAAAGGTGAATTAGAGAAGCTCCTAAATGTCAGATTCATCTGAGTTATTGACTATGCAGAGTGGATCTCTAATATTGTACCTATTTCTAAACTAGATGGCTCAATCAGAGTGTGCACAGACTTTTGAGATGTGAATAGAGCATGCCCTAAGGATGATTTTCCATTACCTAACATTGATATGATAGTGGACATGACTGTGGGTTTTGAGATTTATTCCTTAATGGATGGTTTCTCTAGATATAACCAAATAAAAATTGCTCCAGAGGACCAAGAGAAAACTACTTTCACATGTGCATGGGGCACCTTCTGTTGGAATGTCATGCCATTTGGGCTTAAAAATGTTGGAGCTACATATCAAAGAGCAATGACATCTATTTTCCATGACATGATGCATCGAACTATGGAAGATTATGTTGATGATACTTTAGCAAAATCTATGATCAGAACTAAACATCTAAAGGACTTGAGCATGATCCTAGACAGAATGGAAAAGTTTAGTCTCTGACTAAATCCTAAGAAGTGTGCTTTTGGTGTCACTTCTGGAAAGCTCTTAGGATACATAGTTTCAAAGAAGGGCATTGAAGTTGATCCAGCTAAAGTCAAGGCTATAATAGAGATGCAACCTCCCATGAATATTAGTCAAATGAGGACATTGCAAGGAAGAGTTCAATCTATTAGAAGATTCATATCACAACTAGTGGACATATCACAGCCTTTTACAAAAACATTACATAAAGGTGTGACCTTTGCATGGAATGAAGAATGTGAGAACAACTTTAACCATATCAAGAAGTATCTATCAAATCTGCCTATCTTGATGCCTCCTATTCATGGGAAGCCATTGATCTTATATGTCTTCACAATAGCCACATCATTAGGGGCATTCCTAGCGCAACATGATGAAGAGAAAAAGGAAAGAGCCATTTATTATATAAGTAGAACATTGGTGGCATACGAAAAGAACTATTCTATGATTGAGAAGGCTTGTCTCACTATGATCTTTGCATCACAAAAATTGAGACACTATATGTTAGCTCATGCCATGCATCTAGTAGCAAAAATTGATCCACTAAAATACCTACTAAGCAAGGCTGCCCTCACAAGTAGACTGGCTAAATGGTTCATGCTTCTAAGAGAATTTGACATTGAATATGTTGAAAGAAAAGCTATAAAAGGTCAAGTTATTGCTAATCAACTAGCAGATGCACCCATGTTTGATGACACACCAATGCAAATGGAATTTCTAGACTCCTCTATTATGCACCTATCTTCTACAGAATGGAAATTGTTCTTTGATGGCTCCTATACATAGAATGGATCTGGAGTAGGCATATTGTTCATAACTCCTCAAGGATACTCCATCCCAAAAGCATTCAGACTAAAGTTCCCCTGCATAAACAATATTGCAGAATATGAAGCCCTTTTGAATGGTATGAAACTAGCAATTGAATGGAGAGTAACAGAGCTACACATTCATGGAGACTCTCAACTTGTTATTCATCAAGTCAATGATGTGTACCAAACTAAAGATGAAAAGCTCATTCCTTACAATAGCATGGTAGATGATCTTAAGAAATATTTCATATCTATCACATTTGAGAAAATTCCTAGAATAGAGAACAAAGTTGCCGATGCAATGGCAACACTATCTACTTTATTACAGCAGCCTGAACATGAGCTACACTATGAGTTCCTGGTGGAAGCACTATCTTATCCTACATATGACTCCCCTAAAACCCACATGATCTGCAATATTTTAGGTCATGATTCATCCTAATATAAAAACCTATTTTCCTATCTCCAAGACCAAATCATTCCCGATACCTTCAACCGCCATGAAAAGAGATACCTTATATGTAATGCCTCCCGATATGTCATCATTGGTAATGATCTATACAAATGAGGTCTAGATGGTACACTACTTAGATGTTTAGAATTGGAAGAGTCTCAACGTGCATTAGAGGAAGTCTATGATGGTATTTGTGGGTCACACTCAAACGGTTTAACACTAGCTCAAAAACTTATTAGGGCTGGGTACTATTGGCCTGAAATGGAGAAAGAGGCTATCAAATTTGCTAAGAATTGTCAAAAGTGCCAAGTGCATGGAAACCTAATTCATGCTCTAGGGAGGGATCTAATCCCCTTTACAACACAATGGCCTTTCCATTAATGGGCATTTGATCTTATCGGGATGATTCATCCTCATTCTTCTAACGGACATACCCATATAATCACAGCCATATATTATTTTACAAAATGGGTAGAGGCAGTCCCTTTGACACAAGCAACAGGGAAACAGATATCTATGTTCATATTGAACTATATCATATGTAGATATGGGATACCTCATTCCATAATCATAGATAATGGTAGGTAATTCAGGAAAAAAGACCTCGATGATCTATGTGCCAAGTTCAAAATCACCCAACATTGGTCTTCTATCTACTATCCACAAGGGAATGGCCAAGTAGAGGCTTCTAACAAAAATCTATTAAAGATCTTGCACAGAATAGTAAACAAAACTAGTAGAGACTGGCATCTCATGATTAATCCAGCTCTATGGGCCTACAGAACAAGTATCAGAACAAGTATCAGAACAAGTATTAGAATCAGTATCAGATCAAGTATCAGAACTCCCACTGGGGCTACACCTTTCACTTTAGTTTATGGGTCTGAGGCAGTACTACCTATTGAGGTTGAAATCCCATCACTAAGAATTAGAATGCATGGTCTAGTAACTGATGATGACTATAGAGTGTCTAGGTTGCAAGAACTTGACCTACTACATGAGCGCAGACAAGCAGCATATGATCATCTCAGAGTATATCAAAAGAGAATGTCTAGAGGCTACAACAAGAAAGGCAGACACAGAGAATTTTAGGTTGGCAATCTGGTCTTGAGAGAAAATCCTAAAAATCAATCCCATCGAGAATGCAAGAGGAAGTTCGAACCCAACTGGCTGGGTCCCTTTGTCATCACTGCTACTTTTGGCTCTGGTGCCTATCAACTCTCAATGACTGAAGGAGAACAGCTCTGAGAACCAATCAACGTTCTCCATCTGAAGAAATTCTACGCCTAAGGCATTCAGTCTATGGTAAAATGTCCTAAAAAAATTATAAAAATCAGAAAAAGTCCTAAAAAAATGAACATCTTGGTGAAAACCTAGCAATAGGCACCTTGATGATTCACAAAAAAAAATATCAAAAAATATCAAAAGTACAAAAAAAATTGAAAAATGAAAAATACAAAAAAAATGAAAAAAAAAAGTGCCTTGGTGAAAACCTGGAAACAGGTGCCTTGGTAGTAAAAATAGAATCTCTGCCAAGATGGTGAAAACCCAGCAAACAGGTGCCACTTGTTTCAAAATGCTCCATCTATCAGTGCAATCTTGGTCTTTCCCAGCTTTTAGTCTTGCTTTAGTTTGTACATATCTCCCGGTTTGTTTCTGCATTTCCAGTTTTCAATAAGTCGGTCTGTACACCAATCAGCTCAAGCGTCTGTATCCTATCAATTTTAACACTTGGGGGAAATCAATGTTATATCCTATGGCCTCCATTATATCTTAGATGTATCATATCCAGTCAGAGTCCTTTTGAAGCTTCATTTGATTTAGTCAAGTCTGTCTTGTCTCTAGAAAGGATTTTGTATCTACAACAACGCAATCAAACACAAACTAAAAACAATCTATGCTTTTTTACATGCTTTTATCTCCTTGTATGCTTACTGATTCGCATTGATATTTTTGCATATTGTGTCCCTTCAAGCCCTTCGATGATGTCCTTTACAGGATTTAGAGAGTGATGACTAGGGGCATAATCTTTTCTTTGTCTTCTACTTGTATGTAAAAATCTAACGTCTTTGGAAATTTTGGATTGAAATGGTGTCCGACTGTAAGAGCCTCTATCTCGAATTGGATGGCCATGCGTACCTCGACCATTGATACCTAGAAAATTCAAAGAAGTTTGATCTAAATATTATCTTTTTGAGTGAGTTCTTTCTCTTATTGTGAACACGATCTTACCTAAGGATGTGAATGATAAAGGGTCACTACAGGTAATTCACATTGGGTTTGGAATGATCTCTTGACTGCTTGATGTGCTTGTAATGCAAGGCATATTCAGGTCATCACGATGTTCATGTTTTGATGCTTATACAAATTGCTATATCAAAATGGACATGATATTCAGGTCATCTTGGTGTTTGTGCCTTGGTGCTTATATCTAATCCGACATTTTGAAAATAAAATCAATATTCATATATCCATGGTTGTTGACCAGTGGGTGTTGTATTGATTCTTGTGCATACAAATTGATATTCATATGTCTATGGTTTCATAGCTAGTGGGCATTGTATTGATTTATCCGGTTACCTAAAAGTTCAATGATGATAACAAATCCACATATGATCAGTGACTAGGTCCTAGGTCTTAGGTTGCATTTCATTTTGCATGTCTCTTTGCATTTTGCATGTTTACATGATCTCACAATGGCTAAATGAACTTCAATGCTTAAACGATTCTTCAAATTGCATCTTCAAATCTAACAAGAGTTGAATCTTACACGAAGGTTCCTCCAATGAAACAGCAAGTAGAATCCTTTTTCGGGATCAAAATCAAAAGCTGAGATTGTTTATATTATTAACTACTTGCATATTCGACCTTCGATCATCACAGAAATCCATAATTCAACTTAAGTGATTATCTTACATCAAACTATCAAATTTCAACTTGGTCAACTATGGTCAACTCATGGTCAAACCTAGTCAAACTTGGTCGTCTGGACCTTCCAACGATGCAGAATGCATTCTTGAACGTGTATAACCACTTTTCCAATCAATTAACATGCTTCTGAACTCTCAACGCTGACTTTTCTTGTCAGATTTCAATTTTAATCCCAAAGGGGGCATGGTATTGCACATCATTCAAAGTCTGTAAATCAAATTCTATCAATCTTTCCTCAGTAATCAAGACAACAACCACGTCTAGTTATTGATTCATCAAAAAAGACCTCATCGCTTGGGGCAAATCTATCATCACTTGGGGCATATCAGATTCATCAAGATCCATATCAATCTGGTATTCTCCTAATCTTGTAAACTGTATCAGTTTTTGCAACCATCGGATCATAGTGTTCTTTCCTTGGTTCTTCAGCAACTGAAGGATTCAGATGTGATAGCTGCTAGTTCTACTAAGACAATCGAGTCTAGAACTGGTCACTCACTTCTTAGCAATCCTAAGGTTTGGAATCAGGTGTTTTGACACTCTTTCGCAATCATCAGTTCATCACTGCTATAGTGAACATTATCTTTGGTCATTCAGGACTTGTTATCTTCATATCAAATCTTTCAATTAGCTTTTGTCTCATATCAATTATCAATTTCGAATCAATTTCATATCTCTATCAAACACAGACTTTCTTTGAACCACTACGCTTCACACAGTAATTCAAAGAGGGGCAAAATGTAATACCCCAAAAATGGGCTATAAGTTCATTAATCCTCTATATCAACAATTCGAACGAAATCAACATCGAAGTCCTAATCTAAGGCACATCTAAACATCATCGAATCATAATTGATTATCTTAAATTCTGCATTGGGGAATATTCCTAGTAATATTCCTAATTATCTTAATTATCTTTAATTTAATGATTATTTGGCGATAAATCACATTTATCCTAAGTTTGATTAATTGAATATTTTCATATTTAATTAATTAGATTTAATATCTCACCACTTAATTGTGTAATTAAATTTAATTCTATCTATTATTAATTCTATTATTTAATTTTGACAATAAATCTAATATCTTATGAATAATTGATTAAATTCTTATTTAATTAATTAAAGCAAGTTGTCATTATTTAATAATATAGTTTTTAATAAAAGTTTGATTAAATAATTGATTAACCCATAAATTAATTATTTATTTTCAAAAATCAGTTAAGTTGAGAATAAATCATTTTATTTATTTATTAATTCATAATTATTATGCACATTCAAAAGAAACAGTTAAACTCCAAATTAGAAAATCAATGCAAAGTGTTGACTTTTTAGAACTCAACATCCTTTTAGAGTTCAAAAAGCTGATCTAAACTCTAATTTGAGTTAAAAAGCTATTTTTGCATGATTTGCATGTTTTTGTGAATTAAATTATCTTTATTATCAAATAACTCAAAAATCAAGCTGAGTTAATCTGAGTGATTTATGGCTTTTTTCCATGCACCTCCAAAGCCTTGGATTTCTATAAATTAAAGCCTCGGCTCATCTCAAAGCATCTCATATTTTTGCATCCTCGCGCTGTCAGATTGGAGGACAAGGAATCAAAGCTTATTGTGAATCAAGGCTATTGTGAGATCAATCTTGTTTTTGCATTCACATTTCATATCATTGTTAGATAGATCAATTCATAGCATATCAGTTTTTACATATTATAGATTCATATCAAGTTTATCATTTATATTGCATAGAAAATACCAAAAAAATAGATTAATTGCATTCATATTTTATATCATTTTTGCATCCAAATCCTTCATTTAGGTGTCGTCTAGGTCACTGATCTCAATAACAATCTGAGAACATTAATCTCGCACCTACTAGAAGGCAGTAAATCACTTGGTTAGAGTAGATTTCAATTTTGCATGATTTTGATTTTTGCTAACCTCTAATGTTTTACTGAAGTGTTGTGTCTATAGATCAAGTACAATTTTCACACACATAAGAAGAAGACTTGAATGCTTGAATGGATGCTTGCTTGATCACCTTGAGATCTTGGGAGCTTGCACATGAAAACTTGAGATGAGATATGAAAACTTGATTGTGGATGTTCTCACAAAACTTGATGATGAAAATGAGAGAGGAAGACCTCCTTTTATAGTGATCTAGGGCACATTCCTCTAGATGGGCCACCTTGGAGAATTAAATCCCAATTAGGTCCTTACCTTTAGAAAATATACCTAGATTAAATGAAATTAAAGGATTTACCATCTTGAAACCCAAAATGGCCGACTCAGAGGTGGGAAAATAAATCTCCCGAAAGCCTGAAGCCCGAAAATTCTAGAAATTGGAATTTTGGAGGAAGGGGTCAAAGTCGAGGTTGGACCTAACCTAGTTAGGGTCAAGATTGACCCTAACCTAATCAGGTTCAAACTTGACCCTGACCTATTCAGGTTCTAACTCGACCCTGACCCTGGTCCCAAGTTGACACAAAACCAAGTCAGGAGGTCCCAGGGATGCCCAGAAACCTAGAATTGATGCCAGAACATGATAGAATATCAGTGATAGACATAAAATCCTATGATTATCATGATGAAGACCAAGAGGATCCATTTCTAAATCCTACCTAGAAATAGAGCTATGAAAGAAGGAAATTCAGGAGAATCCTTAAGATCCTAACCCTAATTTCACCTAGAATGAAGCAAAAAAGAAGTGGAAAGCGGGGAGAAAGCCAGATCACAGCAAAGATCAATTCAAGGCATCCAATATGACCCCAAACCACTTAATCAAAGGGCTAAATGCTCTTAAAATGGAAGTGCTTCCATTTTAAGATGATACAAGATGATCATTATAAGATTATCCAAATCATAATCTATGTTCCTCCTTCAGACCAAATGGCTACTATTGTAGCATACCAAGAAAATTCATTAAGTTTCCTCTATAAATTATGGTGATCACCCAAAAATTCTTCCTTATCATTACATTAATAGATTAGGGAACTATAGTACATGTTACTACTCAGTCATTCCATGTGTTACAGTGGTCAGAGATCATGGAATGACCATATTCAATTGGAAACTCACAAAAATGTCAAAGGAATGGCTGAAACAAATTTTCCAGTCAGAATTAATTAAGTTAAAATACAAATACAGACCTCACAAATGCATAGATGTGGTCTAGGATCAATATCTAACTATTCCAAATGCATTGAAATGTAAGACAATGACAAAATGAATCCAAAATCACTCTAAGAACTCAAGGAAATTGCATTTGAAAGAAGTTTATTTATCAAAAACTCAATATAAATATATAACCATACTACACCAATCCATCTCTATTCATACCATTCATGAAAGAAGAAATAAATCAATAAGGATTCTGACTATAACCTCACGGGCAGTGACAAGGTCTGTTGGAGAATAATTTACATTTCATTAAAAACCTGAGTATGTTACATTGTTTCTTTGGCATTTATTGACTCTTTTATCTTCCCTTACTCCCCTGTGTCTCAAACATACACATCCATGCTCTAATAAGCCTCTCCAACCGATTTACAACCTCCATGTAACCGGTAACAGTTAGTTATTAATTGTTGGCTTAGTTTGGAATACACAAATACAGACCTCACAAATGCATAGATGTGGTCTATGATTAATATCTAACTATTCCAAATGCATTGAAATGTAAGACAATGACAAAATGAATCCAAAATCACTCTAAGAACTCAAGTAAATTATATTTGAAAGAAGTTTATTTATCAAAAACTCAATACAGTTTGTACACTAGGCCTCTTCTATCATACAATGAAACTTTGGCATATTTGATGGACTCCTAGAAACTACCCCAACCAATCCCAATCGGTTGGATGGATTAGTTTGCACTAAAACATAACAAAATCCAATTCCCTATATTTTCTAATAACCATTGCATTTCAAATTTTTGAATTGCAACATTACAAATTTGGAGTTTTTGAAACTTTTAAAGATAATGAAGCCTGAAGACTTTGAAATGTGACCCAACTAAACTTATTAAGCATTATTAAAATTAAATCTAAACTATTATAAACTTGTAACACAAAATACCATCCTAGGCTCTTATTTTGGTCCTAAGGCCTATTAGGCCTTTTAAGACTTATTACATATTTTCCATTTGCATTGCATGGAATGACCTTATAGGCCATTATAGGTGCCAATACATTCCAATTGATGTCTTTAGATGTCATTAGGTGCATGGTTGTCATTATGGACTCCTAGTAGTCTTTAGATGTTCTAGGTGCCCCTGCACCATGTTGACCACCTTTGAAAGGATTCTTGTCCCAAGAATCAGTCCTGGCATTGGATGTTTGAGTCTAAACTCATACTTTAGGAATATGGTGCCTTGACAGTTGGTTATTTCTATCCACTGGACATCCACATCAAAACATGGTTGTTTACTAGTTGCCCTTCAATAGGACACTTGACTGTACCTATTTGAACATAGTTCAAATCCAAAAAGTATGCATTTCTAGGACTGTGCAGCATTGTCCTATTCAATCCTTTGTCCTTTTCTTCCCAAACCTGATTTGTCCTTCCTCCTCTTCCCCTCATTGAAGAACCTCCTCTATTTCTGCTATTCTGTCAAAAAGCTCTTCTTCTTTCAGACTTCCATCATACATAGGGATATCTCCCCTCACCTTATGCTACTCATTCTTCATAGCCTTGAATATCTTGATTGTCCTCTTCTCTTCAGGATCTATTTGGGAGAAGAGTGGGAGAAGACAATCTAAGATTTTGAAGACCTAGAATCCCTTGTTGAACCCTTAAAGTTCAATTATCCTTTAAAGAGTGTTCCAAGGTGGTGGTTCGAAGTTGAATGAATCCTAGATTATAGATGAAGTGTGGAGAACATTTTTTCTGACACCAGAGGGATATAAAAAATATGGTGATCATCAATGTAGATTTGGATGCAAGGTACATTGTGGAGCCATGCATATTCAAGACACATTGTAAGTGCAGAAATAAAGTTTGTAAAGTTATAGTTTCAAATGGTGTGTTTTCAAATTTTGTTTCCATTGAGATGGTTCAAAAGTTGAATTTTCCAAGGATACTACATGAGAGGCCATATAGGGCACATGGGATTAATGTGGAAGACCAAGTTGAGGTGACAGAGCAAGAACAAGTGCACTTTAGCATTAGGCCATATGAGGACAGGCTATGGTGTGACATCATTCCCATAGTGGATTTTCATTTGATCCTTGGGAGAGCATGGTAGATAAGTAAATGTACCCTCCATGATGGAGAAAAGAACACTTACAAATTCTTGGATAAAGGAAGGAGAGTTGTGTTGCAGCCCTTTAAAGATGAAGAAGTGTCATGGACATTGACAAGGAGTGTTGGTATTTTGGAGTGGAATGGACTCTTGGGGAGTGAAGGGAAGACAACAAATAAAAGGATAGAAGAGAAGATTGGTGAGAATGCTAATGAAATCATTGAACAATTAGTAGAACACCATATAAAGTGTTTCTAAACACAGATGCATTTGAAGATGAACAGAGAGAGAAGTTGAAGTTGAAAGAGGTCTCAGAGGTGACAGAGACCTTAGAGAGTGAAGAGTCAAAGCTCTTGAAGATAGTGTTGCAGAAAGAAGCCACAATTTGGCATAAGAAGATGAGGAAGAGGGTTGTGTGGCCTATTAAAAGGCTTATGGAAGAGAAGAAACTACTGAATGGAGGACTTGCTGACAGAGTTCAAGGAGTTGCTGATGAGGAGAGTGTACAAGTTTCTGAGACTTGTATAGAAACTAGTGGTCAAGAAAGCCTTGTTTATTTTTGTTTCTAACACTTTTATGATAGGTTTTCTAGAGTTTGATAGTGTTCACCATGCAAGTGTTGTTTTTTAACACATCTATGGGAATATATGTTAGGAATGGGGACACTAACAGGGGGGGTGAATCAGTGTTCACTGTATTTTAACTTTTTACTTTAATCTTTATGCTGAACTTAAATGATTAACTACTGAATTAAACATTCACATAAACATGAAACATGAAATCAACACATGACACCAATATGGTTACGGGGAAACCCAAATAGGTAAAAACCTTGGTGGGACTTGATACCCACTAATATTCTGCACTACTGTTTTGTGATCCTTGTTAGAAGATCATTTACCTTGTTAGGAGTAGCTTTACAATGCTTTAGGTACAATAGACCTTGTTAAGGGTCAAACCTTGTTAGGAGTCTTTTACAATGATCCCTATTAGGGGATTTGACTCACTATCCTAGAGCTCACTGCTCAAATGGTGAAGGCTACAACCTTCTGATTTTAGATACACACTATATCTGCTGGTGAACTGTCACTGTGACACTGCTTGTCTGATCAGTTCCTTTGGTGCGCTAATGCTTTGACCTCTAAAAAATCTCTAATACATCTTATGTTGTCTTCACATACCTCTTCTCTACTTCTCACAACTCTATTACAACTTCCATATTGAATATGATGGGCACACCTTATATTTATGCACTCATACAAGCAAAACAATTAGGTCAGCCCTATAACTAATTACAAACAATGCTTCCAAATGAATTGGCTTAAGTGTTCTTACAATTATACATATAAACATGTCACAAACCTAAATACAATGGGCACATGGCCTTTACAATATTACATTATAATCGCAAACCAAAATGCTAACTATCGGCTTCATGCTCTATTTTCTATTGGCATACACTAGCTGTGCAACTTCAACTAACTGTAACTTTCACATCTTTGTATATCTACTTATGTGCTTATAGACTAAGCATAAGTATAGTCTAAAAAGCTTAACTTCCAGGGTGCATACCATAATTCATCCGTACACATGTGTGCTGATGCTTTGAGCTATAGGAACTCTATACACTGTCCAGTCTTCAACACTTAACTGAATTCTGATATTTACACTAAGTGCGCTGACTCCAAACTGCTATATGAATTTTTTGCCATAATGAAAACACTATATCAAATCATATACTTTAGTATAGACAAATTTCTAACAATCTCCCCCTTTTTCATTGATGGCAACAAAGGAATATGGCCAAGTTGCTAACTGTCCCTTAACACAAAAACTTTTGTCTACTTCTGTCTTCTATACATTTTTATACAAAATCTTATATCTCCCTATACATATATATACTCCATATTCTATACAAAACTCCCCCTTTGAAAGTAATGACAAAGGTGCATCAACAAATTGTATCTATACATACTCACTAAGGGAAAACATCTGGATATGCAATCTTGAGGTTTTGGATCTCCTTCTTCCAAAAGGTTATCAGAGAGTTAAATATTTGGAGATGGGTGCATAATGCATATTGAAGCTTCTCCATCTTCTCCAAGTCACTAATGGGACCATGATCATAAGTTACCATGGTGGCATTAATCTCCTTTATATTCTAATAGAGGATGTCTAAAGAGGGTGAAAGACCATTCCTCAACTGAGTCTGTCTGGACCTTATCCTTATTCTCTCTATTTCTTCCTTCTCAATCTTGTCTAACTGTCCTTGGTAGACATTGTTGCACATGTTCATATCAGTGGATGTGTCCAACACTAAATTCTTTACCTACTCAATCATTTCTTTTGCTTATTTTATCTTTTTGAAATGAGCATCGGTGAGCTTGTCTTGATCCATGCATGCTACAATGATCCTTCTTCCTTCATCAATAAATTCTTTCAAGGCTTCTTGACCAGACTTAAGAGAATTCAATTCTAGTGCAAAGTTTCTCATTAACTCATTTAGTCTCTTCTTTAAGTACTTCTCTTTTGCTACTATGGACGTAGATTCTTCTAGGCTAGAAAAGTTGCTTTTGAACTATTAGAGGACTAAACTCATATCATCAACCGAAAGTACTTTTAAAACTTTATTATCTTCTAGCAACAAACTGTTCAAAATATTCACTGATTCTATCAGGAGAGGATTCCTCATAACTTGTTTTTCTTTTTCCTTCTCCATAGCCAAGACGCTGAACTTAATCAGGTCTTCTTCTTTCCAGGAGTCCAAACTGCTTGTGTCAAGTGTCAAACTTGACAACAATGCTGAGGAGGGAGTGATGGGAGTGTTATCCATCACTTCTTGTTTTACCTTTGCAAGATCAACATAAGTATCTTCTTCTTTATTTTCTACCTCTTCTTCTTCCTTCTTATCAGATACATCTTCTATGAGTACTTCTTCTTGCTGAGTGGGAGGTGTATTGCTGCATAAGATTTTAGCTTCTTCAGTACTAACAAATGCTTCCTCGAACTTTTCCAAATCCTTATCAATAGTTGTCATGGCTATCTCCACATTATCTATGATAATAGTGTTGCCTTCATGTGATTCTGAGATGGGTGTAGACTTTTCTACCTTTGTTTGAGTTTCTACTATAAGTGTTGAGTCCTAAGGACTTGTCACTGGTACATTAAAGGTCTCTGCTTCTTTGTCTTGGTTACTAGGTGCATGAGTGATGGGCACAATAGGTGGTTTTGTCTGTTGTTCTAATAATACCTTTTCAAAGGCCTTCTCTATTTCCTTTGTGATCAACTCATAGTCTTAGTTCATAATGTGAAGAGTTCTCATCTTGGTCCTTAAGTGTGGCTTCACCAGATTTAATATCAGTGCCACTTCTTCTTTATAACATACTAGCAGAGTATCTTCTAATACTTTTTCTTTGATCCTTAGATCCTCTTCATTTGCTTGTCTCTTTAGGTTTTCTAAAATATCCCATACTTTATCTAGAATAGAGGTTTTCAACTCAAGGACTGTCTTCTTGAACTTGATAAGGCTTGGTTTGAATCTTGCCTTAGGAGGTGCTTGAATGTTTTTCTTGATCCTTAATGCTCACGAGGATGGATGACTAGTGCTAGCTTCTTTCTTCCTCTTGATTATAGGCTTATACTCTAGAGGAGTGCTAAGATCAATAGTATCTATTGGCGCAGAAGGAGTATTATCTTCTTTACCCTTATGAGTGTCATCTGATTCAGTTTTCATCTTCTTCAACTTAGGATCTTCTTGTTCTTCCTCTGCTACTATGCTTTTCAATTCTAGGGCAATCTTTTCATCCCTTTCTTTATCATGGTCTGCTTGAGACACACCATTTATTCTCAATATCTTAGAAGTGAACTTAGCAACTTTTCTTTTAGTTGCTGCACTGTTAAGTTTTGCATCAACTTCTCTGGTCTTTTCCTCATAGGCTCCCCACCTAGGTTCATTAGGATCTTTGGGGGCTATCAAAAGTACCTAGGCATATGCTTCAAGGACCTTTTCTTCTACCTCATAGCTAAGTGGATGAATCCAATTAGTTCTAGCCTCAACAGCTTCCATACATGTAGTATTAGTCTCCACCATAAAACATATTGTATCCTTATATTTTTCTACAATGCTTTTTGTAATCCTATACCTCATCTACATCTTAGCTCTGAAGGTTTTCAATTCCAATGTAATGTAATCTCTTAGTGTGCTTTTTGTGGATGCTTTGTTGGATATCTGAGGCATTGTTGGAATGGACTTGTCCAAATACAAATCTAAAACTCTTCCAACTATATGAAGGTACATATAGATGATTAGGGACCCAAACCTGAATATCTTTGTTTTGTCATGTTTGATGGCTTTGATGTTATCTATCAACTATGTGCACAAGATCTCACACAAGTTGAACTCTCCATCTTCCTTTACTAGTCTGATGGCAGCTAGAATAGTGCCACAGACACACTATTCAACCTGCCAGTGTGATGAAACCTGTAACCTAGTATCATTGACATCAATTTGATGTCTTCTTGCTCAATCAGATCAATAGTCATGTCGCACCTATCACTCCTTGACTTACATACTTTTTCTACCATTTTCCTGACATCCTTTCCCTCTGGAAGGATGGCGCCTATCCTAGAAAGGCCTATCATCTCATGTATCAGATCACTTGTGATTCTTATTGGAACATCTCCAATCCAAAATAGATCATCATGGATTCTGCTCAATAAGATCTTTATCCATTTTATCTCATAGAACTCATATGTCGTAGCATACTCAACAATAGGGTGATCATTCCATTTGGCATATTCATCCATGAATGTTTTATCCTATTTCAACATGGTATCCTTGTGTGCCCTTAAGCTATCTAGTCCAATAGGTTCTTCTTATAGTAGATGTAAGCCCTTATGTCTTCCACATGCATGATGCCCATAGGCATGTGGGAGAAAGCTCCCTCTAAATCATCTAGGGTGGATTTAAATGGGTGCCTTTTGAAAACATATCTTTTCTTCTCAGCAACATCATAAACAATGGGAGTGGCCATGACTTACTTGTTAATCTCTATCCAACTGATCTCTGAGATAATCTGATGTCTTCTGAATCAGCGCAACGAGCTAGGGTTCCTACAACCAATCAAATGCACTGATAACTACAGAAAATCTCTAATAGATCAATCTCCAAGACTTCACAATAACTTCCAAGGCTCTTTCTACTCTCCTATCACTTTGAATTTGAATGCAATGAGCAATCAAATGACTTCTGTGTACTTTAAAGGTGAAAAATTTTCCATTAATGCACGTCACGTAAACCAAGCTATCACTTCAAAATTTCAAACTCGAGATCTGCTAACAATCAGCATGTGCACTCTTGCACAAAGGTTCCTATACACTCCAAAAGCTTAAGTCCAAAGGTGCATACTCTGAGGATGAGTATACTAGCCACACAAGGGTCTAGAGATAAATTAGCTCCCCCTGTGACCTTGAGGGCCATTCATGTAGATGTAGAGGGTGCGTCCACTGGGGATGCATCCAATACATTCTCATCAACTACATTCTTCTTTTTCTCTGACCAAATCATGCTTGCATCATCTGAGGCTTTCACAAACTTGACTTTTGCTTCAGGATCCAATATTGGTTCTTCTTCCTTTTTATGGCTTTCCTGACCTTGCATCCTTGATGTATAGAACCTTGAGATATGTCTAGCCTTGTTATAGGAGTGACAAATGACTGGAGGTCTATTATTCCTCGGTGCATTGACATGAGTCACCATTCTACATGTTCTGGCTGAGTGACCATTATAGTTACATATCTGACATGTAACATTCTGAGAACTTCTAACATTTGTCTGATTCTAATTTCTTTGATCTTGTTGAATCCTATTCTTCTTACTAGTCTTGCAATTCATAGTTCTATGACCAAATCTATTGCATGAATAATAGTAGCCATTAAAAGGTCTTACCTTTGTACAGTTCCTTGCAATGTGTCTGTTAGCCCATTTTCCTGTAATAGCAAAAATCTTTCGAAAATGGCCTGCACCTAAAAAAAATTCATGACTATACCTTTTTCCCTTGGTCCCTGCAATTATTTTCCTGTCCCTAGCTGAAACCCTAAGCAAAAAATTCAAAAATCTAGCCGTTGGTAAGAATGGCCCTGGTCTTGTTCTAATTCTTCATTACCTTTTCGGGCCACTTAAGTCTTGTTAAATGCATGTGCGCATTTCTTTTCCCCATTGGTCACTTATTCATTTATTCCTCGGGTGGTTAGTCTTTTCATTCTACAAATTGGCAATTACTTGTTTGTCGCTGGTTCGCTTGATTCCCGGCGGTTATATCTTTTCTCTCGGTAATTGGGTGAACACAGTGTTCGCGTATTCTCCTATTCCTGGTAGCTTATCTCTAAATAGTTTGCAACTTGGCATGGTGGTTTCTTTTCTTTAGTCACGTGTTCACATGGTTTCCTAGGCCCAGCCTTCTGACACCATCTTGATCCAACGGTTGTCACGAAAGTGCAAGGGTTTTGTCAGAGGCTTGCACTTTTGCGACGGTCATTGATTTTATTGTATGACATAGCCTTTCTTTACAGGTGGGTCCATTGACACATATGCACAAATGGTAGCATCTTATTGGTCCATGTATCAACATGTTGGTAGTTGTCAGTGGGACCTAGTTTTCAGATGCGTCAAAGGGTCCTGACAGTGTCAAAATATCAATGACAGGTGCATGATCTTATGGGATGTGTCAGAGGCTTCAGATCATGCGTTGTCCATCAATTCAATCTTTCTCAAAGGGGATAAAGTGTGGTGAATCCACATGCCAGGTGTGCTGATATGGCAAGTTGTGATTGGTCCACGTTGTGTGACTAGATACTGTGTTAGTGGGGCCAGACTTTTTGAGGCTCAATGGGTTCTGACAGTGGCAGAGTATCAACGGTCAGCGTGTAATCTGATGAGTTTTTTTTGACACTTACAATCTTAAGATAGTCGTTGATCTCTCTTGATGTCAGAAGGATGTCAAAACAGGGTAAGATTCTTGATCTAATGGTTGTCTTAAGTTCTAATAGAATCTTTATGCTCCATGCGAACTTAAGACAGTTGTTGATTTCATCAAAGGTGGGCCCAAGTTTGGTCTAATGGTTTGGCGGTCCTGATAAATTTATTTAGCGGTGCTGACAGATTTCCAAGGGGTTCGCTCATTTGCTGAGTAAAATGGTGAAGTGCTAAAAGGTCTGGTGATTCGGTGAAGGAAGGTCGCATAATCGCTAAATATATTGGCGGAGGTAAAAAATGTTCTGCAAACTGGTGAAAGCCTTTTGTCACCAATTCGCTAAATAAGGACCGGGGTAAGTTTATTTTCCTTCAATCACTAGTTCACAGGGTTAAGAGGTGAGTTAGTTTTTCATTTCATGAATAGGGAATAGCTTTGTCACAAGTTTGCTAAAGGTAAACCCAGGGTGGCAGTTGAGTTAAGACATAAAGCCCCACGAAATACCAAGATCGGACGATCACGATATAAAGTTGATTCAAATTTGAATGTCGACCACCAATTTGCTGCTTGAGCCATAAAGTAACCATTATAGTTTGAATTCAAATTTCCAGAGGGTTTCTAGTAATAGAAAGGACTAGTTTTTAATGCTTTCATGGCCGGATTTGATTAGTTTGGTGGTGTTGATTGTTGCAGTGTGGTCCAGCGAGTATGATGATTGACTGCAGGGAGTTTTATGCCGTGGGGAGAATGAATAATGGTGTTTGAGGCATGTTTTAGGGGTCAAATCAAATAAATTTTCAAGAGTGTCATGATCTTCAGTACTTTTCCAAAGGATTTATCATAATTGGAGATCAATTTTTGATCTATTCTTCACCAGGTTGCTTGGTTTTCCCCAAAGTGCAGTAATTTCTGATCTTTTGAATTGTTTTGGTGGGTGAAAACCCTAACTTTTACCATGGTTATCCATAGCTTGTTGTATCCTAACTTGTGTAGGATTCCAAGATAACCAAGGGTATATATGGTTGTAATTTTGACTTTGTAAGGGTTCTGAAATCCTGGTTCCTAGGGGTTCCTTTTCGGTTCCATGAAGGGTCCTTTCCCTGTAGATTTTCTCTACTCCTTTGCATATAGGGTGTTCTTTCTTCCTTTGTTGGTTCAAAAAATATAATACAAATTGTAATAGATTTGTCTTATGTATGAGATTCAATATATTTCTACCATTATCAAATTGTCTCCATTTGAGTTTTAGACTTATTGATTGAAGCATCAAGGGTGTTTCCCTCTTTCTATTTGCATTTCCTTTGTTTCTGCAATAGAGTTGTTTTCATAGAAGCAACTAGGTTTGGGATTGGTTTTTAGGTGTGTATGAATTGAGGTATCAAGGGTATCTTATGTTTGTCTTCCAGTGGATGCCGGTTAATGTATTACTTGTTTATAGGTCTCTTCCAAGGGGAGAGTTAATATCCTTTAAACAGGTGATAGCACATTTTGGGTACACAAGTGGATTTTTGAAGTATGACTTGATTAATGGTGTATGTTTGGTGTAAGGCATCAGCATATTTGAATGTATTGCTTTCTTGTTTCATAGCTCTTTGTTGCAGTGGTGTATTTGACTCTACTGCCCATTGGATAAGGCACTGGTCTATGAGAGACTTAGGGTATCTCAAGAGCCCTTCCAACCCAACATCAAATCAAATACCTTTCCCTTTCAAGTTGGTAGTAGTAGTAGGAGGTCCTTTCTAGTCTTCAGACTCATTCTATGCAATCAGGGCTATTCCATGTGAATTGGCTTCATTGGGGTACAAGTTACCTGAAGGGGTTTGAAGATTATTCCACAATAATCTATCTGCAAGCCTATTGTTTATCTTAAGGTGTCTTGAGTGTGCAGATAAGGCAATACCCACCTGAGTGATGTGGAGCTCAAAGAAGAAGGAGGATTCCTTTCAATCCTCATTAATTGGACTATTTTCTTGTCAAACTTGAGTGCCTGACCTGAGATCCAAGCCCATCTATTGATTCAAGTTTGGTTTTGCAAGAAAAATCCCCAACAGTGTCCATGCTTGTTACATACAAAACAAGTGCGTTCTACTTGCTTGTGTTCATTCTTAGGAGGACCACCATTGTCTTTGGTTTGATCTTCAGTCTTTTTAGTATCAATAGATTCTTTTTGTGTTTCCTTTCTTCCTCGCATATTGTCAATCTGATTTTGTGCTTCATTATATCCAATACAGGGTGGTCCCACAATAGTGTGTCCCACTTTTTGGCCAACTTTGACATAGAGATCAACATTCTGAGAAAAAACTTCACTTTCAAATAGTTGTTGCCGCAAAACTATTAGGAATTTGAAGATAATGTAAACTAGAGTCTTTTAGAATTTTCTTTCTAGTTTCTAAATATATTTTTTAAAAAATATTTTAAATTCATTTTTCCTTCTCCTTTGAAAAGTGGTTTGTGTGAAAAAACTATGTTTTTAAGGAGTTACTGTCACTTGGATTAGCATAACTCTTTTTTAAAATATGATAACGATGTAATTCTTTCAAGATTATATTTGTAACTTCAATATCTAAAGGATGCAATTGCTTTCATTCATTTTGGGTCAATGTTTTATAGTTTATTAAGTTCTAAAAGTGACAATAAGACATAAGGTCACTTGGATCGCTCTAACTTGATCAGTGTATATCGAAATTCATTTTTTTCTTTTTTTATACGAAGGTACACAAATACTCTTTTCCTACATATTTTTCATATTTTTTTTTATAATTTACTATTTTTCCTGAAGTCTTGAAGAGACGGGTTGTTGAATGACCAAACAACCTATGTTTAGTTAAAGTAATATTTAAAAGTGACAATGAACTCAATATGTATTAAAATTATATTCATTAGAAAGATTATTCCAAATAGCCTCATACTAGATAGATAGGTTTTTCAAATGGATTCATTTGATCTACCAAAACATAAAGTTGAAGTGATTTTTTATTTGAATTTTAATAGGTGTGAAGGAGACTCCATTGTAGGTATGAATGAGGAGTATAGATGTTATATCAATGTTTTTTTAATCTAAGAGGCTTTGAGCTAACCATTTATAATTAATTCCCTCAAATGGAACCTCTCAAGGCTTAAATCATCACATTTTATTAAAAATGTGTTATTTCAGCAAAAATCAGCATGTCTAAAAAAGTGTGACCCACTATTGTGGGGTCACCCTATAGCTAGTGTCTCCTTTGATTCTTCTTGCATACAACTGAGATTCTACTAAATCGGCACTAGTGTGTAACTTGTCAATATGATCCTTTGTCTTTTTCAATTTAGATTCCAAGATTTCTATGATATTCTTTAGCTCCAAGATTTCTAAGTTAGCTTCCCTTAGTTCTTCATTGAGTTGAAGGTTCTCCTTGACTTGTTCATTGTAGACATCTTGATTGTTCATTAGTTTGTCATCAAATTCTTCAAGCTAACTTAATAAGGATGCATTTTCTTCATTCAACTTCTTGACTTTTTCTTCAAGTTCATTGTTAGAGCGTTCTTTCAAATCCTTTCTTAGTCTTTTGATAACTAATTGAGCATCATTGACTTTTTCTTTTAGTTCTTCAATTTCTCTTTCTGAATTGTCTAGGTCTTCAAGAGAAGATTTAAGATTTTTCTTCAGATGTTTCATTTCTACTTTGTCCATGATCTTCTCAAGTGGTTAAACTTCTTTTCTGAGGACCAGAGCTCTGATACCAATTTTTAGGAATGGGAACATTGAGAAGGGGGGGGGGTGAATCAGTGTTCACTCTATTTTAACTTTTTACTTTAATCTTTATGCTGAACTTAAATGCTTAACTATTGAATTAAACATTCACATAAACATGAAACATGAAATCAACACATGACACAAATATGGTTACGGGGGTTTAGGTAAAAACCCTGATGGGACTTGATACCCACTAATATTATGCACTAGTGTTTTGTGATCCTTGTTAGAAGATGCTTTACCCTGTTAGGAGTAGCTTTACAATGCTTTAAGTATAGTAGACCTTGTTAAGGGTCAAACTCTATTAGGAGTATTTTACAATGATCCATGTTAGGGGGGTGGACTCACTTTCCTAGAGCTCACTGCTCAAATGATGAAAGCTACAACCTTCTAATTTTAGATACACACTATATCTGCTGGTGAACTATCACTATGACACTACTTGTCTGATCAATTCCTTTGGTGCACTGATGCTTTGACCTCTAGAAAATCTCTAATACATCTTATGCTATCTTCACATACCTCTTCTCTGCTTCTCACAACTCTATTACAACTTCCATACCGAATACAATGGGCGCACCTTATATTTATGCACTCATACAAACAAAACAATTAGGTCGGCCCTATAACTAATTACAAACAATGCTTCCAAATGAATTGGCTTAAGCATGCTTACAATTATACATATAAACATTTTAGAAACCTAAATACAATGGGCACATGGCCTTTACAACATTACATTATAATCGCAAACCAAAATGCTAACTGTCGGCTCCATGCTCTATTTTTTGCTGGCATACATTGGCTTTGCAACTTCAACTGATTGTAACTTTCACATCTTTGTATATCTACTTATGTGCTTATAGACTAAGCATAAGTATAGTCTAACAAGCTTAACTTCTAGGGAGCATACCATAATTCATCCATACACACGTGCATTGATGCTCTGAGCTGCAAGAACTCTGTACACTATCCAGTCTTCAACACTTAATTGAATTCTGATCTTTACACTAAGTGCCCTAACTCCAAACTACTATATGACTTTGTTTCCATAATGACAACACTATATCAAGTCATATACTTTAGTATAGACAACTTTCCAACAATATAAACATGAAGGCTGATAGATTTAATGCTTGGCATGAGTACATAATGTTTGATTTTAGGGGCATAGAACACATGAACATGGAATACTATTTTGTTGTAGGTCCTCAACAAGAAGTGGATAAAGATTGGAGGAAATGAAAGAAACTCCCAATCCAAGGGACTTGGATTGATTTGATCCTTGGGAGGATTGTGCAAGGCACCGTGACAAAGTCATGAAAAAGGTTCACTTAAATGGCTCTTGAAGATTGATCATAAAGATTATAGGATCTAAAAGATCAAAACATGAATATATCAATGTAATTGGACTTATGGTACATTTTGTGAATTTGATGGAATGTCATGTAATAAGCCTAAATCTATAAAGGCATGAGTTAATGTAATAGGAGTTAGATAGTATAGGATCTTCAGGATCTATTTGTTCCTCTTCTTCCTCTTGTTCCCCTTCCTTATGGGTTTCTTCCTCTTCTTCACTATCAACACCTTCATCTGATGCTCTTCTTTGATTGGATTCCAATGCTTCAAGCCTAGCCAAAAGTGCATTGTAAGATTCCTGCAACCTTGTGTTCTTCTCCTTCAACTCCTAGATCTCCCTAGTAGTACCTGCATTCCTTAGAGGCATTTTCACAAACAATAGTCAAACTTCTTTAGCAAAGTGTTCCTCTATCCCTCTAAGGCACCATTTGTTTTAGATAATTTAATTTTAACTTTGGTTGTGTTAACATAACTATGTTGAACTTATTTTTTAGTTGTTTAGCATGAGATTTTGTAGATTAATAGGAGTTCATAGATACTAGTGTGCCATAGTTTCCCATCTATAACTAGTGAGATGCACATAACTCATGTACATCATGCTAGTGTTCTTGGATACCTTGTATACACTATTTTTCATTCGACTAGACATTATCCAAATAGTGATTATTTATATAAAGTGCTATAACACATACGTGGTCCTCCTTTTACACCAATTAATAACAATGACAACCCTCACAGGCAGTTGGATAATGTCTAATCTAATCCAAGCACACTAGCATGAGGTACATGAGTTATGTTCATCTCACTAGATATAGATAGGCATTAATGCTTAATTGAATGATATGTTCCCATAAAAATGTGAACTCCTATTAATCTACAAACTCTCATGTCTGACAATATCAAGTAACGAGTCATTCCATTCAAGAAAGACCATGTTTGACAATATCAACCCATAACAAAATAAGGAGTATGCAAAATATAGTGATTGTATCTTCCATTAGAGCCACTTCATATGCACAGGTGATGAACATGCATATTTTCTTGAGCGCTATTGGGAGCTTACCTAGCAACACATGTACTATTATGAAAATTACCACAAATCTATTTACTGTTGGGTCTAGCTCCCAGTATTGCGTAGTCAAATATAAATGTTTTTCACCTGTGCATATACCTTCTATGATCAAATCTTATATGCACAGGTGATGAACATTCATATTTGCCTAAGTAGTACTTTGAGTAGTCCTCCAACACATGTACTATTGTTAAAATCATCACAAGTCCATTTGTTGGAGGAAATCTCATAGTACACATGTTTGGAGGTCTGAAAGAAACAAGAGAATTTGAAGAGTCACAAGTCTTAAGATTGTACTTAATATAGCCAAGCTTCATTCAATGGTACATTCAAACATGAAATAAACCATTAAATGCACTTAAAATAAAGGTCTAATTCTGTAGACTGTTGATGCAGAGCCCTCTACTATCACCTTAAATAGGCCAACTCAACTTGAGGATTCAACAAGAAACTTAAATGGAATACACCAAGAAGTTGTTAGAAAGTAAAGTCCACCAAGATAACTGAGAGAGGGGGGGATGAATCAGTTATCAAATAATTATAACTTTTATCAACTTCAATAGAATTAAACCATGTAAGCAATATAATTACCAACCATAGAAATATATTCATACACAATAACACAATGACACAAGATATGTTGACTAGGGAACCTCTTGATCAAAGAGTAAACCCCGGTGGGAATGATGCCCACAAAAGATACACTAATATGAATATTCCTTGTGAAAGGATGGACTCTATTAGGAATCTTATAAAATACATTCAGTACATATGAATCCCTGTTAGGAGATTTTGAATCCCTGTTAAAAGATTCTAACTCTGTTAAGAGTTATGGAAGACAGAAGGACCCACTGCCCAAACAGCTTCAAGGTAAGATCACTAAACACACTATCCAAATCATCTTTGTATTACTCAATAGAATAATATGTTACCTCTTCTTTGATTGTGCCAAACCACACTCACTAGTACACCGGATCTCAATTTCAGATCTCTATACTTCGCATGTCTTCCTTGACAAATTCACTATCACATTTATCCCTTTTCTTCACTTCATATTAATCCATTACACTAAAACAAGGAAAAACATTCCTTCCTTTATACCACACTCAAGTAATTACAAATGAGTCAGCATACAATTACAAAATAAAAGTTTCCACACGCTACATCAAAATTACACAAAACTGTCGGCTTCCAAATACAATAATTCTTCACTTGTGTGACCTCAAATTTTGTGCTATCATCCACATCACTAACAATGTGTCTTCAACTTCCCTTTAACTACACAAAACTAGATTCCATCCCGATTAGGAGATATCATCTGATTTCCACAAACCGCTACTCAAGAACATTGCCTGAATACTGCTTCCACCAAAATGCTCATAACTTCCATGAATAAATGAATTACTATCTGCGCTCTTAACCATATAAATATAAAATATCAATGAATATATCCTCAACATCACATAGCTCACACTCTAATATCTGACGTGTGCTAATTCAAACTATGTCTGCTTCTTTTCAAGTCTCTGATAAATCACTGTGTTGACATCAATGACAATCATAGTCATGAATGCAACAACAATTGTTACAGAATGGCTGCCAAACATTTAGCATTCATTCCTAACAATCTCCCCCATTGGAATTGATGGCAACATAGATGAAAAAATATCCAATGTTCCAAAAATCCAATACTGCAACACTGCTACTTCAAGTCCTCTTCATCAATCAAATCTTGTTTCATTTTCCTGTTCAAATAGTGCAAATAGTTTTTTTCATGTACCCTTCTCCCCCATTGACATCAATAATAGAAATTTCATCATTATGTCAACAAAAAATCCAATGTCAAAAGACACTATTCAAAAAATACATTCACTAGAGTCCTCATGACTCAGCTTAGACACACATACTCCCCCATAGAGGAAGTACCAACATCTAGTCCAGAAGAAAGATAAGGCTCATATACCACTGGATGGATGCAACCAACTACATCACTTCTCAAAAGTAGGATGGAGCATAACCCAAAGCATACCTCTTAGATACTAAAATGTATCCTTAGGCAAAGGCTTTGTAAATATATCTGCTATCTGCTCCTTTGTACTTATGTACTCAAGTCTAACTTCTTTCTCAACAACTTTCTCTCTTACAACATGATACTTAATCTCTATATGTTTTGTCTTAGAATTTAATACAAGGTTCTTAGACATACTAACTATGTTGGTGTTGTCACAATGTATGACAACAGGTTCAACAAACTTTATTCCAATATCCTTCAGCATTTGCTTCATCCAAATTATCTGGTTACAATTGTTTGTTGTTGCTACATATTCTTCTTCTATTGTGCTCTGTGAGATACAATTTTGCTTCTTGCTTAACCAAGAAACCAATCTACCTCCAAGGAAAAATGCTCCACCACTAGTGCTTTTCTTATCATCAACACTGCCTCCCCAATCAATATCTATATATGCACATAGGGTAAAATCATCAAATTTTTCATACCACAATCCATAGTCCATTGTGCCTCTTAAATATCTTAGTATCCTCTTTACTACTGCATAATGTGATTCTCTAGGTTCAACTTGAAATCTTGCTACAATTCCAACTGAATGTGCTGTATCAAGTCTTGTATGAGTCAAATATTGCAATCCTCTAGTCATAGATCTATATTTCTTCTATTCAACTGTCAGTGTTTCATCTGTGCTAGATAATTTATGTCCAATTACCATAGGTGTTCCAACTGGTTTACAATTCTCCATTCCAAATCTTTTCAACATGTCATTCAGGTACTTTATCTAACTTACAAAGATACCATCATTGTTCTGTGTTATCTGCAATCCCAAAAAGTATTTCATTTCACCAATCACACTCATTTCAAATTCAGTCTTCATTTCATCTGCAAATTTGTCACTAGCTTCATCTTCTCCTCCAAAAATAATGATATCAAAAAAAATAACTATAACCAACAAACCATTTTCAATTTCTTTTTTGTACGGATTGCTATCAGTTGTTCCTTTTGTAAATCCCAACTTTAACAAATATTTGTCCAATCTTGCATACCAAGTTCTAGGTGCTTGTTTTAGTCCATATAAAGCTTTCTTCAGTTTACATACCATGTCTCCTTCTTGAGTCAAAGGAAAACCTTCAGGCTGCTCAATGTAGACTTCTTCTTCCAATTCTCCATTCAGAAATGTTGACTTCACATCCATCTGATATACTTTGAATTTCTTGTAAGCTACATAAGCCAAAAACATTCTCACTACTTCAATTCTTGCAACAACCGCAAAGGTTTCTTCATAGTCAATTCCTTCTTGTTGTGAGTATCCCTTGCATACCAATCTTTCTTTGTTTCTTACTACTTCTCCTTGTTCATTCATCTTGTTTCTGAATACCCATTTAGTTCCAATAACATTCTTGTCTTTAGGTCTAGGGACCAATTCCCATGTCTTGTTCTTTTCAATCTGATCTAGTTCTTCTTTCATAGCATTAGTCCAACTTTCATCTTCACAAGCTTCACTAGTAGTTTTAGGTTCAATTTGAGAAATCAAACATAATTGTTCTTGTACCTTATTCCAAGTTAGAACTCCTCTATTGATGCTTCCGATAATTTTCCCAATAGGATGATTTCTTGATAAACTCTTGTTAGGTGTCACTGTCTCAGATCTCACTTCAGGTGTAGATTCTTCAATGAATTCATTGTGGCTTTCATTCAACAAATCACTGTCAATCTCATAAAATAATTCAATAGATCCAGTGTTAGGTTTAGGATGAGCTTCTTCATCTGATTCATAATCAAGCATTCTTTCCTAAATTTTGAACTTTTCATCAACTTTAACATTTGCGCTCTCAACAATAGTCTTAGTTCTTATATTGTAACATCTATTGGTGTAATCACTTAAAAATAGACAAAGATTAAATCAAAGAAAATCAAGTTAAATCAAAGTGAATCAAGGACAAAATTGAATCAATTGAATCACAATGCATAATTAGCCAATCAAAATTAAAAGCAAGTCTTAATTCAAGATCAATCAAAATTGAGAGAATTTTAATCAAGTGCAATCAAATCAAAATACAATTAAATAAATTAATTGTATAGTCTTGGATTAAATTAAATTCAACCCATTCAAGGGGTACATGGCTAAAATAAATCAATTAAATCAATTAATAAATCTCAATTACTCTCAACAAACCAAAAGGAGAGTAAATTCAATCAACCAATGAGGTTTAAAGAAAGGCATTCACATGGATCAAGCCAAATTCAATCTCAATCACTCAAAGTGAAGGAGAATCTTGACCATCCATCTTGTCTACTTGTCCCAAGCTTTGAGGGCACAAACTTTGCATTGTCTTCAAAGGGTGGAACCAAGGACTCAACCAAGGTTTAATCATGATCAAATACAACTACACCCCCTACCATTGGGAAAATCTATAAAAGGAAGGCCAAATTCCTTCATTATTATCAACCACACATCTGAGAATTGCATTGAACCTCTTACAATTTGAGTTTAGAAAGGCATTTGAGAGCATAATTAGCATTTACTTTGATAATTGTTAGCAATAGCATTGTTTATCTTTATCATTCTCATTCTAGGACTGTCATTAATGAGAACTTGCTGAGAGCTTATTCATTAACATCTTAGTTAGAGAGCCATAGGATGCTTAATTGATCATTAATTTTGCTAAATAATTGCTCTATTGTGGTTTAAATTAGTTACTATTTCATTTATTATTGATGTTCAGCCTTAATTCTATGAAGATACTTTTACTAGTATACAAAATGGCACCCACCATGGGGCTCTAAGCCTCATTTTATCAATTTCATCATTTGGATCATATTTTGTATGCTTGTATTTTCAATTTTCCATGAATATTTTGTAGAAAATAGGTGAAGTCACATGTACAATCAATTTAGTCATGCCTACAGTCATTCTAATGACGTTTACTATCTCTTTTTCGATGCCTATTAGCTAAATATTTGTGCCTAGTCGAATAACTTCTATTATGTCTTAAATTCTTTCTTGTCACCTACAACCTAGATGCTCACACCTGTGAGATAAAGTTATTCTACCTTTTGCTCATAAATTCATGCCTATGAGTTAAGAAGTGTCACCTATCGATTATCTATCATCGCTTGTGACAAACCTTTGCGAAGCACTTTACAGACAAAGTCACGCCTAGTATCAACTATCTTACGCTTAGTATTGTTAAAGTGTTGCTTTGAGTAGATCAGTTTACGCAATTTTCAATACTCTTTGCACCTAACAATAAATTTTTTAGGCTTGATTAACTTTAGATGTCGCGTATGTCACTGGAAAGTGTCACTTGGTATCATTAAAGTTACGCCTGAAAACAATTTGATCGCGCGCATTAGCTGGACAATGTCATTTTTTTTTGTTGTCTTAATTTGCTATCAAATTGATCAATTCATTTATCTAACTCTCTGTTTGTACATTTTGACTATAAATTTGCAGGCACAGAAAGGTCCAGAAGCCAGAAAGCAGGTTTAATCAAGAAGAAAAGGCACTAGCTAAAAGGATCAAGAAGGAAAATGTTGCACATATCAAGGATGTTCTTGAGACATCACAAGAGGAAGAAAACCAAGTATACCAAAATTATCTTGCAATTATTGAAGCTTACAAAATGAAATTTTTTTCTCTTAATTAGATTTTTACTCCTTAGCTCAAGTTTTCCTTGAAAATTTGCAAATAAGCTGCTTAAAGTTCATTACATAATTCTTTTCTTCATCAATTTCGATTTGGTTTCCCCTCATTGTGATTGTTGGTGTTGACTAACCTGCTGGTGGAAAAACACACTTGGAAAGGAACTATAGCCAAGGTAAGCATAAAATCGTGGAAATAACTCAAAAATGCCCCTAACTTTTGTTAGTTACAAGGAAAGGTAAGCCTTAAAACTTGGTGATTTGCATGCTTAAATTGTGGCTTTGTCCTTTCAAAATCTAGTAATTTGGATAGCTTAAAGGAATAAACCAAACACTTAATTAAAAAACCCCTTTGTTTGTAGAAAAGAGTAGCAATACTCAATTCTCATTAGTTAGTGGGTTGGAATTTGAACCTTATCCCATTCTAGAATATTAGTTACTGAGAATACCATGCTAGAAAATTAGTGGGCTCGCCTCCCAAGTTGTGCCTTAACGAGGCCGGTGTGAGGGACAGCCCAAAGTGGGATACGCTCACTTTTTGCCATGGGAATCCAACCCACTCTAAAATGAAACCCATGCATCCTTAATGGGGTGTATGACAAATGGATTTTAATTTTTTGAACTTCCTCTAGTAATCCTCACAAATTGCGCAAAATTGTACATCGGTACGTGTGGGAAGCCCCTTAACATACTTGGGGGATGAAAGTTTAAAGTCCATTTTGAATAGAATCTACACTAAATCCTTGATAAATTAGCAAGCCTACCTCATTAGAGCCATTTAAAAGCCAAATTTGACCTTAGGTAGATTGCTTGGAAGAATTTCTTGTGATAATTGATAAAATCATTGTGTTGTGCTTGAAGATCTTTGATTACAAAAAGAAAACATCCATTAAGATCCAAAAATCAATTAACAATAAAAATTCAAGAGAATATTCTATTCACAAATGGAAAAAGAAATGGAAACATCATCCAACCAACTCTCATTAAGAACATTGTTTCCTTACCTCTATGATCAAGAAAAATAACATGAATGCCATATCTTTGATAATTCAAAATTTGATCAAAAAGAATATCATGAAAATCTGATATTTGATCAAGAATATCCTAATGATAAACCAATATTTGATGAAGAACCTATTTCAAAATATCAAGAGAATCTCATCTTTGATCAAGGAAATCAAGAGGAATTAGTCCCATCTCAACAATATTCATCATATGAAAACTCTGTGAGAAACACAAATACATCCAAATATCCTTGGGATAGATCATTTACTCCTTTGAGAATTTCATACGAATTAGCTTTGGAAAAACTCCTTGAAAATGATCTCATCACGTTGCCTCAAATCACTTCATGTGGTTTTATCTTTTTGAGCAACTATTGTGCATATCATAGACATAATGAGCATGAAACTTCAGATTGCATGGAGTTGAAGCATAAAATCCAAGATCTTATTGATGATGACATAATTGAAATTGAAAATCCTAATGAATCATCTAATGAAGATACTATTCTCAAGCAAGATCAAACTTATGAACACATGTCTAGTAGTGGTCCTCTTATAGCTTTCACCTATTCCACCATTCCTCCATTTCATATAGAAGCAAAGCTATCCAATATTCCTCCATCAAACAAAGATCCAAATAGTTTTCATAATGACTATGTATACCCTCAAGGGCTACCTCTAAAAGAGATCCAAGCTAACCTACATCTTGCTACAAGCTTCTTTCATGATTCAAAGGTTATAGACCTCAAGCCTTCATGTGCTACAATGCCTATTGTACCTATTTCAAATGAACATCCATCATTCATTCAAGAGTCCCATGTGAAAATTCAAACTCCTACATTGTCCTTAGAAGTGGCTCCATGTCAAGAGACTAATCAAAAGTGCAAAGAAACAAATCTCATTAAGGATCAAGATCAAGCTATTATCACTCCTTATCCTATAGTTGACCAAAGTCCCATATCCCAAGAATCCCATGATGAACCCTTCATACCCTTTCATTTCTTTCAAGAAGATACCCTTTCATCCCAAACATCCCATATTCCTTCACCTCTTATATCTTACCTATATCCTAAGCAAGATCAAAGTATTCCTTCCATCTCTAATGAACTTATTGAAAATGAAAAGAAAAGTATTCTTCCTAGGCTATTAAAATATCCTTGTCAAGATCAAAGCACCCCAACATCCACTTTTCATAAGCTTCCATATCTACCTCAAAATTATCCCATTATTCCTAATCCATCACATAAGAATAAATCCCCTCAAGCTTCAACTACTCCTATCAAAGCTACTTATAAGCCTATTGGTATAAAGTTAAATCCGAAAGACAAAAGCCTTGGCCATGAAGCTCAAAATAAAGATGTTGATATCCCTCCCACGTCCCATTTACCCTCATTTGTGCATAATCATATTCCTTATACATCCTCCAAATCCATCCTTGGTCCCTATATCCCAAACTTGAAACCTTATACATCCTCCAAATCCATATTGGGCCCTTACATTCCTCCATCAACCTTTCCTACCATCCATATCCCACAATCCATTTACCCTATACCCTATCAAATCAAAAAGACATACGTACTTGAAAAACCAAGCACCCATCCATTTTAATCCTTCATATGAACCCATCCATATGAACCATCCATATTTACCTTATTCATCCACCAAACCCAAGTCCTTTGGAAGCAATTTAGATGTGCAACATAAAAATCAGAAATTCAAGAATCTGCTTATGTATGAAGAGCACCATGTCCCATCTAATCAACATGTTATTGAAAGAAAAAAAGAAATATTCAAGAGACCATAAAGGTCCATCAAGAAAAAATAAAAATCAAATAAAATGTGGATTCCTAAATCCCTCATTGAAGAAATTCATTCTAAAGCATCCAAAAGGAAAGAAAAATCAAAGAAAGTTTGGATTCCCAAGTCACTTTTGAAGGGCTTACACATGAAAGAGAAATCAAAGTTGACATTCAAGCTTCCAAAGGCTTCCACTTCACATTCTCCAAAACATATTCCATCTTATCCATCCATTTTGAGTCCTTGTGTCCCAAAATTTGTATCCTCTCTTACATCAAAATCCCAAGCTATTTCATCCATTTTTCCTCCATTATTCCACTACCCTTCAAGGTGTGTATCGATATTGATCTTGATAATACTTCTTATCCTCCAATTCATTATCCTTCCATTCCCTTTTTCATGCCCACACAGGGAAAGACTTGTTATCCTCTCATTCATTATCCTTCCATTTCCATTATCCAATCCATCACAAAAAGCTTTAGCCACCCTCTACCTTATCCATCATATCACATTTCCATCACCATATCAACATCTTTGAGCATACCTTGCAAAATTCTTGGCCCATCATATCATATCCTATCAAGGAGTATACAAAGAGCATGAGGCTTGAGTCCATCCAAAAAGAGAAAATTGAAAAAAAAAAAGAGAAAAAAAGAGAAAGAAGAAAGAAAGAAAAAAAAAAAAAAAAATTCATCCTATGGTGAAAACCACTTCTTGTGGCATCTTAGACAAGTACCATGATGGAAACTTGGAAAATAGGCATCATGTGTAATTCCTCTCTCTTGCACTCTACACTTGGGGGCAAGTTTCATCCATTATATCCTCTACCTTTCTACCATTTATCTCACTTTCATCCATATTCTATCTTTCACCTTTGATCTTGACAAGGTTGAATATATCTATGAGCATTAAGTACCTTGACATGAGTTATCCTATCCATTAGCCTATTCATGCTACATTCATGCTACCTTATCATGATCTTGCTTATCCCAAATTCACCTTCATTATTCCTAAGAAGACTTCCCATAATCCCAAACCATTCACTCATAGCCTTCACCACCCCTGTATCATGATTGTGTGATCCTACCCACATTGGTCCCTTGATCTTGATCCAATTGAAAAATAAAAGAAGAAAAAAATGTTTGAAAAAGTCTCTTGATATGTCCATTCCTTTGGACCATTGTCATGACATCAAGTCATTATTCCATATGCTATCCAACACCACATCATTGGCCTATATTGAGATATTATTTTTCCCTAGCTTGGATAGTCTTGAGGAGATGGTCCTATGGGTAACATACTTGCTTCATCCATCATCCATCAGTTTGCAAATCCTATACCTTGCTAGAAATCAGGGAAATTCGATGTGATCTTGTTTGAAAACTAGTAATCTTTAAAAATCCAAAAAAAACAATGAAAAATCTCTAAAATCCAAAAAAAATAAAAAATCTCTAAAATCCAGAAAAATCAAAAATTTCAAAAATTCTAAAAAAATAAAAAATCTTAAGTAAACTCTCAAAGGTTGGAATTGCCCAACAAAGCACTATCTCTTCCAAATCAAACTGGGGGCATCAATCCAAACTCAATGAGCTTAACAAAGCAAACATCAATTGGCTCAAATGATTGCATCAAAATTGGAAAATGGCTACACTTGAACTTCATGATCAATATCACATTTCAAACATCCAAATACTTGATTTAAACGACAAAATTTGAAAAATCAGATCAAAATCTAAAAAGCTTAATCAAATCAGATCAAAATCTAAAAAGTTTAAACATAACTAAGGATCAAAGTGGATGAAGTTTTTGAAATATGTATCTACAAAAAAAAGTAAAAATGTTCAAAGTGTTACTAAATTTTTGGAACCATGTCTTTTTAGCAAATTGATGAAGTCTTGGACTAGATGAGCGATGATGAAGACATGATTTTTTTTTATTGCTACTTGAGTGCTTGTCAAGTTGATTCATAGCAGTATGTGAATCCATCTAATGACATGATCATCAAAGAATCATTGAGGACATTTGTATATGAAAGGGATCAATTCTTTTTCTGTTTACTTGCAATTGTTAAAATCCAAGGAAAGAGGTATTCATATCATCATGGTTGAACCAGTGAGGGTTGTACCAATTTCATGTTCCAAACACTCGATGATGAAAATAAGCTTCCAAATTCTGAATAATGACAGTTAGCTGCATACATCGTAGATTAAATGCATTTAATGTATTTGCCTTTCTTAGCTCAAAAACTAATTTGCAAGAGGAAAGCTAAAGAGGGTAGAGTTATCATCATCCAAAGACCAAATCAAGATACATCAAATGATTAATGATATCATCAATGGTACATCATCAAATGTCCATCAATGGTACATAATCAAAGTCTTGATCTACATCATCAAATCTCTATCAATATCATCAAAGTCCTGATCAACATCATCAATGTCTGAAGTATCCATCATCAAAAATCATGCTCAATCTAATCATCAAAGGTATATCAATATCATCAAGATACATTATCAAATGTTTAATCCATCAAATAATTCATGCTTCATCAAGGATATCATCAACAATCAATTAGGCTAATCAAATAGGGGCAACCTAATCCTATTCATCACCTTCTCTTCTATCAATCCATAATTTTGTATCATCTAATCATATCATGTATCAAATATCAATCAATCAAATCATCCAATTGATCATCTAATGTCAATCAAGTTATCCTATCATCCAATTTCTCATCTTGAGCACATCAAATCTCCTAACTCTATATCGTGAGGAAGGAAAATCATTATTTTGTCTCTCTAGATCTTGAGAGCGAAATATCAACCCATCAACTTATCCTATCAGATTGACATCAACATCAACCAAGTGATTATGACTGATATCAAATGATACAAAACCATCATCAACTTATCTCTTCTTATAAATCACATCTTTTCGCATCAAATTCCCTCATGATCAGGGAATTTTCAAATTTCTATATCGGGAAACAAATTGAAATTTCCCATTCTTAACCAAATCATCCAAAATCATTTCCATTCATTTCCTGAGGGGGCATGCAATCATATCATCATTAGATCATCAAAAATCAAGAGACCAATCATCAAAACAAAGCGAAAGATTTTATCAAGAAATTTTTCGTAATCAATCAAATGGGGCATCGCATTGAAATCAATCATCAAATCAGGTATCATATCATGATTTTCATCAAATAAAGCATCATATCAAGGACCCATCATCAAAATGATCATTATATTAGAATGATCATCAAAACCACATCAATTGAGAGTTTCATATCGATCATATCTATAGCAATCTCATATCAGATATTAAGGATTGACCATCAAAGACATCAAATGAACATCAGAGAATCTACCATCAATGAATCAAGACCTTATCAAGAAAGATCGAAGTATTCTTTGAATCGATATGCTTCGCACGTCAACTCAAAGAGGGGCATTTGTAATCACCTAAAAATAGACAAAGATTAAATCAAAGAAAATCAAGTTAAATCAAATCGAATCAAGGACAAAATTGAATCAATTGAATCACAATGCATAATTAGCCAATCAAAATTAAAATCAAGTCTTAATTCAAGATCAATCAAAATTGAGAGCATTTTAATCAAGTGCAATCAACTCAAAATACAATTAAATAAATCAATTGTATAGTCTTGGATTAAATTAAATTCAACCCATTCAAGGGGTACATGGCTAAAATAAATCAATTAAATAAATTAATAAATCTCAATTACTCTCAACAAACCAAAAGGAGAGGAAATTCAATCAACCAATGAGATTTAAGGAAAGGCATTCACATGGATCAAGCCAAATTCAATCTCAATCACTCAAAGTGAAAGAGAATCTTGACCATCCATCTTGTCTACTTGTCCCAAGCTTTGAGGACACAAACTTTTCATTATCTTCAAAGGGTGGAACCAAGGACTCAACTAAGGTTTAATCATGATCAAATACAACTACACCCCCTACCATTGGGAAAATCTATAAAAGGAAGGCCAAATTCCTTCATTATTATCAACCACACATCTGAGAATTGCATTGAACCTCTTGCAATTTGAGTTTAGAAAGGCATTTGAAAGCATAATTAGCATTTACTTTGATAATTGTTAGCAATAGCATTATTTATCTTTATCATTCTCATTCTAGGACTGTCATTAATGAGAACTTGCTGAGAGCTTATTCATTAAGATCTTAGTTAGAGAGCCATAGGATGCTCAATTGATCATTAATTTTGCTAAATAGTTTCTCTATTATGGTTTAAAGTTACTATTTCATTTATTATTGATGTTCAACCTTAATTCTATGAAGATACTTTTACTAGTATACAATAGGCTTTTCTTTTCAAATAATATTCAAGAAATATACCTTCATCACTTCTAGGATCAAACTTTCCAATATCATCATCTCTCTTTATATAACATTTTCTTCCAAAAATTGTAAAATACTTAAGTGAGGGTGCATGTCCAAACCATAATTCATAGGGTGTCTTGTATGTGTCTGCTCTGATTTGTACTCTATTCATTGTATACACTTCTATGTTCACTGCTTCTCTCTAGAATATCTTTGCCAAATCATTCTCAAATAACATAGCTCTTGCTGCTTCAGTCACTGATTTGTTTCTTCTTTCTGCAATACCATTTTTTTCAGGTGTTCTAGGGGCTGAGAACTGTCTCTTAATGCCATTTTCTTCACAAAAGGTGTTAAACTCTCTAGAAGCAAATTCTCCACCTCTATCAGATCTCAAACATTTAATCTTCATTCCAGATTCATTCTCAACTTTATTCTTAACAATCTTAAACTTATGAAATGCTTCAAACTTTTCTTTAAGAAATGCAATCCACATCATTCTTCTAAAATAGTCAACAAGAATCATAAAATACCTTTCTCCATAGAATCCTCTAGTCCTAGTAGGACCGCTCAAATCTATATGAACAATCTCCAGCTTTTCTGTACATGTAAACTTCTTATTGGGAAAAGAACTTCTCTTCTGTTTAGCCATCACACATTCTTTGCAAATCATGTTAGTAGGCTTCATAATTTTAGGTAAATCCCTTACTGCAAGTGTAGTACTTACTTTCACAATGTTGTTAAAGTTTATATGACAAAACCTTCTATGCCATAACCAATTGTCATCAATTTTAGTAATCAAACATGTCATCTCAGTAGGATTCAACTGAAATACATTACCTTGGGTTCTAGATCTAGTTCCAATCAGATTTCCATCTTTATCCTTTATCACACAAGTTTTCTCAGTAAACCAAACTTGATATCCCTTATCAACTATCTGTCCAACACTCAAAAGATTATGTTTCAATCCATCCATAAAATAAACATCATCAGTATTATTCTTTCCATCAAGAGTAATAGATCCTATACCTTTAATCAAGCAAGGTGCATTGTTTCCAACTCTAACAACTCCTCCATCATATTCGTTAAACTTTATGAACTTTTTCATGTCTCCAGTCATATGATGTGAACAACCATTGTCTATAATCCAATCAGCTTTCTCTTCAACTTGAGAAACTAAGGCTTTTTCTTCCTTAACATCAATTTCAGGATTCTCTTCTTTAATTGCTACAAATCCTATGTCATCATTATTCTCAGTATCACTTTCACTTAGAGTTCTCTCTATACTAGCTTCAAGATCTTCATCATTAGCATAATAACATTCCTTAGATCTTCTAGGTTTGAAATTGTTTCTGTAATTTTTAACTCTCTTAGGACATTTAGATGCAAAATGACCATATTCTTGACAAGTCCAACATTTAAAAAAATTCTTACCATCTAGTTCTCTCTTCACATGCAAGGCAATACCTTCTTCAATCTTCTTGTCTTCTTCATTTCTAGATCTGTTGTTTCTAGCATAATCTCTGCTCACACTGATGCTTTGTGACAAAGTAGAGTGAACACTAAGAGCACTGAATGTTGTCTCCATTCTAGGTAAGTCTCCTGATAACCTTAGGTTCATTTCTATTGCTTCCAATCTTCCAAGAAGAGTCTCTCTTGTAAAGTTTGTAGTACAAGGTATAACTTGTTCAATCATCTATTTTGTCTACTTAAATACAGGAGTCAATGTTCTCAGAATTTACCATATCACTTCATTCTCTATCTTTGTTCCTCCACAAGATTTTATACCTGTAACAATTTCTAACATTCTACCAATATAGCTTCTAATAGATTCATCTTCCAACATTCTTATATTTTCAAATGCACATATCTAATTATGTAATCTAACTCTTTTTGCATGTTCATCACCTTCAAAAGTAGAGTGTAAAGCATTCCAAATTTCATGAGATTTTTTCAAACATTTTACCTGATTGTACTCATTCTCTGGAAGGGTTGTCAAAAGTGCTTCTCTTGCAAGTATCTACACATGAATAATCTCTCTCATCAGTAGTACATGTTTCAAGATTTTCCTATTCAATGATAGTCTTATCATTATTTGTAATCAACCAATAACCTGGTCCTAAACATAGCAGGTGTGTCTTCATCTTTTCTTTCTAACTGTCAAAATTTAATCCATCAAACTTAGGGCTTTCTTTCTTGAAATTTTCCATGGATCTCCTTAAGTTGTTAAACTTCTTTTTCAAGGACCTGCCACTCTGATACCAATTGTTAGAAAGTAAAGTCCACCAAGATAACTGAGAGAGGGGGGGGTGAATCAGTTATTAGATAATTATAACTTATATCAACTTCAACAACATTAAACTATGTAAGTAATATAATTACCAACCATAGAAAGATATTCATACACAATAACACAATGACACAAGATATGTTGACTAGGGATCCTCTTGATCAAAGAGTAAACCCCGGTGGGAATGATGCCCACAAAAGATGCACTAATATGAATATTCCTTGTGAAAGGATGGACTCTGTTAGGAGTCTTATGAAATACATTCAGTACATATGAATCCTTGTTAGGAGATTTTGAATCCCTGTTAAAAGATTCTAACTCTGTTAAGAGTTATGGAAGACAGAAGGACCCACTACCCAAATAGCTTCAGGGTAAGATCACTGAACACACTGTCCAAATAATCTTTGTATTACTCAACAGAATAATATGTTACCTCTTCTTTGACTGTGCCAAACCACACTCACTATTACACCAAATCTCAATTTTAGATCTTTGTACTTCGCATGTCTTCCTTCACAAATTTGCTTTCACATTTAGCTCTTTTCTTCACTTAATATTAATCCACTACACTGCAACAAGGAAAAACATTCCTTCCTTTATACCACACTCAAGTAATTACAAAATAAAAGTTTCCACATGCTACATCAAAATTACACAAAACTGTCAACTTCCAAATACAATAATTCTTCACTCGTGCGACCTCAAAGTTTGCACTATCATCCACATCACTAACAATGTGTCTTCAACTTCCCTTTAACTGTGCAAAACTAGATTCCATCCTGATTAGGAGATATCATCCAATTTCCACAAACCGCTACTCAGGAACACTGCCTGAATACTACTTCCACCAAAATGCTCATAACTTCCATGAATAAATGAATTACTATCTGCACTCTTAACCATAGACATATAACATATCAATGAATATATCCTCAAGATCGCATAGCTCCAACTACAATATCCCATGTGTGCTAATTCAAACTTTGTCTGCTTCTCTACAAGTCTCCGGTAAATCACTATGTTGACATCAATGACAATCATAGTCATGAATGCAACAACAACTGTTACAGAATGGCTACCAAACATTTAGCATTCATTCCTAACAAAAGTACCAAATGATGAATGCTCAATTGTTGTAATGGCAAAGCAATATCAGAACCATCTATTTCTAGAACTTGATTTTTCTATAGTCCTAATGATTTTTCTTATTTCTTGAACATTGTTGACATACTTAAATGGAATACACAATACCAAATGATGAATGCTCAATTGTTGTAATGGCAAAGCATCAGAACCGTCCATTTCTAAAATTTGATTTTGTATAGTCTTAATTATTTTTCTATAGTCCTAATGATTTTGAAAATTGTTGACAAAGAGTGTTTTTTTTTTTTATTATAGTATAAATAGTTTTTCTATAGTTGTAATGATTTTTCTTATTTCTTGTCTTTTGTCCCTTTTTTATTTCCTATGTCTATGCTTCATGACAGGATTTTAACAGGTTATTTTTATATATATGTAGTGTCCATGTTTTTTTTAATATATATTCTTTTTGTGTATACACTAGTGCTATGGAACCTAAATAAATAATTATAAATATAATAGATAATGTCTTCGATGAATGAATTGATTTACCACATGTAAACCAAAATCCATGCTTAATGCCATTTTGTGCAAAATGACTTTGTCTAATAGCATATCAGATTTTGTTACACCCTTCATGACTGTAGTGTTTAAGTTAATCATTGATGCAATTTTCTAAAGTAGCAAGTTTTGTTGTCATTATTTTTTTTCTAGTGGTTCTGAGGAGATCAAGAATTATCAAGGAAAGATATTGAACTGGTAAGGAAAAGTTTTTGAGAGGTTACAAATATTGAGTCATCAATCAGGTATACATTTTTTTAAGTAATCGCTACAGAAATGGTTAAGTTTTCCTGAATTTTTAAAATAAGTCATAATTATTCAGTGTCGTATTCTTAGTTGCAAGTTGCATGTCTTCATACCATAAATTTTAGAGTTCAACTCTTACATGGACAAATTTGTAGGTTATATTGAACCATCTGTTATCTTTTTTTACTCTTTAGTTGTTAGAAAGATTAAATTCACATCCTAGTTGTCATTGTGTTTGGGACATAAATCTTTATTTAACTAAATTAATTCTTTTAATATTGAGATAAAAAAATTCTACAAATAAAGCCTAGACTAGGGACTTGACACTTTTTAGACATATTTCATTGACTCCTCAAAATGAGCAGCCTTTATTTTAGCTACCTCATCACTATCATCCTCATCCATTGCCTCAGGGTTCTCACTTCTTTTTCTTTCATGCTCAATATCCTATAAAAGTGCAAAGGAAAGAGAACATGACAAATTGAAATAATAAGATACAAGTTGAGGAAAATTGAATTAAAAAATGTAAAATTCTAACAAACCAGTTCAAAAAAAACCATTAAGAAATTCATAACCAAATCTAGTTCGCAAAAGCCGCCGCAATTGAATCTCACCTTCTCAATATTTTCTCTAATAACATACTTGCAAGCCTACTGACAAATCTCTATAATATCAGCTCCATTGAATCCTTGGGTATAATAGGCCAATGCCATTAGGTATAATGAAAATTGTTTTCTTATTTGTCATACCATCCATCTTCGTCAACAACTGGTTAAGGACTCTATCTACAGCATCACCAGCATCCCCAACACTCCTTCCACACTACAAACATGCAAACCAATTATAAATCACTAGTCTGAACCTATCTCTCAAATAGTTCAAACAAAATGAAAAAACCCACAGTTTCACGCAAAGTAGAGCAGATGGATTGCTAGAGCCCACTGATAAATCTCTGTAATATCTCATTAATAAATATAATGGATGGGGCATTCTTCTTAGACTCCTCAAAAGCCTTCTGGAGATTGCTTTCACTTTCTCCAACCAACTTTGAAATGATCTCAAGTCCATTGATATAGAAAAAGAAGGCACTGGTTTCATTTTCCATTGCCCTAGCAATTAAATTTTTCCCAAAACCAGGAGGCCCATAGAGTAGAATACCCTTTGGGGCTTCACACCAATAGATTTGAAGAGTTGTGGGCATCTAAGAGGAAGCTCTACCAATTCATGGATCACCAATCATAATTAGTTGAACTAGACTTTCTTTGTTGTAGAATTGATTTAGTATAGAATATTTTCCAACGGGATTGTTTTTTTAAAAAGCAAGGCTTTTCATAGCATTATCTACCACTTGAGAAAAATTTTCTATAGCTAAATTTCCTTGCCACGGTTAATATTTCTCTAAAGGCTTACAAGTTAGTAAGTCCTCGGCTAGAACAGACACATTTATCACTTCATTAAGATGACAATTGTGTACTAAGTTTCCTAACTGTATAAGTCATCATCATCTTTATTATCTACTAGAGAAAATACATCTGAAGCATCAGCAGAAGCACTAGGAAATCAAAATTTAGAACCAAAGCCTTGAGATTGTTGTAGTGTTTGTGCAAAGGCTTGATACTTCCAAATATAAGCATCACTGACACTTCTTCAGGCATATTTCATTGACTTCTCAAAATGAGTAGCCTTTATTTCAGCTACCTCATCACTATCATCCTCATCCATTGCCTCAGGGTTCTCACTTCTTTTTCTTTCACGTTCAATATTATCCTGTAAAAGTGCAGAGGAAAGAGAACATGACAAATTGAAAAAGTAAGATACAAGTTGAGGAAAATTGAATCAAAAAATGTAAAATTCTAACAAACCAGTTCAAAAAAACCATTAAGAAATTCATAACCAAATCTAGTTTGCAAAAGCCACCACAATTGAAACTCACCTTCTCAATATTTTCTCTGATAGCATACTTGCAAGCCCACTGATAAATCTCTATAATATCTCATCAATAAATATAATGGACGGGGCATTCTTCTCAGCCTCCTTAAAAGCCTTTCGGATATTGCTTTCACTTTCTCTAGCCAACTTTGACATGATATTAGGTCCATTGATACCAAAAAAGAAGGCACTAGTTTCATTTGCCACTGTCTTAGCAATTAAAGTTTTCCCAGAACTAGGAGGCTCCTAGAGTAGAATACCCTTTGGGGACTTCACACCAATAGATTTGAAGAGTTGTGGGCATCTAAGAGGAAGCTCTACCAATTCATGGATCACCAGTCAGAGCTTGTCTCTCAAATAGTTCAAACAAAATGAAAAAACCCATAGTTTCATGTAGAGCAAAGCAAATGGATGGCTAGAGCCCAAAGCAGTCTAGAAAATAGAATGAGCAAGGACCCCTTGGCAACAAGCAGTAGAATGAGTGTGGACACCTGAAGATAAATATCTAGACTAATCACCGATTAGGATGCCATTGGTGATTAGTCTAGATATTTATCTTCAATTTTTTTTAAACACTGCGTGTTTCGTCAAAATTTTGACCCACCTGCATCAAAACTCTGGCATAAAATTGACCATTCTATGTCAAAATGTGGTGTCACAGGTTTGGCATCCTGGTTAGAGCCACTAAATATTTCAACCAACTGTGGTCGAAATATGACCATCATGAGTTTGGCATCCTGGTCGGAGTGACCAAAGTTTTCAACCAATATTAATTCATATTGGTCGAAAGATCGACCAATACATGGACACATGCCAATGTTATTTTTGGCCTAGATTGCCCTCTTTTTCAACCAATATGTGATTCAATCATTCGAGGGGTCAATATTTTGATGCAGATAATAGTGACGAACCAGTTGGTTGACTATTCAACCGTGTTGAGTAGAAACTTCGACCAATATTGCATCAAAAAATGGTGAAAAATGTACTAGTGATTGTAGCAGAGCTAGTGGTTTGCATACTTGGAGATAAGGAGATTGCTTGGTGGCTTGCAAACACAAGTTCAGATCTACCTTAGAGTTTCCATCAGCTTCTGATTGTCTTTAGAGATAAACTAGCTGAGATTGTATTGGATCTGTTGTGGATCTTGCAGAATTGTTTCTATTTGTAATTGGCCCTAACCTGAAAGGCCTTACAACTGGGCATGTTAATGTAAATTACTTGAAAAAAAATTTGTGTTATCTGTTGTGTTGAGTATTCTGTTGTATAATTATGTTGGCTACAAGGTTGGTGTAGACACCGAAAATCCTTCAGAAAATAAATTATTTTTGTTTTCTGAAAATCCTTGATGACATCATCATTTATTAATTAATTATTTATTTAATTAATTAATTTATTTTTATGCCATTAAATCCCTCTCTCTTAATTAAAAATCTTTAATTAAGGAATCTAGCCTAAAAATGTCATTTGGACATTATCCCTAATTTATTAATTATTTAATTAATAAATTGACCAAAAAACTTCAAAAATAAATTAATTTATTTTTAATTTATTTTTTATCCCAAAGTTGGCCAAAATTCTAAAGAGCACTAAACTCTTCTAGAAAGTCCTAAACCTTCCTCTAAATGGGTCAAATCCCTAATCTAGTCCCTTCAAACCCTAAGCCTAGATATTTAATATTTATTAAATTTATCTTTAATAAATATCTAAATCTCACCAAAAGCCACTTGCCCATCCCTTTCTCCTAATCCTAATCCTAATCCTCTTTCTAATCTTGTCACATTCCATTAGCAAAAGGTTTACCAAAACTTATGCTAACCTCCTCCTTAGTCAACAAAGATGGCCACCTCTTGGCCACCTCTTGCAAATGCATTTAAGGATGCATTTAAGCCTTCCTTATCTTTCTTACATGCATTCATTATGCATTTAAGACCTTCTTATCCCTTCCTTGCCACCTCTTGGCCTTGGGCACATTTACCAAATTGTGCACATGCCCTCAAACTTTCAACTCAATCCTCCCTTGACACTTGTCAGGACACTTGTCCTTGACTCAACCCTAACCTTAGCCCTAACTCTGACTCATCCTTTTAACTCAAGACCTTCCCTTTTCCTATAAATAGCCTCACTTCTTTGAGCAAACAATCCTCTCTCATCTTTCAACTCTCAAACTCAATAGCAAAGTTATAATGCCATTTTCATTCTAGCATAAGCATAAACTCATCATTTTAGATCATTTTCAAGCTTAAATCACATTTAAATTAGCTTAATTGGATTAACATAGATTCATTTCTTGTTTAATAAATCTTAGTTCATCTTTTAGCTTTGCATATTTGTGTGTTCTTGAGGCCTTTGAGGCAAAATAGGTTCCTCATACCTATTTTGTGTCATTTTGGATCTTCTTGATCCTCAAATCATCCTATTTTGCATTCTCCAAGTGCTTGAGTTTGCACACCCACATCCATCTATATCCAAGCATATCAAACAGTGCATGGGTGCATCCATTTTAGGCTTAAACTGAGGTGGCTTTGATTTTAGTTTGTTTGCCATTAAATTTGATTTGATTATATGCTATGACGTTTGTTTGTCTTTGGCCTTCAAAATAGGTTTAGGTGCACACTCAAATCCTAGTCTACAGTTGGAATGTCCTTCATTGGATCCACCATCCTTGACTGCATCAGGTGGTATCAAGGTGAAGGTTTGTTCCTGTTGGAAGCTGATAGTTGATCTTATGGAGAAAAGGTTAACCTACCAAGGCTGATCTTGAGAAGTTGATCCTATTGTAGCAAAGGTTGTGCACAATCTAGATTACAGATCTGGAGCACTGAACTTATGGATCTTGCCCTAGTTGTTTGTTCAAAGTGGTAGGTTGAGATCTGACTTGTACACAACTTGGAGATTGCCACACGGTGGTCGGTGAGGGTTTTTTGTAGAGGGTTATTTTTTTTGCATATCTTTAAGGATGCCTCCAAGAATATTGGACCCTAGAGCTATTGCAGATCTTTGTGATGCTATAGAATCAAAGATTTCTGATAATGTCAGATCAGATGTTAGATCTAAGATAGAATTGATGAGGAATGATATGGTCATCGAGATCATGAGAGTTCTTGCTGGTGTACCTCAAAATATTGGTATTGAAGATGGCTATGAGCAAGTTGCTAAAGAATTTGAAACTACTGGATCTAGTGGTGATGACTGGAGGAACAAATCTGGTGAAGATAGAACTGGTCAGTTGGATAGATCTGGAGCTCAGTTTAGTAATGGTTACCAAATGGAAGTTTCTACTTTCTCTCGTACTTTGAATCCCAACAATCTCATTTATTTGATTGGTGAACTTGAAGATTTCTTTGAGCTAGAAGAAATTGAAGATCCTCTTCGGGTGAGATTAGCATAGACAAAGTTGAAAGGACATGCTGCTCTTTGGTGGAAAGAACTACAAAGATATAGAGAAGATGAAGGTGAAACAAAGATCAATCAGTGGAGGTTGATGGTGACTAAGTTGAAAGCTAAGTTCATACCTTCTGACTATGAGCTTGACTTGTTTAAGAAGTTACAAAATCTGAAACTGAAGGATTTTTCTATTGAAGATTATACCGAGGAGTTCTACAAACTTACTATTTGGTTTGGAAAAGGTAGCTCAGTAAGGAAAAGGTAGCTTGGTATGTGAATGGTCTAAGATTCAATATTCAGGATGAGCTTGGTATGCTGAAGATTGATTCTACTGAAGATGCTTATTAGTATGCTCTAAAAGTAGAAGATAAGTTGAAGAGGAAACAATATAGTAATCCTTGAGGGAAGGAAAAGATTGATCACTCGGTGAAGGATAAACTAACTGATGTAGAAGATGAACAAAAACCTATGGAACTGAAGAAGAAGACAGGTAGAGATATCTTTAAGGGTGCTTGCTATAACTATGGAGAGGAAGGACACCATTCTTTTGAGTGTACGCTGAAGAAGGTTGACCGATGAACTGTTGTGATGAATGAAAACATCCAGAATGAACTTGAATCAGAGAACTTGCTCCTTCGGTGAACATTGCTCAGTACAAAGGAGGAACCTTGTCAGAGGAGTAACTTGTTTAGAACCCAATGCAAGTCTGAAGGTAAACTCTGTGATGTTATTATTGATAGTGGTAGTACTGATAACCTTGTTGCTGAGGACATGGTTTAGAGACCTGGATTGAGTAGAATGAAGCATCCTTGTCCTTATAGGATTGGTTGGTTACAAGATGATCATGCTTTGGAAGTAAGAGAACAATGCCTCATTGATGTCCAGATTGGCCAGTACAAGGATCTTGTGTTATGTGACATTGTGAAGATGAATAGTTGTGATATATTGCTTGGTAGACCTTAGCAATATGATTGCAGAGCTATGTATGACTGTGTCAGAAATGTGTTTACTATTGAGAAGGATGATAGGAAGTTTTCACTAATGCCTTTGATGGATATAATGCTTGGTAGGAGAAGCCTTAATATTGGTATCTGAGTTGAGATTGTGGATCCAAAGAAAATGAATGATTAGTATGGAGAACTGACTTGTATGTTGTCAAGAAAAGACTTGAAGAGACAGAGGAAACTGAAGTGAAAGATACTGCAAGAAGAAAAGGTGGAGGACTTGTATGTGAAGTTACATGCTAAATCTTGGAAGACGTTCTTCTCACATATGAACATCTTTTGGAACAAGGGATGTCTGATGTAGGGGCATCCAAGGTTAAGGCAGGGGCATTCTTTGTCCTTGGTGAAACTACATGGGGTGTTTGTATTTTGGATGGTGTTACTCGGTTGCAGCCTTGACCGACGGCCTCATTCATTGAAGGAAGCTCAGTCACTGAAGTAATTTGGTAGTCTTTGGCTCTCGGTGGATGTGTAATCAGTCATGCCTATGGTGCTCAGTCGAAATTGGTGCTCGGTGATACCTGGCGTGCTCAGTTAATTCACAATCACTTGGTAGTTTTGGCTTACTGACTGAAGTTCTGTGTGATTTTTTGAGCTGACTTGGTGCATTTATTATTGGTATCTATTTTTATAGGCCAACATGCTGAATTAAATGTTTGTATATAATTGTTGAGCTGACTTGTATGGCATTTAATTATTTGTTTGGGTAGTTAATGGTTTCATCCAGCCAACTTGTGGCTGGTGACTAGTATTTATAGGATGTTTGGGGTAGATGTTTAGGGGAGATAAGAGGGGATTGATAGAGGTTCATGACTTGAAGACTTAGGGAGTCAGATCTAAGGTTTTGAAAGCTAGAGTTGGTGAAGTTGTGGAAAAGATCTTGCATGATCCTACAGATTAGATTATCATCTGATAGTTGATTGTAGTAGAGCTAGTGGTTTGCATACTTGGAGACAAGGAGATTTCTTGGTGGCTTGTGAGCACAAATTTAGATCTGCCTTAGAGTTTCCATCAGCTTTTGATTGTCTTCAGAGCTGAACTAGCTAAGATTGTATTGGATCTATTATGGATCTTGCAGAATTGTTTCTATTTGTAATTGGCCCTAACCTGAAAGGCCTTACAGTCAGGCATGTTAATTCAAATTACTTAAAACAATTGTTGTGTTATTTGTTGTGTTGAGTATTCCACTATATAATTCTATTGGCTACAAGGTTGGATTGTCCTTCATTGGATCCACCATCCTTGACTGCATCAGATACCTTGGTCATTTTGATCTTCCACATCTTAATGCCAAAATCCACTTGCAATATTGAATTTGACAAAAGTGGTATTTAGATTATCATGGTTGAAAATCTAACCAATGAGAGTTGTACCAACTTCATGTGAGTAATTCAAAAAGAAAGAGGTATTCATATCATCATGGTTGAACCAATAAGGATTTTACCAATTTCAATTTCAAAGATCTCAATGATGAAAATAGCATCTTATTTTATTGAAAAGAGATAGCTAGTTGTATTCATTGTAGTTTAAATTGTAGGTTAGTTAGCATTTGGATCCTTTTTCTCAAAATGCATAAAGAAAAAGGGGGTAAAGTTAAGTAAAATAAAAAAGGTTGATCATTCTTTTACTTGATCGAATATGTGGGACAAAAAAATCAAAAACATTAGGTTCATTGAATTCATTTAGTAGATTTCATTATGGCATTTAAGTTGCATTCACTTATTTATTATCTATTATTCATTAATCATTAAGTTCATTATCAAGGTGCATTCTTGGCTATTTTTCATTTAAGTTAGATTGCATTCATTATCCATTAATCATTAATTATTAAGTTGCATTTGTTAAATTCATAAAACCATTAATCATTGATCATTAAACTTGCATTCATTTAGTTCATGATAAGTTTCATTACCATTGCATTACATATCCATTTAAGATTCATTTAAGTTGCATCATAAATTATCATTAAAAAAATTGTATCATATAAAAGTATTAATCATTAATCATTACCAAATAAGACTAATAAAATCAATAATCATTAAATAATTAACATAAAATCATTCATTTTTCATCCATCTAAGCTATGTCATATATAAGTCATCCATCCAAAGCAAGTAAAGTAAATGCATCCATAACATTTTTCATCAGAAAAACACAAAAATAAGTATATAGATAGAAGCATGTAGAACTGCATATCATCAGAAAATAAATGTCCAACATATAATGACATCAAAAGTAAAGTGTGTCCATCAAATGTCTATCAAAGTCCATAAAGTACATCAATACAATCATGATAAAAATGATATAGATGATACATCAAAGTGAAAAAAAATCAATGTTCAACTAGTACTACCTGCACCTGCACATGTCTTTGATCCACCTACACATGTATTTGGACCATTTGTATGTGTGCTTGCACCTATGCTAGAACTAGGTTGTGTGCCATGTCGATCCATAGTGGTCATGAAAGTCTACATCATAGCACTAAACTGAGCCAACTAACCCCTCATCTCTATCATGCTAGCTTGTAATGATCGCACATCCTAAACCAAGGCATATGGTGTATGTGCTACCTATGTTGGTGGAACTAGAGAAAATGGAGCAACCTGTAGACCTGGTATCTATCTAACTTCTTGCAATCTATGTGGACCAAAACCTACAACCCTCACTTGATGAATATCTCTCACTTCTCCTCCTCTCATCCTCACTCCTCCTCCCCTCATCCTCACTCTGCCACCCTACATCCTAACACAACCACCTCTAATAGGTATCTAAGAAAGAACCTATATATCAATCCTCCCACCTCTCCTACCTCTCCTAACTATCCTCCCTCTCCTAGCTCTCCCACCTCTCCCCCCTTGTCCATCATCATCATCATCATCATCATATCTATCATTGATATCTATAATAGGCTCTACAGGATCATTAAATAAAGGGAAAGGATGTTGAATGAACCATTGAGCACAATCATCTGTCATCCTTGTGTCAACAATGTGATCTCTCATATCATAGGCCAAGTGAGGTAAACCAAGGAACTCATATCGAGCTACCTGATAATTAATTTGAGGACCCCACAAGGATCTCTCAACCTATACTTGAGCATACAAAGCCAAACCCTATGGCATAACCTATATCTGACAACTAATGGAGTACCTTATGAAAGTAGAATCTCTTAATGACCATAGGAGTCTATCCAATCATCCATCAAGGAATAAACATAAAAGGCAACTCTATGTCATCCTCTCTCTAGGACTTGCATCTAATGTAAGGTCACCATCTAACCAAATCAATATCATCAAATATGTGATGCCAATAATCAACCTTGTCCAGATGAGGCTACACAATGATACCCTCATAAATGTAAGAAAACGGCCATCCAAGATCTCTAGCATGAGCTGCAATAGACCTAGTGATAGGGATATGCTCCCAAGTCCAAAGATGTAACAAAATAGCACTGACATATAAGGATGCACCATGTTGATATAAAATTTGATGCAACTCATGATACAACTATGCAAATACACATGAACCCCAGTCAAAACGGCATGGCTACACAATCATATCCTCCAGGATCCTTCTCTAATCCATGATGAATCTGTGACCTCTCCGATCTGGTAACAAAAATGCACCAATCAAAATAACCAAAACAACAAGAAGGACAGGGAAAGAGATGAACTAATCCCAAGGAATGCTTTCTTCATCAATGGTAGCATCTCCAAACAATCATCTAGATGCTAACCCATCATATACCTTATCGTAGTAGAAAAGATCACCTCGAGTGGGAATCCACAACAATTGATATACATCCTCAGGGGTGATCATTATCTCACCCATCAGTAAGTGAAAGGTATTATGGTCGAAGTGCCATCACTCTTCCATAGTTGTAAGAAGACCTTGATTCATGCAGAATCAAAGCATGTTCAAGAGGAAAAGCAATCTGCTATGACCAATCAATCATCGCTTGTGGACACTCAACTCATCGACCATATCTAATGGCCAAGGATACAAACCATGGAAAAATAACTTATGAAGGTGAACCTATTGAATCAAGAGATATCATATCAGTAATCAATCATCTAAAGTGAATCATCACAAGTCAATCAATCAATCCTATCAACATCATCGTCATTTTCCTAACTCTAATCAAAAAAGATGAAAAACATCAAATCAAATCAATCCTACCAATCAACTAGGATTGACAATCAACATTCATCAAACATGATAAAAAATGACATCAAACCACTTATTTTCATCATAGGATCAACAATTTTCATTTATTGATCAATCACAGAAATCAATCAAATTAAACAAGTTTATCAATCGGGTAAAATGTGAAAAAATTCATCTGTGTCATTTATCAGGTTGTACATGCTAAAACTTGTATGCGCTACTATTTTTATCATATGTGTTGAAACATTTATCAAAAGTGTTGAAACAACCTACAAGCATCATTTCCTATTGAACACACTATTTCAATTCAGTGTACGCATTACAAAAATGTTAGTTTGCGCTAACCTAATCCTAAGCGCTGTTAAATCTATCCTACACACTAAAACCTACCTATGGCATCATCTTATATGCATCATTTCATCACTTATACATGTTATTTCACAACGCAGATGCACTAAAACAATTTTTTATGCACTATTAAATCTATCCTACACTCTATTTCATTGAAATTGTAAAAACAAATCCTAACTGTGTGAGTGAGTTTAACACCTTCATGAAATAACAAGATTTGAAGAGAATTTACACTATTCAAAGCAAACTAATCTAAATAATGCACAAATTAATCTAAATATCTCATAGTTCTCTATATTTAAGTGGTAAATGAGGCTCTCAGCTACAAATCCTCACTAGTGACACTCTAATAATGAGAAATTGAACTAATATGATAAGCAAACTAGATCTAATTATCAAATTCTAGCTCTATTTGATAAGAAATCTACAAATGATCAACAATTTAAACTAAGTATCAATGAAAATAGCTAAGTGAGTGGTGTGGATGCAAATTGCAAGAGCTTGGCTGCAATTCTCAGATATGTGGTGGATGAATAATGCCTCAAAATGCCTTCTATTTATAGGATTTTCCAAAGGGTAGGGGGTAGAGTGAGTTGATCATGGTTATGCTTGGGTAAGGTCAATTGGCTTTGCTTTGTCCATAAATGGGGGGACAAGGAGGGGACAATCATTTAAATGGTTTCAAAAGGTTGGACCATTTCAACAAAAGTGAGTGATTTGTGTCCATTTTGACTCCAATTTGCTTTGTTGAGGGAAATTATGATTTATTAATTAATTAAAGTAATTAAATTTAGCCATGAAGGGTAAGAGGTTCATTTTGATTTTTGCTTTGAACAACTATGTCATTAATTGAATTTAATCAATTTCGTAGTGTTTTTCCCCTTTTCAAGCTTTATTTAATCATTTAATTGAATTTTCCTTTGATTTGAATTGCCTTTGTTCCATTTATTGATTTTTCATGCTATTTTGATGATTTGATGCACCTTTTGATTGATTTAAGCCTTTGGCCAATTTTCCATGTCTACACTAACAATGTCTAAAATCCAAAAATTTTGCAATTAAATGACAAAATTGACAAATGAGATAGATCAGGGTAATCACCAAACGTCTATAACCACATGGGTGTTGATATCTCCAACCTCACTCAAACCGATGCTCTCAAATGGGGACCACCATTGCCAATCTCACTGAAAAGGTAGAGTGAAAAATCAAAGGGTAAAAGTGAAAATGAATAGTAAAAATGACTTTTTTTACCCCTATATATAGCCTTTTGACCTAAAAAGGGGCTATTTAGGAGAAAATTTGACCCAGGGTCAAAGTTGAAATCTAAAATTTTCTGAATCTGGGGCATTCTCATCAATCAATCATCACATCATTATCGAAAATGAAATTGAATTATCACAAAAAATTTCATAAACAATCACAAAGGAATATTTTTCATCAAATCGCATTCCATTTCATTTCTAAGGGAGCATGCAATCATATAATCATTGATTTAAATCAGAGAATTTATTTCAAATCATAGATCAATGGAAAAAATTTAGAATTCATTAGTGGGGCATCAAAATTGATGAATCTTTTCAAATCAAGCATCCTATCCAGAATCCATTATCGTAACAAGCATCAACATCATTAATCAATCAGGGTTTCATCAAGGAATTTGCATCATCAAGATCAAATCAAACATTAGTTAATTGTACATAAGACATTCTTTGAACCAATATGCTTCACACATTGATTCAAAGAGGGGCATTTGTAGACACCTAAAAATAGTCAGGTTAATCCAAGTGAGCAATCAAAGAAAAATAAGAAATTAATTGAAATCAAAGCCAAAGAGAATTAATTAAATCAAATTGATCATTCAATTGTGCAATTGATTTTAATTAAATTAATTATATAATTAAATTAAATCAAATCCAACCCATTCAAGGGGTATACATGGCTAAGGAAATTAAATAAATCAATTAATTAATTCCTAAAATTTCTCACCTACCACATGAGAAGGAATTAAATCAACCAATAGGAATTGAGAATTGAGCTCACATGGATCAAAGCCAAATTGATTTTCCATCACTCATCTTAGAAATAAATCTTGATCACTCATTTAGTAATTACATCCTTATTATAGCCAATTTAATTTTGATAGCATAAAAAGAGCATTTTTAGCATAATTTTGAGAAAAAATAGGCATTTAATTCATCATATAGCATTTTAATTCTCATTTTAGAGTTGTCTCTAATGGATGCTAGCTAAGAGCATTTCATTAGCTTCTTTAATTAGAGATCCATGAGATGTTCTTGCATCTAGATTTCAATTCAATTTTGTTTCAAAAGATTAATTAGATTCAATTGATTGTTATCTTAGCAAATTAATTTCATGAAGGTATTATACATACACAATGACAAGGGAGAAGCTAAAATCCTCTTCAAATTTGATTGGTCTTCAAGACTGAAAATAATAAAAAGAACAACAAAGTCTAGGATGCATCAATCTAGTGGGAGCTTTATGTGCAGCAGCATTGCTACAGGATCAATCTCCAAGTGGGAGATTATTTTGGTGTGGATCCTAATCAGTTTCCAAGTGGGATATTGTTGGTATGTGTTTATTGATCATGCTTGGATTGTACACTCATTGGGTGGAGGTGTTGGTGAGAAGCGTCATCGTATGCTAGGGTGAAGTGCCATGGTAATAGGGTGCATGAGCCCCCCCCCCCCCCTCCCCCCCCAATTTCTTGTACCTATGAGAATATGTACATACATGAGTATGTGTGTACAAGAATATGAGTACGTATACGAGTATGAGTGGATATTACAAGAATATTCTTTTAGGGTTAGGGTTAACCTTTTTAAGTGACATTAATAAACCACCTAAAGGGAATATAAATATGTGATAGTGTAATGTAAAATCTATCAAACTATAATATGCTCTTCATTGGATAATAAAATAAGATGAGACTCTTTGTTTGGTGGACGTAGCCCAAGATTGGGTGAACCACGCTAAATCTTTGTGTCTTCTTGTTATATTTATGTGTTTTATTCCTTTGCATTTTTTGTTATCTTTACATGTAACTGTTAGATTTTTGTCTTCTAATCCTAATAGATTTTGTTAGGTGCCTTTGAGGTTATGAGGCATATTTCTTTGTCAATTCTAGTCTCTTGTGACATTTTCCATTTTTGATGTTCAGGGATTAGCATACTTCCAAAAGTCATTTTTTATTCTTGGCTTTTGTCAAAAGCCTTTATCTAATTAAAAAGTAAAATATTATAGATTAAAATAAAAAATATGGTATAAAAATAAAATCTGAGTTTAAATTATACATATGTAGTTTTACATAATAAATAACAATCTATGACATTTTCAAGATCCAAAGAACAAACATATGGTATGTCACAAGAAGATTTAAAGAACAAACATATTTATTTAAGACTGATTCCTCAATTGGGGCTTGACCAAGGCAAGACCCTCAAAAATAAATAAAAAACCATTTTTCTTGTAGGATCAGGTTTTTAGGAGTTTCAAATCTGCTTTTCAAGAGTTCTGGAGCAGGACACAGTCATAGATCCGGAGACAGAAAGTTCAATAGATAAGGTCTAGGCCAAAGTTCAACCAATTCTTGGGTCTAGACCGACCCCAAGTCAACATAGACCTAAAAATTTAGCTTAGTTCTAGAGCAGAAGGATTTCTAGGTTTCGTTTGTCTCGTAGTTTCAAATCAAGATCCAGTCTCGTTCATTGTTTTGTGTAGTTCTGAGTGAATAAATATACATTTGAATTGGACTTTTCTTCTAAAGGTGAGTTTGAAATTTATATTATTTACTTTTTTTATTTACCTTTCAGATTTTTCATATCTAATTAGATTTAGCATCTTTCCTTTCCTTGTTAATTTCCAAACCCTAGGTTTAAAGGAACTTGTATCTTCTTTCCTAGCTCTTGGATCTTTGGATATTTGTTTGCATTGGTGCTCCTACATCACTTTGGTAGTGCTAATTTACATGGATCCAAAACCTTGGGGGCTTGGCTTAGAAGATCTAATCCTTTGTGGTTGTTATGAGGTATAGTTGGTCATAGAAAAGTGGGGTGTGTTACACTTCTTATCCTCATCTCATTTTTTGCCCTATACATATTATTATATTATAATAATATTAAAAATTATAATATATAAATATTTATATTTATATTATATTAATATATCATACAATTTAATATAAAATTATATATTATATAATTCTATATTGTATAATTTTATATCGTATATTTATATTATTAATATTAATTATTTATTTATTTTATTATATATTTATATTTATATAATATTAAATATAATAATTTTATAATATTAATATAAACATATCGAAAATCCAATTTATATGCAAAAAAAATTAGATATTTGATATACTTTGGCTTTTTCCCTGGCTACATGTATCGACTCCCAAGCCTTGATTAAAAGGTCAATATAGATTTTCACATTTTTGGAAAAATAATTTTTTTTTTCATATCGCTACTTTTTAGCCCTTCATGATCCTACAGATACCCTTACCCAAGAACTACTACCAATAGGCTCAAAAACCCTAAAAATATAGGGGATATATTTCTCTCCATTAACACCCCTTTATACCTTTACTAAGAGAACCTATGATAGGAAAAATGAAGTTAATAAATCAATTATATGATCTTATGCATTACTTGAAATTTATATCTTTCTAAAAAAAGATAAGTTTTCTCAAGTTTTATTCTTTAAGGGAAAACTAATTCATTTATTTTTTATATTTATTTATGAATGAGCTAGATGATTTTTACAAGGTTTCTTACTACCCCATTTCTCATGTTTGATTTGGTCAACTAGGTTGATTTGGGTGATTGATTCATCAAATAAAAGTAATGTTTACTTTTTCTATCCCAAATTTTTAATCCAATCCTACACCACTATGCACTTTCACCATCTGTTTCCATGTGTATTCTTTTTACTATTTCTAAAACTCTATTTTTTTTTTGGAATATATCACTTTTTGTCTTCCTTTTTCATTCTACTTATAAAAAAACATTTTAAATCAGCTAGGAAAATCCACCACTATTGTTTATCTTCATCAACCTTTTTTTCTTCTCTATCTTATTTTCAACAAATGTATTGAATTCCTTAAAATTTCTAAATAAATATTGGATTTTATTATTCAACCCTATAGCTCCCAAGGACCATTTCCAATCAAACATTCATCATGGAAAGAGAGAAAAAGAAAATATATGGAGGCCAAGAGCTTTTGATTCAAAAAAGCATAAATCAATATATTAATATTCAAACATCATAAGTGAATAATATAGTAATGAATCCTTATAAAATGAAATAAAAACAACCATAGAGAAATTCTAGGTGAGGATAAAAATAGATAGTGACATATTTCATCATCTTATGACTTAATACACACAAAAAAATGACCCAAGTAAGCTTAAGTACCTAGTGTCAAAAGGGCCTAAGTAATCACGAGCTTCACCTAGTGAACTTGAATCATAGCAAGTGCATTCATGGTATACTAAAGAATCCCCCTATTTTTAAAAAATATTTCCCTAAACTATTTTTTCCACCCCCTTTAATACCCACCCACTACCCCATTCCCTATATAAACCCCCACCCTCCTATTTAGGCAATATATTGTCCCCTTTTCTTTCCCATTTTAAACCCCCCAATATGAATGCATGTGGAATTGTATTGGCCCTTCAGTGAAGACCCCATGTAAGTAATTAAACAATTGAATAAGTAAATACCCTTTACTCTGGCAACTCCATTTATGTGCAACTTAGGGAAAAGCAAAAATCTCTAAATGATTAATGAATAAAATGAAAGGGATGGGTCCTAGAAACTAGACTTGATGAGGTACCCATGTAAAAATTAATATCTCATGTTCATGCTAGTTAAAGTGCACTTTGGGACAAGGAACAAAGACAAATACTTGCACCTTTCAGTTATAATCCTAGTAGGAAATACTTAATAATCTTCTTTTAGTGACAAGAGAAAACTAGTTCATATTCCTTTAGAAATTCCTAGTTCTCCTTTATAAAATCTAACGAGCTAGACATTGTAGTTGTGGATCTTTTTTGGGGATGTGAGGGCTTCACCATTTAAGAATAAGAGAAAACAAGAAGTTATGACTATGTGTCCTTTGGTTGAGCTTAGTTGTTCTTCAAAAGAGTTGGGATGACCCAAATTAGATCTCTTTAGTGAGCTTTGGATTCAAACCTCCTTGATTTTTAGTTTATTACTCCCTTTATTCTAGTTTATATTTTTTTGGTATGTGGTGACTGATCATGCTTGGATTGTACACTCATTGGGTGAAGGTGTCAACGTGAAGTGCCACCATAATAGGGGCCCTAAGCCCCCCCATATTCTCATACATATGAGAATATGTACGTATGAGAGTATGTATGTACGAGAATATGGGTACGTGTATAAGTACAAATGGATATTATGAGAAAATTATTTTAGGGTTAAGGTTAACCTTTTTAACCAACATTAGTAAACCACCTAAAGGGTATATAAATATGTGATAGTGTAATGTAAAATTGATCAGACTGTAATCTTCTCTTTGTTGGATAATAAAATAAGACTGGACTCTTTGTTTGGTGGACGTGACCCAAGATTGGGTTAAGCACATTAAATATTTGTGTCTTCTTGTTCTATTTCTGTGTGTTTTATTCTTTTGCATAATTGGTTATATTTGCATGTAAATGTTAGATTTCTATCTTCTGATCCTAAAAAGTGGTATTAGAACAAGTTGTTTTTTAGTTACCCTCTATAGAAAGGTCTCATGGTTGAGTGGGAGTCTCACAATTGAGTGGGAGTCTCGTGGTTGAGTGGGAATAATGGAAGATGAGGGTAAGTTGAAGGTTGAGAATTTTATTGGGTAGAACTTTCGTTGTTGAAAAATAAAAATGGAGGACTACCTCTATCAGAAGGATTTATGGCAGCCATTGGGAGGAAAATCTTAAAAACTAAAAGGAATGTCTGATGAGGATTGATATATTATGGACAAAAAGGAAATTGGTAGTATTCATTTATGCCTAGCACAATCAGTGGCATTCAATATTACAAAAGCAAAGACAACTCAAGAGTTGATGAAAACCCTAACGAAGTTGTATGAAAAACCTTATGCTTCGATTAAGTTATTTCTTATGAAGCATTTATTTAATATGAAAATGGTAGAGGGTGGGTCAGTTTTTTATCATTTAAATGAGTTTAATATAGTTACCATTCAATTATCTTCTATTAATGTCAATTTTTGATGCAGGGGCATTCTTGGGTCCTCGGTGAATCTGCATGGTGGTGTGTTACTTGGCCGGTGTTACTCGATTGCAGCCTTAACCAATGGTCTCGATTATTGAAGGAAGCTCAGTCGCTGAAGGAACTTAGTGAAGCTTCTTTTGCTCAGTGGAACTGGTGCTCGATGATGCCTATGTTGCTTAATATTACTTGGCTTGGTCAGTTATTTCACTGGTGCTCAGTTGTTTCTTTGGCGCTCGGTAGTTCTGGCTTACTGACTGGAGTTCTTGGTGGTTTGGTTGGCCGACTTGGTGCATTTATTGTTGGTAGCTTTTGTTGGATTCTCCTATGTGGATTTGGAGGCTGACATGTTGAATTTAATAATTGTAAGGCTATTTGAGAGCTGACTTGTATTGCATTTAATATTTGTTTGTAGAAGTTAATTATGTCATCCAGCCAACTTGTGGCTCATGATTATTATTTATAGGATGTTTGGGTAGTTGTTTAAGGAATTAGATGTGAGGTTCTGAGAGAAGATCTAGGGGTAGCAGATAAGTGAAGTTGTGGAAAAGATCCTATGAGATCTTGCAGATCAGATTGTTATCTGATAGTTTGTAATAGTAGAGCTAGTGGTTTGCATACTTGGAGACAAGGAGATTTCTTGGTGGCTTGTGAGCACAAGCTCTGATCTGCCTTAGGGTTTCCATTAGTTGCTAATTTGTCTTAGAACTAAACTAGCTAGAGTTGTATTGGATCTTGTTGATCTTTCTAAATTATTTTTTATTGTAATTATCCCTAATTTGGAAGGCCTTACAGTCGGGCATGTTAATGGAAAATATGTTTTGAAACATATCTTGTTGTGTTATTCCACTGTGTTGTTCTGAAGTTGCAAGGTTGGACTGTCCTTAATTGGATCCACCATCCTTGACCTACATCAAGTGGTATCAGAACTGAGTTGATCTTGTTGAGCGAAGGTTAACCTAGCAAGGTTGATCTTGTGAAGTTAATCTTGTTGGCGAAGAGATCATATGATCTGGGTTGCAGATTCATGGTAGTGAACTTGTGGAATCTTGGCCTAGTTGTTTGTGTGAGGTGGCAGGTTGTGATGTGACTTGCATATAACTTGGAGGTTTTCACAAGGTGGTCAGTGTAGGGTTTTTTTGTAGAGGGTTTCTCTTATCTTTAAGGATTCCTCCAAGAAGATTGGACCCTAGAGAGATTGTGGATCTCTGTGATACTGTGGAATCTAGGATTACAGAGAAGGTGAAATTTGATTTTAAATCAGAGATGGAGTTGATGAAGAATGACATGGTCACCGAGATCATGAGAGCTATGACTAGTGTACCTTAGAATGTTGGTATTGAAGATGGTTATGAGGAAGTTGCTAAAGACTTTGAAGCTACTAGATCTAGTGGTGATGACCGGAGGGACAGATCTGGTGAAGACAAAACTTCTCAATTGCATAGATCTGGAGCTTGATTAAGTAATAGTTACCAAATAGAAGTTTCTACTTTCTCTGGTACTTTGAAGCCTAAAAACTTGATTGACCAAATTGGTGAACTTGAAGATTTCTTTGAGCTAGAAGAAATTGAAGATCCTCTTCAAGTGAGATTGGCATAGATGAAATTGAAAGGATGTGCTGCTCTTTGGTGGAAAGAATTACAAAGAGATAGAGAAGATGAAGGTGAAATGAAGATCAATCGATGGAGGTTGATGGTGACTAAGTTGAAAGCTAAGTTCATACCTGCTGACTATGAGCTTGACTTGTTTAAGAAGTTGCAGAATCTGAAACAGAAGGATCTAACTATTGAAGATTATACCGAGGAGTTCTACAAACTTACTATTCGGTCTGGACATAGAGAACTTGGTAAGGAAAAGGTAGCTTTGTATGTGAATGGTTTGAGATTCAATATTTAGGATGAGCTTGATATGCTGAAGATTGATTCTATTGAAGATGCTTATCATTATTCTCTGAAGGTAGAAGATAAGTTGAAGAGGAAACAACATATTAATCCCTGAGGGAAGGAAAAGATTGATCACTCGGTGAAGGATAAACTGACTGCAGAAGATGAATAGAAACCTATAGAACCAAAGAAGAAGACAGGTAGAGTTATCTTTAAGGGAACTTTTTATAACTATGGTGAAGAAGGACACCGTTCTTTTGAGTGTACACAGAAGAAGCTTGGTGACCAACAGACTGTTGTGGTGAATGAAAATGTTGAGAATGAACCTGAATCTAAGAACTTGCAAGTTCAGAAAACATTACTTGGTACAAAGGAGGAACCTTTTCAGAGGAGTAACTTGTTCAAGACTCGGTGCAAGTCTAGAGGTAAACTTTGTGATGTTATTGTTGATAGTGGTAGTACTAATAACATTGTTGTTGAGGACATGGTTCAGAAACTTGGTTTGAGTAGAATGAGACATCCACATCCTTATAGGATTGGCTGGTTGCAAGATAATCATGCTTTGGAAGTAAGAGAACAATTCTTTATTGATGTTTAGATTGGCTTGTATAAGGATCTTGTGTTATGTGATATTGTGGAGATGAATAGTTGTGATATATTTCTCGGTAAACCTTGGCAATATGATTGCAGAGCTATGTATGATTGTGTGAAGAATGTGTTTACTATTGAGAAGGATGACAGGAAGTTTTCCCTAATGCCTTTGTTGGATATAACACTCAATAGGAAAAGTCTAAGTATTGGTAACTGAGTTGAGTTGGTAGATCCTGAGAGAATGAATGATCAGTTTGGAGAACAGACCTGTGTGTTGTCAAGGAAAGACTTGAAAAGATAGAGGAAGCTGAAGTGGAAGAGTATGAAAAATGAAGAGATGGGGGACATGTATGTGATGAAGGGTGCTCCCCTTAATACCACAAACACATAACAGAAACAGAGAAACAACAACAATTTGCAAGAATAGAAAATGGGCTTCTTATTATCTCCACAAATGTGGAATTACAAATTTCAGAATTACAATATGCAAAGCCACATGGGCATTCCCTTTACAATATTCTGTAGAACAAGCCTCAAATCATTACCCAGATCTACCCAGAACTGCCCTAGACAACACTACGGGCCTTCTTTATATAGGTAATTTTCGCTACCCAAAAAGGTTCTAGAAATTTAGCCCTTAAGGCCGACTATACATAGAATTATTTTATTTACACAATTTTTACAATAGGGTCGGCTCAAAAGAAATACAAAATATGCTTTTAGGTAGCCCAAATTTTGAAGGCCATAACTTTCTAACCGTAGCTCCATTTATCTATTATAACCACTTTTCAGAAATGTCAGGACGAGATCTATAGTGTTTGATTTGTGCAAGTTCCAGTCAGCTAGGGGTCGATCGCAATCTGGAGCCTCTAAGGCCTTCAAAATTGACCTGAAATATTTTGTACCCAAAAACCTCAATAACTTCACCAATACAGATGATGTGGCAATTAAAGTCAATTGGTAGGCTGATATGACTAAGAGGAACCTCGAATTGTGAAATCAGAACATTCCGAGATCATATGACCAACTTACTAAAAATAGTAAGTTTCCATAAATAGAAGCTCTGCACAAGATAGCCCTTATTGAAAAGAAAAGAAAAATATTTTTGGGTGATGCAAGATTGCTCTTACACCCAGGATGCTCCTGCATCAGTATGTGAAGAACTAGTTTTGGGTTTATGTGTTGAATCCCGAAAGATGTTCTTCTCACATATGAACATCTTTTCAAACCTAGGTTGTCTGATGCAGGGGCATTGTTGGGTCCTCGATGAATCTACATGGTGGTGTGTTACTTGGTTGGTGTTACTCGATTGCAGCTGTTATGCCCCGCAAGGGAACCAGGGAAGAGAACAAAGATTCTCTTTGTAAAAGAAAACCTAAGTAAAGTTTTATGAAAAATTTTGAATTTTTAAAATAATTAAATAAATAAAACATAGATTAACTTAGATTCCTCCAAGGTTACCTTTTCATCTAATGTACAAATCATTAAGTCCATATAGTGTACTAACAACTTGATTTATTTCTTAAGAAAACTACATCCCAACATTTGTAGATTCTTTATAAAGAAATATAAAGTACTTTCAATTCAATTTGCCATTTAAATCCATCTATATTCCTAAGTGTCCTTTATGAATGATATAACATTTAAAACATTAATATCATATAATAGAGTCATCTAAACACTTGATACATTGCAAATATTTGTTTTTCAATAACTTTTCACTTAATCAATAATGACAACATACTACTTTACTTGAAATGTTACAAAATCCTTTTCTTTTCCAACATACATATTATACATAAAGTTCATGCTTTCCCTTTTTTCCTTTTTCCTAAGTCTACCCATTCCAAATACAACATTTTGAAATACATTAATGATTGCATTACATTCATCTCCTCTTGGGAGGTAACAATAATTTTACATCACGAAAGATAAATACAAGTCTTCATTCTTCAAAATTGGAACAATATGCAAGCATGAATCCTTAAGCACTGCATCTGCAAAAAGGTACCTCGATAAAAATATTTTCCACCCAACCATGTGGATACCAAAAGGCCCACTCCCCCATGCTAGGAGATAAACACCGAGTTCCATAGAGAAGGGATAGCTAGGCCATACCTAGGGTTGGGTAACCTTTCCCAAATAGCAAATGAAAAGAAGATCAAAGTATAAATATTTTTCCAAAGGTTCTAAGGCTTGGTAGAAACTCTAAGCAACAACCTGAGTAAGTTTCATCACATAGCCCTCACCCCTTGTGTTGTCTTGGTACTAGCCACTCCGGGCCCCGGGCCCCAAGTAGGCACATGCAGAATCGAATGCCTTTCGTATAGACAAGTGTCATTCAATCGTACCTACGCATAGGCACCTTCTCCCACTCCCATCCATAGCCTTTACTAGCACTAATGGCATGGGCGAGGCACATATTAATATTTTTAGGGTTTGAACCCACTCCCATAAGTTTTAATTAAATTATCACTTGTTAACACAACTCTCAATCGGTTATCCTGGTACTAGCCACTTAGGGCCCCGGCCCTGCACTAAGAGCCACTCACTTAGTGTTGTTAGGTTTTCTACCCTTAACCCAAACATCACAAATACATCATACATGTAGTAAAAACACATCATAAACACATTTGACAACTGCATCAGGGAATAGAAAATAATAGGATAGTTTAGGGATGTTTAGGAAAATTAGGAACGTTTCGGGAGGCCTAGAGTGGTCATGATCCTCCTAGACAATCCTAAACCGTAATCATGTTTCCTAAAAATATTATAACTCTATTTAAGCCTCTAAATACACCATGTAACCTCCATCAAACAAGTAATGAACATATATAGTTTATACAAAAATTCCATAAGTCTATTTTTTTTTTGGAAAACGCAAAAATTAGAAGTTGCACCTTAACTCCTATGAAGCTAAAACCTATCTCAATCATCCTGAATGGTACCTAATTTCTTTATACAAATATAACTTAAAGTATAAGAAATTAAAGTAACAAACTTATTCTCAATGTTATATTTGTATAAATCATGTCTAAACCCTAACTTGGGATCAAACTAAATCCTTCCTAAACCCTAACCTGGGATCAAATTGTACATTTACTTTGCATTCATGCACATTCATCTCCTGTACCTACGCATTCATAAGGTAACTGCGCATTTGTTTAAGGTAACCGCGCATTTAATTCAGGTCACTGTGCATTTGTGTAAAGTAATTGTGCATTTGTGCAAGGTAACTACGCATTTAGTTTTGAGGTAACTACGCATTTGAGTTAGGTTACTGCACAATGGTTTAACAGAGTTGTGCATCTAGTTAAGGTGTCTACGCAATTGTTTTACGTAACTGTGCATTTGCACAGAATGACAGAAAATTTAAAAAATGACTAACAAATTTGACCTACAGGTAAAACTGGGCATTATGGGGGCTGTGGATGCCTAATATGGGCAAGACCCATTTGAGATCTCCCAGTTTCCATGCTAAAATGACCCTTATATTCTACTTACCATCAACCTAAACCTACTCAAGATCTAGGAATATAAAACAAGCCTCTAAGCCAGAATACAACTGATGAAGGAAATAGAAGTTTTTTTTTTCTAAGGTCTGGAAATACCTTTAGAACTATTGAACATTAAAGGACATACAAACAAAGTCCTAAGGAGTCTCTAGACTCTTCCAACACACCCAAATGCATCTACACCAAAGCATAAAAGAAGTACAATAATCAGTGCAACATAATACATTAAAACACCAATGTAATTATCCTAATCAACCAAGTAGACAAACTAACATATACTTCTACCGTTTAGCACATCATATAAACATAGAGTAACAAGCATAATAATGTTCAAACACACAACAAACAATACACATAAAAGAAATTTCATCTCTAGGATAGATTCCTACCTGGAGTCCTACAAAGAACAATTGTTGATGGAGGATGATTCAAGTTTCTCAATCTCCTCCCAGCACTCTTCCAAATTTCCTTCCCGTTGCAGGTACTCTCAAATAAACTATCCTCTCAAGCAATGGAGTTTCTTCTCAGAGACACCATAAATCTCTTACAATTCCATATCCTCTCCACAATAATGAAACCTATTCTGAGATCAATTTCCCAGCCAACCTCCTCTAAATAAACTATCTTATCAATGCAATAATCAAACTTATCTCAGAGACTATTCTTCCTGCCAACTCCCTACACACAGGAAGATCTCTCTTGTACATAGATTGGAGGGAGTAGTTGCATGGGAAATACAACCGATGCAACTATCCCAACCATCTATTGGTTATTAGTGTAAGATAACAAAGTTTACAAAACTATTCCCATGAAGGGATTAACAAATATTATTTAATAATATTTTAAATCTATGTCTCCTTAATTTAAGGATGAAAGTAATAGATAATTTTCTTTTAAGTAATATATTTACCTATCCTAAATTATTTATTTACTCGACTATAGTGAAGGAAATAATTATTCACCATCCCAAATAATATTAATTATTTATTATTAATAATTTCTTCCACACATAGCTTACATAAATGTATATGTAATCATAGGCATATGTGTACACCCATATGCTTATGTGTACATATACCATAGGTAAGACACATTATTACTAATATTATAGTTGTTTATTTTAATGTCAATATTATCATTTAAATCAGATACATTATTATTTAAATCAATTACAAAATCACATTCCATATAATTTACTCATGATATAAGTACATATATAAATATCTATATATATGGATATATTTACTAGCATAACATAAAAGATACCTTACATACATAACCCTGATCACAACATAAACCTTTTAGAGAAGTAAGCAACAAATCCACATAATTCACCAAACAAAGATGCATCATCCACACAGAAGACTGACTCAGGGCTACCCGCCTAAGGATAAAAGGATCAGAGCTAGAGTTCCTTCCTGTGAAACCTAGTGATATCTCCATAACAACATCAATGATTGAGGATTTTGAGGGATCACTCAGACCTATGAAGCCAGGTGGAGATGATACCTAGTACCTGCAATCCTGCATCACCAAGAAGAGATACATATACACATATGGATATACATAAAATCAGATATATATATATATATATATATATATATATACAAGCAGATGACCAGGATCGATACATCATGTGGACCTCAACTAAGTGAGTAACTATGACTTCGTCCTGAGTCATGAAAACACATCAGACACATATCCATGAGACATAAAACATCATGATAATGGTTAGATTCAAATCCTTGGGTTAGCTCCATAAAACATATAAAGATAGATGGTTTTTTAATTTCATAAACATATAAATGATAACCATAAAAGAGCATATTAATCATCTGATAAACATATCATCATCCACAAAACATAAATGTAAATATATAGTTCTAACCATCATAATAGAATGTCCAAATTAGAGAGTCCAAGTATCACTATAAGGGAGGGTATTACAGCAGCCTTAACCGATGGTCTCGGTTATTGAAGGAAGCTCGATCGCTGAAGGAACTCGGTGAAGCTTCTTGTGCTCGGTAGAACTGGTGCTCAGTGATGCTTGTGTTGCTCAGTATTGCTTGGCTTGGTCAGTTGTTTCACTAGTGCTCGGTTGTTTCTCTGGCGCTCAATAGTTATGGCTTACCAACTAGAGTTCTTGGTGGTTTGGTTGGCCGACTTGGTGCATTTATTGTTGGTAGATTTTGCTGGATTCTCCTATGTGGATCTGGAGGCTGACATGTTGAATTTAATAATTGTAAGGCTATTTGAGAGATGACTTGTATTACATTTAATATTTGTTTTTAGGAGTTTATTGTGTCATCCAGCTGACTTGTGGCTGATGATTATTATTTATAGGATGTTTGGGTAGTTGTTTAAGGAATCAAATGGGAGATCTGAGAGTAGATCTGGGGGTAGCAGATAAGTGAAGTTGTGGAAAAGATCTTGCGAGATCTTGCAGATCAGATTGTTATATGATAGTTTGTAATAGCAGAGCTAGTGGTTTGCATACTTGGAGACAAGGAGATTGCTTGGTGGCTTGCGAGCACAAGCTCTGATCTACCTTAGGGTTTCCATCAGTTGTTGATTTATCTCAAAACTGAACTAGCTAGAGTTGTATTAGATCCTTTTGATCCTGTTGAATTTTTTCTTATTGTAATTGGCCCTAATCTGGAAGGCCTTACAGTCGGGCATGTTAATGGAAAATATGTTTTGAAACATATCTTGTTGTGTTATTATGATGTGTTGTTCTGAAGCTGCAAGGCTCGACTGTCCTTAATTGGATCCACCATCCTTGACCTGCATCAATTTTGATGAAGAAATTAGGGTTATTTTTATTTTGTGCTATTTGCCTAAAAGATGGAATCGATTGGTAATGGTTTTTAGTATCTCTATTTCCAGTTTAAATACCCTAAAATTTGATGATGTTGTTGGTACTATTCTAAGTGAGGATATTTGTAGGAAAAGCTCAAGTGGATCCACATTAGGTAGTGTTTTGAATGTAGAAAGTAGAGGTAGATTAAGGGAGAGAGAAAAAAATTCTAGAAGTCATGGGAAATCATGAGGAAACTCAAAGGATGAGAGGTCTCAATCCAGAGGATCAAATGATTGTTGGTATTGTGGGAAACTGGGTCATAAGAAGAAATATTGTTAGTCTCAAAAGAATAAAGGAGATAAACAAGAAGGTGATAAGGAGGCAAATGTGCTAAGTAATAAATCTGAAGAGGATTTTTATCTTCTTTCCCTAGAAAATGTTGATTATTCATGGGTTCTAGATTTAGGGGCCTCATTTCATGCTACACCCCATAGAAGTCATTTTCTTGATTATGTACAAGGGGATTTTGGGCTAGTCTATTTGGGAGATAATGAACCTTGCAAGATTGTTGGAAATGGAAGAATTAAGATTAAGTTGCAGAATGGGAATCATTGGCTACTACAAGAGGAAAGGCATATTCCAAGGCTGAGTAGGAATTTAAATTTAGCAAGGCAACTAGGTGATGAAGGTTACATAGTTACATTTAATGATAAAAATTGGAATGTTTCAAAAGGTTCCTTAGTAGTAGAAAAAGGTGTGAAAGTAGGCACCTTATATCTTTGTATGGTTCATATTGTTCCTTCTACTTTAATTATTACAGAGAAAAGTTAGTGTTTAGGAACAGTTGCTACAGTTGAGTAGGTAGAATATGAAACAGTCATTGTGAATTTTGAAACAACACTATGGAACAACAGACTTGGGCACATGAGTGAAAAAGGTATGAAACTACTTCATTCAAAGAAATTCTTACCATGTCTAAAATGTGTCAATATGGATTTCTGTGAAGGTTGTGTATGGAAAATAAAAGAGAGTTAGTTTTTTGAAAAGTGGGAAGGAAAAGAAAGATGATAAATTAGAGATTTTTCATATAGATGTATGGGGACCAACTCAAGTATCTTCCCTTGGTGGCTCTCTATATTATGCTTCATTCATTGATGATGCAACTAGGAAAGTATGGATTTATTTCCTTAGCCAGAAATATGATGTATTTGAAACTTTTAAAAAATGGTAAAGCTTGGTTGAGAATGAGACTGCTAAAAGACTGAAATGTCTCAGATCTGATAATGGTTGTGATTATTGCAGAAAAGGATTTGAAGATTATTGTTCCTCTAATGGTATTCATAGGAAAAAAATGGTTCCAAGGACTCCACAAAAAAATAGAGTGGTTGAATGCATGGATAGGACAATAATGGAGTGTACAAGGAGTATGAGGTTTCATGTTGGGATACTCTTAAACATGTGGGAAGAGGATGTAAATAATTTTGTTTATTTAATCAATAGAGGTCCCTCTACTCCTTTGGGTTGTGGTATTCCCGAGGAAGCATGGACATGTAAGAAGGTAAGTTATTATTTTCTCAAAACCTTCGTTTGTGAATCATTTGCACATATAGATTATAAAAATAGAACCAAGCTAGAAGATAAGTCAAAGAAATGTATATTTGTTGCATATGACATTAATAAATTTATCTATAGGCTTTGGGATGTTGAAAAACATAATATTGTAAGAATCAAGGATGTCATATTCAATGAGAACATCTTGTACAAATATAAGTTGCAAAAGCATGAGAAGAAAGAAAATGATTATGTAGTATTAGATGATACTCCAAAAGATGATGTTCCAGTCGTCCCTCATGCTCCGCAGTAACAAAAAATACCACAAACCCCAGTGAATGTTAGATAGTCAACAAGGCTAAGTAGACCTTCTTAAAGATTCTCTCCCTCTTTGTATTCTATTTTATTAATAGATGTTGGTGAACCAAAAGGATATGCTGATGTTATGAAGGTGGATAAAAGTATTCAATGGGAGCTTGCAATGGAAGGAGAAATGGACTCATTGCTGCAAAATTAGACTTGGTAATTATGTAAGTTTCCCATAGGTAAAAAGGCTTTACCAAATAAATGATTTTATAGGTTGAAAGAGGGGGATGGAGGTAAGAAAATATTTAAATCTAGGGTAGTTGTAAATGGATTTGCACAAAAAAAGAGCATTGATTTTAATGAGATATTTTCTCCAATTGTAAAAATGACTTACGCACAATTTTAAATATTGTGGCTACTGAAGATTTTCATTTGGAACAACTTGATGTTAAAAAAACCTTTTTTCATGATGATCTGGAACAATAAATATATATCAAACAACCAAAAGGATTTTAGGTCAAAGATAAGGAGAACTTAGTGTGCACATTAAAGAAAAATTTATATGGCTTGAAGCAAGAACCTTGACAATGATATATTAAATTTTATATCTTTATGGTTGAGCATGGTTACAATCAATCTAATTCCAACCATTGTGTTTATTTTAAGAGGTTGGATGATGATAACTAGATTATTTTATGTTTATATGTTGATGATATGCTTGTAGAAGCGTCTAGCATGGATCACATTAAGGGGTTGAAATGACAGTTAGCACATTCTTTTGGTAAGAAGGATTTGGGAGAAACAAAAAAAACTTTGGTATGAAAACTTGAAAAGATAGGAAGAACAAAAAATTGACTCTATCTTAGATTGATTATGTTGAATAGGTGTTACAAAGATTCCATATGGAGAATGCAAAAGTTGTCACTACACCTTTGTCTAGTCATTTCAAATTGACTAAGGATATGTGTCCAAAGACACAAGAGGAGGAAGACAAAATGTCCAAGGTATCATATGTTTCAGTTGTAGGTAGTTTGATGTATGTCATGGTATGCACTACACCAAATATTGCACATGTTGTAGGAGGTGTTGGCAATTATATGAGTCATCCTAGAGTTGAACATTGGAATGCAGTAAAGTGGATTCTTAGATATTTGAGAGGTACATCCAATAAATGTTTATGTTTTGGGGGCTCTAATACTGATTAAAAGGTTATGTTGACTCAAATTTGGTAGGGGATTTAGATACCAGGAGGATTACCACAAGTTATGTATTTACTATTGGTGGGACAACATTGAGTTGGATTTCTCAATTGCAAAAGGTTATTATTTTATCCACTATAGAGGCAGAGTATGTTACTACTACAAACAAAGCTAAGGAGATGATATGGCTACAATTTTTCATGGAAGAGTTGGGAAAATTAAAAACTTAAAATTATCTATTTATAGATAGCCAAAGTTCCATCCATCTTGCAAATAATTTTTCCTTGCATTCAAAGACCAAACACATACTGTTGAGGTATCACTTCATTCGGTCAATATTGGTTAATGGACAGTTAAAGCTAGAAAACATGCATACATATGAAAATCCAATGGATATGTTTACAAAGGAAGTGACAAGGGAGAAGTTGAAATCCTCTTCAACTTTGGTTGGTCTTCAAGACTAAAAATAATAAAAAGAACAAAGTCCAGGATGTGCCAATCCATTGGGAGCTTCAAGTGCAATGGTGTTGCTACAAGATCAGTCTCCAAGTGGGAGATTGTTTTGGTGTGGATCTTGATCAATTTCCAGGTGGGAGATTGTTGGTATCTGGTGATTGATCATGCTTAGATTGTAAACTCATTGGGTGGAGGTGTTGGCAAGAAGTGTCATCATATGCCAATGCGAAGTGTTGCGGTAATAGGGGGCCCAAGCCCCCCCCCCCCCCCATTTATTGTATGTATGAGAATACAAGTACGTGTATGAGTATGAGTGGATATTACGAGAATATTCTTTTAGGGTTAGGATTAACCTTGTTAACCGGCATTAGTAAACCACCTAAAGGGTATATAAATATGTGACAGTGTAATGTAAAATTTATCAAACTATAATCCTGTAATATTTTTTCTATTGCATATCATTAGTTCAAAGTGAACTTTACATCAGAGTATCAAGGGAATAATAACCAGCACCATATATAAAAAATACATCAGAGTATAAGAGAATCAAGGGAGATGTAATCAACATCATACACAAAAATTACATACGTAAGTTCTTGATCAAAATGCCATAGACTATATAGATAAAATGAGATAATACTGCCCCCTCAGCTAGAGGCCTCATCATGATCTGGCTCAGATTCATTGGAGTCCTGGGAGACCGAATTGTGTCCAATGATCTCATAATCTCTGAGTGGGGGGAAAGTCCTTGAGCTTGTTGCTCGATCTACTGTAGGGATGCCTTGTTTCTCTTTCTTGACCTATTTAATAAGATCCTCAAGCTTCTCCTTAAAGAGGCCCCTAGATTCCATGGTAGTATAGCCATGCACAATCTCCTTCTTTTCAATGGTAGCTGAACCTTCCCTCAAGAGCTTAAGAAATTTTTTTTCCTTGTGTTTGATAACCGCTGTAACCTGCAATGAAACATCATGGTAGATGAGTCTCCTTAGAGACTCAGTAAGATTCCTAAGTTTTCCAGCCAAAACATCATTATTACGAGCCTTCCATATAGTCCACAGAATAACAGAAGAAAGAATAGACCAAAAGATATTGCATGCTTTGATGCTATTGATGCTTCCAGATATAATGTTCAAACAAGAAAAATGACTATTATAAGAGAGCCCAAACAACTTCCATACCTCTATAGCAAAAAGACACTCAAATAAAACATGGAAGACTGATTCAGGGAGCTTACACACATTACAAAGGTTCGGTTCTCCTCCCAGTTTTCTAAAGGGGAGCTTATGTAGAAGGAGTTTCCAGAGAAAATAGGTGATCTTGGGTTCAATGGGCCTGGACCAGAGAGAAGTAAAGATCTTATTCCAATCAGCTGGGGGGAGGTCTAGATGCCATTTAAGATTAGCATGAAGGGCAATGTCTGCAGAGTGAGAGAGAAGATGGTAAATATATCTAGATTTGGTAAGGAACAGCAAAGAGTTATCCGGCCACTTTAATTGGAAAGCATAGCTATCAGGCTCGCAACAATTGAGGATAGGTCCAAGGGAAAGCAAGGCAGAGGAGAGGATACCATAGGTTTTGTTTTGGGAGTAAAGGATGTCAAAGGAGCCAGTAAGCTCATTCCAAGGAACAATGCTACCTTCCTTCAAGATATCTGAAAAGCGCTCAATGCCTTTCTCTGCCCATTTCCTTGCAAAGCACCCTTGCAACAGTGCTAGGGGTTTGCCCTTATGTTTCATATTCCACCAAGGAGATTTGTGACTGCACACAATCCCAGGATTCTCCAAAGGTCCATAATTGCCAAGGAAACCTTTAACATATTTCCAGCTCTTCCAAATGGCTTTAAACACATTCGACCCCTAAACTTGGATGTTACAGTCAAGTGTCAACAGATCAGAGAGTTCAAGATTAGTCCAATGTTTAGCCTTGCTCGGTCTGGCTCTGGTCAAGTTGTATCTTATAAGAATTTTCCAAGGCTCATCTCCAGAGGTGGCTTTGGCAATCCACTTTGAGGAAAGAGCAATTCCTTGTGTCCTGAGGTCTTTCAAACCCAGTCCACCCCATGCTTTGTCTTTAGTGCACCATTCCCAGGAGATTGCATGGTGCTTCTCAAACCCTCTACCATCAGTCCATAGGAAATTATAATCATGTAATCTTCTCTTTGTTGGATAAGAAATAAGATCAAACTCTTTGTTTGGTGGACATAGACCAAGATTGGGTGAACCACGTTAAATATTTGTGTCTTCTTGTTATATTTTCGTGTGTTTTATTCCTTTGCATTTTTTGTTATATTTGCATGTAACTGTTAGATTTGTGTCTTCTAATCCTAATAGATTTTGTTAGGTGCCTTTGAGGTTATGAGGCATATTTCTTGTCAATTCTAGTCTCTTGTGACATTTGCCTTTATTGATGTTCAAGGATTGGCATCCTTTCAAAAGCTAGTTTTTACTCCTCGCTTTTGTCAAAAGCATTTATCTATTAAAAAGTTAAATATTATAGAAAATCTCAGTTTAAATTAAATATATGTAATTTTACATAATAAATAGCAATCTATGATATTTCAACTAAAGAACAAACATATGGTATGTCACAAGAAGGTTTAAATGGAGGATCCATGTTTGAAAAATATTGCACTTATGAATATATATATTAGAATAAAATATATATATTATTTTATGAAGAAAAATTTATATTTTTATATACACAAGTATTTTTTTGAAAATAAAGTTAAAATAACAAAAAAACACAATTGATTATTTTTATCTACAACTTTCTCCTTTTAAAATTGTTGAAATTTTAAATTTTTATTAAAACAATAAAATATTTTATTTAAATCAAATTTATATTTTATTTTAACTTATTAAATTAATTATTTAAATATTAATATATATTTTATTTGAACATTTACAAATTTATATACATTTTAAAACCTATAATTTTACTTAACCTACAACCAATTTTTTTCCAAAAAAACTACATTATATAGAGAAATCTTAGACAATCAATCATATATAAATTTATAATGAATGGAAGGGCATTTTTTTTAAAAAAAAAGTTGCCCAAAAATGGTCGACCGTCCAATCTATTTCTTTCTATAATTTAATCTTCTTGAGATGTTTAAGATGAAGAATGCCTTTTGTTAGAGATAAAAGCTCACAAACAGCAAAGTTAATGTCTATCACAATTAGAAGATACCAGAAATTATTTATTTCTCCCACTTTCTTAACCAATGATAAATGAACGACCTGATATATTTTCTCCATTCATATTCAATCTTGTGAAACAAGTAGAAAACTATTTGTTTTGGAATAATTTTTAAGTTTTTTAAGGTTTTGAGAATAGAATCTGCCCATTCTGAGTTAAGTTAATTAACATCTAGCTTTTCCATTAATAGAATGGTCGGTCAGTCTTTCTGATCTTCCACTTCACCCCCTGCAAAGCTTTATAATTTTGTTTGAAAGAATCTCAGCTCTTAGTTGTTAGTTCTCGACTTCCCATCAAACTCATTCGATGACACAATTCTGCTGCCACCTCATTCTCTAGCATTTTCATGTTCTTCAGGAATACTATACTTTTTGGTTGGCAAGTCAAGGACGGTATTTATTCTTAAATGCCCATTTTTAAGTCAATATTATATTCAAATGCATGTTAAACATAATATTTATGTGGGAAAAGTTTATGAAAGACACACCAATACAATAATAATAACAATGGTGTTCATAAGAAATAGCATTTAATACAACAATAACTATCTTTTTAGAAGTATAGTTCAATTTGTAGATAATATATTATAATATTTAATTAGGTTATTATGTAGAATACCAATAGTCATGCAAGAAAAGTCTTATTGTACTATGATGTTAACATACCACACTTTTTGTACAAGAGTGCGGACCCTTTCAAAACCCTTGCTTATCTTAATAAAAAAATATAACACAATTTATATCAAATATGTCTTCTTTATATAAATAACCACCACATATAATAAGTTAATGTGTTATTGACAATCTATAATTAAACTATGTAAATGACATCTTACAAATTTGTTGAACACCAACCATGGATTACAATTTTATATAATATATATATATATATATATATATATATATATATATATATATATATATATATATATATATATATATATATATATATACATATACATATAGATATATCATACATATAATATATATATACATACATATACAGATATATATACATACATATACATATATATATACTACATATACATATATATATACATACATATACATTATATATACTTACTGTATATCATAT